>JAQISU010001243.1:0-600000 GCA_029339505.1 Unio delphinus | reverse complement strand
GGTTGAGCATAATGAGATGTCCTGCATAAAAGCGGTACTAAAATATTTGCCCCCCTCCCCCATTTTTTTATATTGGACTTACAAACCTTTGATGTCACTATGATTGTCGATCAATTAAGGTATGATCACTTGCTTGGTTGAGTTGCACAATTACCGTAGCAGGGTAATCATGTACTTATTTATGGTCCCTTACATCAATGCAAATTAGGAGTCTTTAAGGTATACAGTTATATTCAAAGCATTATTTCGGAAACTTCTTTATTGTATTATTATGTAAGTTTAGCAGAATTTGATTCCAAGAGATGTACTTGATTTAGTGCAAGTCAAAATCTTCATTGTACATGCGGTGACGTAAACATGCTAGCAAGCATTCAGCCAAACGCTATTGTTGCTCTTGTCATACTGGGAGTACATTTTTAACCCTTTGAACCCGACAGACCGGTTTACCGGCCTATTCTAACGGTGTATATACCCGAAAGGCCGGTATACTGGCCTCGCTATCTACCGTCATAACCCGACAGGTCGGTATACCGGCCTGTGTTATGTTATTTGCTAGATTCGCTATAGTATTGTCAAAATTTGCCGGGGAGGCTCGGGTTAGGGTGCCGTAATATGGGGGAGATTAGGGTTCAAAGAGTTAACGAGTTAGGTGTTTAGATTTAAGCAAACAATAATAAACTGAAGACAGAGACTGTTTCTGTTGTAAATGCTAGCAGCAACTGGCTAATGCTCAACTCTTGTCTTTGATCAGATTGTACAAATTTCAATTGGATGGAAATGATAAGGAAACACTGGAAAATTAAATATATTTACTGACTTTTTAAACAAATTGTATGAATTTATAACATTCCCATGTAATAAATCATGATGATAGTCCCTTAAACAACCTCATTCACTTTTTTAAAATGTTGTGATTGAGAAAATTAATAGAACAATGATGTTAAAGATGTCCTAATACTTATAATATATGAAAACAATTGCTTAAATTTCGTGTTCCAACATTTTTAGATCATAAAACAAATTACTTTTGTAAATAATTTAGGATGTTGCAAGACTTGTAATATATGAAAATAATTGCTTTAATTTTGTGTTCCAACATGTTTAGGTCATAATTTTTTTTACTTTTGTTAATAATTTAGGATATCCCAAGACTTATCATATATGAAAACAATTGCTTTAATTTTGTGTTCCAACATTTTTAGGTCATAAAAATTTTTACTTTTGTAAATAACTTAGGATGTCCTAAGATTTATAGTATTCAAAGACTTACAGTCATTACAGAAATTTCTATTTAATCTTATCGCTAGAATGCAACTGAATCTGAGATATATTTATGTGAATCACGATTTACATTTATATCATCTGTTTCACAAAGACTCTGCCTTTTCCGTCAAAATTCAAAGCAGTATCTTGTCTCTATAATATGTCATTTGGAGAATTTTTCCACGTGTTAAAAATAAAACGGTGCAATTATGCTTGCATTTTTTTTCCCTTCATTTCAGACTTTATTTTTTTTTAAAGTTTCATAGACAGGAAGAACATGACATGTACATTTAAGACATTAAATATTGGAACAGTATTTCAACCTTTTTCAGTAAGACCAGCTTGGTTCTATTATTTTGTGTCACTGTAAGATTAAAGATAAAAAAAACTAAGAAAAGAAAGAGAAAAATGGGAAAGAAAAGGATGTGTTGTTTATATATGTAATTTTAAAAATAGCATGCTAATATATATAAATTTTTCAGCAAAATTAATATCTGTCCATGCATATGTACTCATTACAAAAGACTCTACCAAAGTAACAGACCGGGAATTCAAAGGATTGACAGAGTAAATAGATACTTTTTGATTCTATTAACTGTTTGTACAGTAACAATCTTTTGTCAAACTTTTACTTTTACATATTAAAATTAAAACAACAATCTCTTGAGTTGAGATTATTTGGGCCTATTTAGAAATAAACATGACATCCAGATGAATAGTTGTTTTAAAAAAAACAATTAATAGGCTACAATGTAATTTCAGTTTTTACGGCACTGTACATTTCAGAGTATTATAGGATGATAAGGTTAAGGGAGATAACTCTCATTCAATTCCATAGTCAGTTATCCAGCCCACTTTGGATTACTTTTCCCACAAATAAGAGATGTAAAGGATATAAACAGGCCAATCAAATTTTGCAATATTCTGGTGATAAAAGTTTATATACATGTGATTGCTACCCTGCCATTATGCAGAAAGAGAACCTAGTTGTATAGTAGGAGGGAGTTTCATATGTACTATATACATGCATTCCAAAGAAATGTAGATCTAACATGCATTATATGTTGCCTTGAAAAACTTGATTGACAGTGCATGTAGAATGTAATGCTACCTGTTTTAATACATAGAGTTGAATGGACGTAGAACAGCTTATAGATTTCAAAGTAGTTATGAATATGAAAGACTTTAAGTATGTTTCATATTAACGCTGTTATTGATGATCAGATTCAATAAATTGGTCAAATCCAACCTATCACAATTTTACCTTAAAAGTCATCTTGGATTGTTCTGTATAGATTTGTAATAATTGATGTTGGACTTCCAAGGGTATTACACAATGAAGAATGTTAATTATAGAGTTTATTTCATTAATGGGGTGCTGCTGCAGTTCAGTTGTTAAGAGAATCAGGCATGTAATTCCAAGGGTTGCCGGATCAATACATGCCAGTTGGCTGCCACAATGTGATCATAGGAAAGACAGTTGGATCCAATTTTTTCAGCATGAAATATCTAGTGCCATTAAAACCACGAAAATAGAACATAAAATCATTTCACAATTGAAGCATACCAATGCCTCTTAATGACTACATATTTTAAGTCTTTTGAGAGATACATCTTTGATGGTATCATTTATTTTATTAAAGTCATGAAATGAGACTGTAAATTCTGTATAAATAAAACAGTTTGTATAAACCACAATCAAACAATGAATTATAAGTTGTTTTGTTTTTCAGTTCTTTTATGTGGATGATACTTTTTGAATTTCTTATATCATCTTAATGTGAATGCTTCTTGAATGTCATGCAGTTTTGCTTCATGTCATGAATTTGTTTTTTATGCATATTTTGCTGTAGGAATTAGACCCATGGTAGGGGGCCCCAAGTGGCAGAGCGTTCTAAAGCGCTTTCCATTACGGATCACTGCCATCTCACCTCTGTCTGTGTGGGTTCGAGTCCAAGATTCGGCTAATGTGGTTATGTGAGAAAGCTTGCCATTAGCTTCTCATGGGTCGGTGGTTCTTTATGGATGTTTTCCCAGGTTCTTCCTCCACCAAAAATACTGTCCGCCATGTATAGCCTATTATGTGCTGAAAAATGGCATTAAACTCTACAACAACAGTACCATGGCACTAAAGCTTTGAACATTGCAATGATGGTACCATAAATGTTGGATATAGTTTTTTTATATATAAATTTCCATTGACTAATCAAGCTTCAAACTGGCATATCCAGTAAGGCAAGCTTGCCTGTTACCTGACAGAACATTGTTCTGCACACTCAGCTATTTCAAAGCCAAAGAAGGACATGATGTAATGTCTTATCCATCTTTGCTGGTCAATGGTCATCAATAAATTGTTCCACATCCACCTTGGCATATTTAGCTACCAGAAATGTGTTCTGAATAAGTGCCCTCTTGTGCATAAACAAGTCCCTGCCCATAGGAAGCTAAATCACTTCACCAAAAAGAGAATGCATTTTGTGACCAGTTATGTACTCAATAAGGTGATTTCTACAACCCCCACAGGCATTGACACAAAATTTAAACTTGTATGTTTGAATTGGAGAAACTTAAATCCAACATGTGATTTTGTGTACTGAGGTCAGTGTTTATTCCTAACATTCTCCCAATTCAAATATAACAAGGGATTGTCTAGGGTCATTTTATTCCCAGCTGTATACAATCATATAGCAGAACAGTGTATATCATTTCTACTAGTCAAAAAGTCAAAAGATGTCAAGGGTTGATGTGGAACAAAGTGGATTTAGTGTCTTATCTAGCCTGCATGTTTTCCCTGGCTAGATCTAGTGAGTGTGGTGTAGTCTGTGGACTTGTTATAGAGGGAGGGGTGGCATCACATGTAAATATGTCACACTAGCTCGATCTTAATGTTTTGTTCATAGTAATGAATAAGGCATTGTTTCATTGCCAAGTTGGGTGTAAGCATGACATATATATAAAAATAATTGTAAACAAGTTGAGAGTTAGATTAGCCTGTAATAAATGTATAAAATTTAAATATTGGAGAGACAGATACTCACATACTGGAACACGTGCTGCCAAGATAAGGTTATATTAAAATAAATTGCGGTACCAGTTGCATGTTACTAAATTTCTTTATTGGGGGCCTGAATGACTGTATGGTCTAAACCACTCACCATTACAGATCACTGCCATCTCACCTCTTTCTGCGTGGGTTTGAGTATCGGGTTCAACAAGTGGGGGTATGTGAGAAAGCTTGCCAGTAGCTTCTCATGGGTCAGTGGTTCTTTCTGGGGTTTTCCCCCAGTTCTTCCTCGACCAATGATACTGGCCGCCATGTATAGCCTATCTTGTGCTTAAAAATGGTGTTAAACTCTACAATCTTTCTCTCTCTTCTCTCTCTCTCTCTCTCTCTCTCTCTCTCTCTCTGTGATGTTCATACTCAATTCAGACTTTTGCTTTTGTTTCTTATGCTGCATGTTAGGGAATTGGTATCTAGTGCACTGATTCATTAAGTGAAATGCCATATAACATTTATATTTTGGATTTTGAAAATGTTCATTGGCTTCATCACCTGCACCTAATCAAGAGAAATTTACTGGAAAGGCAATGTCACTTCATTTGCCTCTGGGTGGAACAGTATTTTGTCAGGCAATCAGCAAGCTGGCATGCCATTCTGAAGCTAGTGTAGTCATGGGAAATTTTATGAGTACATCAATTATATCTTCATTACACTGTTATTGGTGTTGTTGTCATTCGATACATATTTATATCCAAACAAAATTATTAGCTTTAGGGAGATGAAAGTCTTAAACTTTATTTCTTTTGATTTATACAGTTTTGTTGTCTCTTGAGAAACAAAGACAAAATACAGATTATGGTTTTGTATTGTAGTGTAAAGCTTGGATTTGATATTAAAATTTGTGCGGTTTCTATCCTGTAAGATATATTATAATGTCTTGCAGGTGAGAAATAGTGTATCATGGAATTTTTTTTTAAATTTTAAAATCTTTGATGAAAAACTTTTATACTTAGATCTGTCATTATAAGGAATGAATGTAATGCCTGATAGTCACAATGCTACAGAATTTTCAACAACAAAAAATTAATTTTAAAGAAGCCATGGAGCAGAAACGTTATTTTTGGAAGTAGCATCATTAATATCTGGACATTTAACAAATTGTTACTTTTCTCTCTGTCTGGATAATATGTGCAATAAAATTTCCCAAATATTTTTTTCCAAAAAACATCTTTATTGTAAAGATTGTGTATCAGTGTGCTCAGCAAGTAGTTGGAAGTGGTCCAGATTGGTAAACTAGGTTGCTTTATATCCTTCTTGTCAATAAAGAACACAGTCTTGATGTTTCAGTGTTTTCTTTCACAAACAAAAGATTCTGGTTGCAATGCTGGTGTTTGTTTTTCTTTTATTTGTAAAACTGTTATTGTGTACATGTACTGCCATTGATATTATGTCTCTATCATCACTAAAAATGTACCTCGGAACATGACTAAGTTTTAATATCATTATTGTTTCATAAGATAAGGATCCTTTTTGACAACAGAATATATTACCAAAGTAATATATATATATATATATATATATATATATATATATATATATATATATATATATATATATATATATATATATATATGTGTATGTATATATATATATATATATATATATATATATATATATATATATATATATATATATATATATATATAGACATACATATATATATATATATATATATATATATATATATATATATATATATATATATATATATATATATATATATATATATATATATATATATATATATATATATATACATACATACATACATACATACATACATACATACATACATACATACATACATTATCTTACCTCTTAAAATCTAAAAGATAATCCTTTTTTTCCATCAAAATTTACAGGACAGTTCTAAGCATGGCAATGATTGTAGTACAAATCATTTAAATTGATTCATGGAGTTAATTGCAGATTACCATTATCTGCACTGCATATTCAGGTATAAAGGCCGTACAGTCAACATTGAGGTTGTCAGGAGGAATCTGTCATGCAATAATACGGAGATGACAAGAACTTGTGAAACTGATATATTCAGGTATAAAGGCCGTACAGTCATGCAATAATATGGAGATGACAAGAACTTGTGAAACTGATATATTCAGGTATAAAGATCGTACAGTCAACATTGAGGTTGTCAGGAGGAATCTGTCATGCAATAATACGGAAATGACAAGAACTTGTGAAACTGATATGTTAGAGCAGTTGACCACTTCATCACAGATAGATGTAAACTGTAAACCCCCATTTTGTTAAATAGCAAATCTAAATGTTTGATATTAGATTTGGTTAACAGTACTCAGAAGTTTTTTTGATTTGATGTGCTTGATTGATAATCATCGCCATCTTAAAAAATTTATACCATCATGAGAAGCCTGTGATCACATCTTCATGTTTATGCTGATGTCTATTGATTTTACAGTTATCAAAGTGATTTAATAATTCTTTTTTGAGATGAAAAGTAGTTTTTACTTTATCAATGCCTTTGATAAAGTCGTAGATTGACTTGTTTAAGATAAACTTAACCATGGGATGTATAGGGTGTGACCTGCCTTTTTGCTGACAACCATGTACAATGTATGTAAGCAAAGCAGTTTCATGGCATGATAGTTGACCTCAAAATCTCCAATGGTTTTTTTTTTAATACATGTAAAAATGTTCTCAAGTTTGTGTTACAACTTGAAAAATTTAAATTTTTTAATAGCTTTTAGAGAGAACTTGTCTGGAAAGTGTGTGTACTATTTAAAATTATGACAAATTTGTGAAAAATGTTATATCTGGAAAGTTGGAGGATAAGTTAGGTTAATTATGGTATTACTATTGATTTTTATGCAGTAAAACAGTTCTTTTTTGTCTTGACTTTTTTTAAGCATGAAAACAATCTTAGATGTTCATTTGCCTGATCAGATGATGTATGCTGCATTTTGTAAATGACATTTTATTATGCATGGTCAGGTCTGCACGTACCTGAATGAACAGTGTATCTATCACTGGCATGAGTTACTAGCAAGTGCATGATAATGTTAGTTGGCAATTTCAAAGCTCAATTTCAAATATATTAGAACAGACCATAAAAGTGTTCACTTTTGTTTTGTGTGATATCAAAATGCAGTCAGACTGAGAACACATTACAACAATATGGAAATATTCTGCAAAATCAATAACGCGTGAATGTATTTTCAAAATGAATGGAAACTCAAATATTTCTTACCAGATTTTCATGAAATATCTATAAAAATTAAATAAATAAAGTCTTTTCTCACATCAGATATGATCTGTTCAATCAGCTTTTTCAAGTAATGTATGTAAAAGTTGTCTGAAATGTAACTCAGGACAAAAACTCGTACTCACGGTTATCCAGGTGTATTTAATACTTGAAATATGTTACTAGTCTTGGAATAAGGTTAGTCTGCCAATCACTGCAGAAGTTACACTTTCTATACAAGTTTTAGTCGGTTCAAACAAAGAAAGTAATAATAATAATAATTCATTATTTATCAAAGGTACATGAGTTAGAATATTGTCTCCATTGAGGCCCTCAACATATTTTATAAAAATGGATGAAGAGAAAATATACAATTGTGTCAGAACATTTTTGCTAGGAATTTGGAATATTAGGAAAATCCTTTCAACTGGAAACTGAAAATTGTACCAATTTCCTGAAAAATTTCAAACTAGTTGGGTGTAATACTTATACAAGTGCAATAGTAATTTTGTTTAGCAAATGTTGCATCAACATCTTGTTTACTCCCATCAACTTACAGTTTACCTCATTATTATATAAGTATTGAAAAGGGGATATATGTCATTTTGTCCAAAACTTGGTTTTCTTGTCTTGTTTCAGCTGCAACCAAATAGTGCCTCAGGTTCAGGAGCATTGGAGCATGATTCACACTCCCTCTTCCAAAGATGTCCACCTGTAAGTGTCACATGAGTTTAACCATCCCATGATTAATCAGATTAATTAATAATTAATTAGAAATTAAATACTCTTTGATTTATGTATCATTTTATTCAAAATCATTTGCAAGTGGTTTGAAACAATTTTGTTTCAGCTTCTCTTTTTTCACTTTTTAATTTCTCAGGTTTCATTGGTCATATATACAGTCAAACCTTGAGTCCTGGCATATGTACAGTCAAACCTTGAGTCCCGGCTTATTAAGTACAGTCAAACCTTGAGTCCCGGCATATGTACAGTCAAACCTTGAGTCCCGGCATATGTACAGTCAAACCTTGAGTCCCACATATGTACAGTCAAACCTTGAGTCTCAGCATATGTACAGTCAAACCTTGAGTCCCGGCAAGACTAAATTGTTTCTTACACCAGCCGCCCATTTTTGTAGTTTGACAAACATAAAGTTTCAACTAGCCAGTGTCATTGCAAATTTGTCCAATATATACCCCCCAAAACAACGCACCTAAAGTGGTGCCAAAAAATCTAGATGGCATAGTTTGAATCATTAATTTGGTACACTGACACCAGAAAATAATTTAATATCAGAATTTTTGAATGTTTTTTTTAAAAAAATATAATGAAAATGATTAAATTAAATCCATTGAAATTCTGTGAGGATATTATGAAAGTGGCAAAGGAGACTAAAAAATCCCTTGTAGATGTCAAAGCATTTAGAAGAAAATAGTTATTGTGAAGAAGATGATATTAGACCAAAAATGTACCTTAAGACAGAATTGCAGAACTTAGGAAAGTGACAAGACACACTGACACTTTCCCTCTCTTACTAATGTAAGTGCTTGGTACTTAGCATTAAGAGGTTATTGTTAGGACTGCCTTGTGTCAGGATAGTGTGATTGCATGTGGCATGATGCTACGTTTCTTCGGCATGATGCCACAGTTGACATCACTATAAATTGTCACATTGCAGACATCACAGCTTTAAGACTGAATTTTTTTAAAAGCTACATTAAAAATCTAACACACACACACACACACACACATACACACACACACACACACACATAAGCCCTTTTGCAATCAGCTGATTTTGTGATTTAGCTACCATAGCAACATTTTCACATCTTCAAGAAATTGTTTGAATGCTAAATCTTTTTGCAAAGAATGAGTGTAATTTTGGAGTGACAGAAAACAGATGATTTTGATTTCACCTGCACTAGTATATTTCAGCCAGAAGCATCAAGAGAGACATTATAAATTATTTGGTTTTCAATGGAAGTAAAGATAAGCAAGATTTTCAAATTAAGGAAGCCATTTGGCCCTAATTCCTTAAGGATGGCTGAAACACTGCAAACATGTTAAGAGAAAAACATTCACCCTGTATTTTTTGGTATCGTACATTTGCATAGCTTTGAAGACATAATAATGACTGATAACATTGCAGAGAAAGAGAGATCCAAATTGCACAATTGCACAATTGAAAATGACACTGGCCCACATGTAGCATTTATTGGTACATACCAACAACATAGCTCCAGACACAGTAGGAAACCAATTAACAAGAAAATTCATGATCTCAAATGACTTCTTCAGTGGCCTAGTGGTTAGAGTGTCCACCTCAGATTCAGGAGGTTGTGGGTTGATCCCTGGCCAAGTCATACCAGAGATATATAAAAATGGTACTAAACGCTGCCTCACTTAGCTCTCAGAATTAAAAGATTAGTGATAGGACTGCTCAGGATAATGTGACTGGGTGGGACATGGCTGCCTACCATCACAATTTCAGCATGAATTTCACAACTTTTTCAGCGATTCACAAATTTTGTGCCACTTGCAAAAAATTCACAAATTTCCCAGTTCTCAATTATTTAAAATATTTAATAAAATAACCGATTTCCCATTAAACGCTAGTCATTATATCAGCAGCTGCCGAAACATTCCGGTATTACTGGTCGCGATATTAGTGAACTGTAGCTGATTGGTACATTTGGCCTGGTAGCAAGAATAGTTTACAAAGGCTTTTAAGAGAAACTGGGGCCTAAATGGAATTTTGTTCACGCATTAACCACCAACACTGATTTGAATTACCATTCGACAACGCATCTTGAAAATGTCTTCAGCACCATGGAAAAATATAGTCTGAGTTTCCTCTGACCATTGTTACCCCATTTTTACTTTGGAAATTTGTTTATTGTCCATATCATGTGACTATATGACCTCATTGACATGTAGGTTACAAGATTTTTATAGTCATGTGACTCAGACTGGCTACAATCGTGAGATCCAGGTAAAATTTCAGCAACGATGAACTTTTCTTCTCTTCTGTCAGCGGATTAAAGACTTAACAAATGCTATGCTCACAATTTTGAAGAAAATAAATCAAGTTCCTTTCGATTTCACACTGGTGCATCTCGATGAAAGATTGTTCAGGTTTGCTGGGCCAGCTAGTATTTTTTACAAATGCTTAAGCGAATTCCAGCTTTTCAATAAGGAATGGACTCTGACCATACACCCCAACATAAATGCAAATATAAAAAATGGTGTGGCAAGGGTCAGAGGAAACTTGGAATAAGAAAAAGAAATATATTGCACAAAAATTGAAGTTTAGTTTGGAATATATGAAACATTTGCTGTGCATTCAACTATCAAACACCAATATACATCATGCTTTTTGCACACAGTGTGCCACAAATGTTAGGATTGGACATGGTGGCAGAAACAATGTGAGGAAACACATTGGTAGCAAAATGTACATAAAGGTCGGGAAAATTAAGAACTCGCAGCAGATTTCATTGCTGGGATATTTTAAACCATCAATGGAAGAATTGCAAGGTACCAGTGCTGCAGAATTGTGAGATTTCTTGTTGAACATAATCTACCTTTACCAGCTGGAGACCATGCTAAACATTTGTTTCGACAAATATTCTCAGACTCTAAGATCACTTCACGAATTCATGTCAAAATTCACTAATTTGTATCACCATTTTCACTAATTGCGAGCCTTTAGGGTTGGCAGTTATGGACACCAGTCTACATGTCTGCAGCTTGATGCCCCAGTGCTAGAAATCACTATAAACTGCCACACTGCAAACATTGTAAGGATATGACTGACCTTTCTTAAAAACTACGTTAAAAAATCCTAATCACACACATACACACACACACACATACTATAAAATGCCACACTGCAAACATTGTAAGGATATGACTGACCTTTCTTAAAAACTACATTAAAAAATCCTAATCACACACACACACACACATACTATAAAATGCCACACTGCAGGCATTGTAGGGATATAACTGAATTTTTTAAAAACTACATTAAAAATCATTGTGATCAGAAATCACAAATAAAATGTACTAAAATCTGATTAGCAACATTGAAAGAACAGAGTTGACCATTGTATATGTTAGACTTCATTATGTGACTAAACATTTAGCAGAGAAGTGATTTAGATTAGATTGTTTTAGACTGGTTAATGGCATGAAAAACTGTTATTGTAATATAGATAACACATGCCATAACAGAATTTATGAATAAATAGGTAGGAAATAAAATGATAGTCTTGTAGGCTGCTAAGAACTTCTCACCATAAGTAGATGTCATTTATATCTATTATAAATTTTGTGCATATCCTCATACAACTGTGTTTGAAGATAATATACCATCCCTCGGCCCCTCAAAGAAAATAGTTGCACCTTGTAAATGCAAGCATTTTATGCCTGGCCAGATATTAATAATATATATGTGCAATTCTATTAATTTTTTTTCAGAGTGATCCCATCCCAGGACCCCTTCCCTTGGGAGTGTCAGTCATAGACAGCTCAGTGAAACTGTATGGATTGGTGTTTCCTAATGTGGCCCACAAACACCGCTTTCAGATGCTGCAGCATTTTAATGAGTGTATCAAACATGCTAAGTCAACACGGCAACAAGCAGTACAGATGAATATCTTCACTGCTGTACTCTGTGCTCTAAAGGTTGGTTTGCTTTATTATCATCTCATGCTAATAATAATCTGACCTCAAACCAAAAGGCATCATTTTCTGATATTATGTTCATCAATATGACTTGTAAAAAAAAATCTTTGCTGGCATGATCTACTGACCTCTAGCAGTGAAAACCACCAGTTATTTTAAATTAAATGTTTTGAAGACTTGTGTATGAGATGACATTTCTTATGCTGTTCACATATTTGGAAAGTGCAATGTTTAAAAAAATAAAGTTGAGAATTATAGAGTAATATTTCTAATTGGGGTCAGTAAATTGTGTAAATGTGCCTGTATTCTTCTGTGATTTTATAGAGTATTGCAGTTCTGAAATAATGTATATAGTTTTTTTTAGGAATACATTTTTATTTTCTGAGTATTCATGAGTGTTTGTATATGTTTGATAATACTGGACAGAATTAATATTTAATATAAATAATAAATACTATCATTCAGGTCAGAGAATTTGTAATGTTTACTGAATGGAGATTTGAACCCAGGTGTGTGGGTAAACGACACCATTACCCACAGACCGGGGTTCAAATCTCCATAGAGTATGATTTAAAAATTCTCTAACCTGTATGATAGTATTATTTGTGTTAATTTATTAAAGATCTATATGTATACAGTACTTAGCCTTAGGTAACACATTATATGTTAGATACTTGATTATATGAAGAAAATATATACAGTGTGATTTTAAAAGATTATTCCTACAGTTTGTAAGGTTCATCCTGAGCTTGGAGATGAGTCATAATAACAAGATTGGTGTCGTGAGTTTCACTCAATGTCTGTGTTAGGTTATAGTTTGGTAACTCTTAACCTTTCATTTCCATTAAGTAAGGGATAATATGAATGAAGTAAATAATTGGCATAGCAGATTAGTGCTAGTACCTAACTAGATCCTGCAATCTTGCACATAACCAATTTAATTAATAATTAAAGGTACTTAAGTTTTGTTTCCAATGTTATTTAAGAATCCTATGCAGTATTGGAAATATAATTGTCCATATTTTGTTTTAGAACCTGTCAGAGACCAAGACAAACCTTGGACCAGATGAAGTTAAGAAGGCAGCTTTTAATCTAATATTGGTGAGTTTGTAAACAAACTGGTGTGAAAAGAAATTATTTCTTGCTATTGTTTGAATTTTGTTCTGGTTTTAGTGGTATTTTTTGACTTAATGGTTGCATTTAGCAATTATTTTTTAGGGCAAAAGTGTTGGAAGTACAGTGGTCCCACTCTTATACAGCCATCTCTTCTGCACCAGGAAAGTGGCCGTATAAGATGGGAGACCTTTCCAGAGGGAGGGTATATTTATGACATGTATTTGTATGTAAATGTCTTGTGCAAGAAATCTACATATAACTTAAAACAGTTAATTCTTTCATTTAAAAGTAGGACTAATTATTATGACATATGAGTTGGGTATTGTTGGCATGCATATTGCAAAACCATTAAAAACTGTTATTTAAATCTTGGTATTTTGTTTCGTATTTAGAATAATTCTGATTCCATTTACTCCATTTTTCCACTGCTACAGAATATTCTTATCTGTTATGATGATTTTTTGTTTATTTTCACAACATAAAATTTGTCAAGTCAAATAACTTTTACCTTTCCTTCTGGATTATTATTTCACTGTTTAGGTGATGACATGGTTTTAAAAAAATTAACAGTATTGTGATTTAATTTTGCAGATGAAAAATTTGTAGAATAAGCTAAATATCTTTTTTGTCAAGGACATAATACACGTATTGTCACATAGTTTTACGGTCTTTGTCTGGTACCCTGTTTTGTTCAAGGTTACTTTCTCTTTGTGTGTTAATCCAAAAAATCTATATTTAGCCTATGCTGACCATGTTATGATCTTGACAATTACATCAGGTTGTAATGAGAAAAAAAGAAGATAAACACAATGCTGTGTGAATCTCAAAACTCGAAAACATTGCTGAGCCCATTTTCTCTAAATGTCAGCATTTTTTTTTTTTTAATTAAACTCGAACATTATATTGTCTTGATGCCCATCAACAGTGAATGGTATGACACCTAATGCTATATAACTTGTCAATATTACATAGCTGGTCATTCAGTTTTTACAGTTATGTGTCACATAATGACATACAACTTAGCAGTATTACTTTGCAGTGTTTCTAATAATGCAGGTTTTGTAGTTTCATCTTAGGTGGAATAGTTTTTGAGAGTTTTTTTTTACAAGACTTCTAAAATTATATGAAAGTTTTTGAACCATACAATTTGCAGCTAATTATATTATTCTAATATTCAAGTGAGTGATGTGTGTATAAAGCAGTTTCTTTGTCTTTCAGGGGGCATTAGGTAGTACAAATCCAATTTTACGATGTGCTGCAGGTGAAGCATTAGGCAGAATGGCACAGGTAGTTCGGGATAGCAAATTCATTGCTGAAATGGCACAATACAGCTTTGACAGGTAGGCTTTGTGTCTTCATCCATAGCTATATGACTCCATTCATAAATTGTTTTGGTTTTCAAATAATTCGTACTTTACTTTAAAGCTAAGAACAATTACAGAAATTTTAAGGTTTGTAGAAGGCACTTTTTTAAATATACCCACACACACCAAATTATTACTGAGAAACCACATATTTTTTGTAGAAAATCTCAATAAGCTACAATTCACCCACACACAAATAAATTTACTTTGCTTTTCTCCACCCTTTCCCCAAAGAAGTTTAGATTGTTGAATGTTTTCTTTGTTGTTAGGAAATACTGTAATCAGAAGGGATAAAATATGTATTTGAAGAAATGGTTCCAGCTAAAAAGCAATCTTACATGTGTTTTACTAGAAGTTGATCCAAGCTAATTCTCTTTTCCAGTGATTATTCAGAAATTTGTACAGGGTCCCTAAGAATAGCAATCAGAAAACATATTCTTAGTTACTGTTATAAAGTTTGGGGGAAAAATGAATTACACCTTTTCTGAACTATAATGGATTAATAGATCATATGAAACATGTTAATTGAGTCTTAAAATTTCACTTTCAGACTGAAGTCAGCTCGAGATGTGGTGAGCCGAACAGGTAATTCCCTGGCACTAGGCTGTCTCCACAGATATGTTGGTGGTATGGGCTCAGGACAACATCTCAACACCAGTGTCAGCATTCTGTTGGCTCTTGCCCAAGACTTCAATTCACCTGTTGTACAGGTAACATTTTACAACCTCACCCTTTTTACAGAATATCCACTCCCCATTAATGAAAATTTGCCACTTTTGTTGAATTTGTCTGGGAAACTTTTGATGGTACGAAAATAATCAATTACAGAATACCAATGATCTATGCACACATGTATAAACAAATTGTTTATTGTTGTGCTAAACTAATATTTGGCGATGTTCATCCTTTTGGGAGGTCGTTCATGCTTCTATTGGGTGACATGGGTATAGGTAGGTAGCTCAGCATTTCCCCCTCCTTATTCCTTTTCTCCTTATATATTGTGATCAGGTAAATGAATTTGATGGAGAAAGTAACTTTTTTAAAGCAAATTATGTTTCCCTAATAATACTTAGCTGATCACATTACAAACAATCCAATCCTCCCTTCCCCACAATATGAGCATTTTTTTAAACTATGTCCCACCCAAGGGTTTTGAATACATATGACAGAGGCAAGGTTACACAGAAGTCTTTGATCTTAAATTCTGATCAGAGAATTTAATTTCTTTTGATTGTCTGCCACTGAAATTGGATCTTTCTGATTTAGAAACTGATGTTGAAAGTCTGGTTAATATAAATTTTGATTGTTTATTGGAATTTTTATCCATGTGACCAGTTTTTTGTGTGCTTGACATTAAAAATTACAAGAGTCATTCATAATGCCACAGGCAAGATGACATTAAATGGTGCCTTCAGGCATACTTACGTTATATGGTCATATTCCACATAGGCGTCACAGAAGAGTGAAATCTATATATTTCACACCTTTACAGAAATGAAAGGACAAGTTCAGTTTGATTCACAAATGTTATCTTTTATTTCAGGTGTGGTCCCTGCATGCCTTGGCCCTTATTGCAGACTCAGGGGGCCCTATGTTTAGAGGTTATGTAGAACCCACCCTCTCCCTAGTGCTGCAACTGCTATTAACAGTCCCACCCTCCAGTGTTGATGTACACCAATGTTTAGGAAAATGCCTGTCTGCCCTCATTACCTCCATTGGGCCAGAATTACAAGGTATGGTGCTGACAAGCATGATCATTTATTATAGAAATTAGATTCATTTTTTTTTATTTTTTTACCAAAACTTGACCTAAAGCCATATTTGTTTTTGTAATTCATGAAGCGGGTAAAAATATATTCTGCTTGTGAGGAGGATAAAATTTTGATATCTGTGCAAATAATAATGATAGGAAGCATTTGCAGATATACATGTATTCTGGAGGTATTTTATTTTCCAGGAATGGTAAGCACTTTTAGACTCTCAAATAAAGCCCACCTGTCTTACGACCCAGAGTGAAAGAAAATAAATGACCATAATGTTTTGTAATTTAATTTAAAGAAATCAACATATTTTTCAGTGTTTGTAATGTCCCAATGGAAATGAAAACATCATTCATTGAATAAATCATTTGATAGTTACAGGTATTGCAGTATTGAAATTGGTTATTAATAAATGTATATTTCAAAACCCATCAGTCCGTTATTTGCAATTTCAGAAATGAAAATTCAGTATTCACTTGTCACTTTGTTTTAGTGCAGAACATTGCCACTCTTTTAATCTGTCTCAGTCATTATTTTACAATTATTTGTTGTTGCTGCATCACTAACAACAGGGCATTTGTTTGGTTCTTCAAAGAGGGCCGTTATGTAGATCAAAGGAAGTCATCAACAAACTTATATAAAATTTATATAAAAACATTGTTTCATTTTGCTTAGTGATTGGAACATATTTATTGTGCTGTGAAAGTTTCCTATTTGCAACCAAAAAGTTCATTCTTATGGTCAATATCAATGGTGCTGTAAAACCCAAATTAAAGTTTCAATATTTTGAAACAATAGATATCTGGCTGTCAAGTTAAACGAAGGTGGTTACCTCACATGAATATTTGTTAAACTTTTTAATTTGTTCATATTTTTATTTCCCTATGAATAGCCTCATCCCTTTGGTAGCCTCGGCATCATGGTATTTGTCTCTGCCTGACCAAAATCTAGACCAATTTAAGTACATGTACATGTAGCATATATACAATCATACAGTCATGTGCTACTAGGATAATAATTATAAATATCAGAGTGAATTATTTCGTGAAACATGTTTTTGACAATGGGATATAGATCATATGAGGACTACCATTTTTTATATGGATGTTGTATTTTCTAACAGGATTTGACTGTTTCATGAATTTTCTAACATGATCTAATACTCGAATTCATAGATCTTTCATATACATTTACATTATTTAACACATTGTGCATTGCATTGCATTGGTTTTGGGGTTTTCTCCTGTTTGTGTAGATCCTAGTCACTGATGATAGGTCACCTAAACAGTTTCACATTTATGGGAAATTTTAATATTTTTCAAATTGAATATGCAGTGGTAATGTCAGAGAATAAGCCCATCTCCGACTTTTTGAATAGTGTATTATTCTAGTCTCCTGTCCTTATAATTGAAGGAATACAGTAAATGCCTTATCATCAGACATGACGGCGAGCTCAACATGAAGGTCACGGCCAGCTTTTTAGTTTTGATATTTTGAAAATTTATGAACGTCATTGTGCCAGGATTTTGTCTCGAAACACTACCATTCAGGTAGTTAAAATCTTAATATTATTGTATGTTAAGTATAGTGAAACCTCAACCTTAGTGAACACTTTTATATAATGCACTTACTTATTGAGGAAAACATTTATAAACCCGTTTTCTTCTTTCAATTACGTAGTTAAATTCTACAGGAGACCTTACTACAAATGGCATAATTTTGTCATAAATGAGTGTCTTTTACAGACAGGTTTTATTTTGTGTCTTTTTTGACACAGTGTATTAAGCTAATCACTGACGGAGAATTCAATATAAATGTGTAAAGTATTTTTTTGTTTGATTATTTTATAGATTCTTTTATAGCACAGAACCAGTCATTGTTGTTTTAAACATACCTCTACCAATTGCATATTTTTTAAAATTATTTCTAGGTAACTCTGGACCCATTGCCACACAGAGAATGTCCTGTCTTGTTTGTTGTGCCATCATGCAGAACCACATGGATTCTCTTGTCCGTGCTGAAGCCATAGCCTGTCTGCAACAACTTCACATGTTTGCCCCTAGACATGTCAACCTGGCCACACTTGTTCCTCATCTTTGTGTAGGTTATCGACAATATTAATAGACATGTCAACCTGGTCACACTTGTTCCTCATCTTTGTGTAGGTTATCGACAATATTAATAGACATGTCAACCTGGCCACACTTGTTCCTCGTCTTTGTGTAGGTTATCAACAATATTAATAGACATGTCAACCTTGCCACACTTGTTCCTCATCTTTGTGTAGGTTATCTACAATAGAAAAAAATCCCTTTGAGCACTTGTTAAAGTAGATTTGAGGATTTTGTTTACAAAAAATTGTAAAAACTAATAATGATACACATGTCTGGTCTCCACAGATTTCTAAGCACATCTGAAGTATGAAGAGAAGCTTAAGTACAGTTTATTGCAGAAGTATTCAGTCTGTATGTTTGATATGCATTTAAACAAGATTTGGCAAGCTCAGTCAACATGGCTAGACTCAACATTTTTTGGTGCCTCAAAAGAAGCAAAATCATAACATAACATCTCCACACATGGTTTTACAACATATAAAAGGGTATTTCCTGGTAGAGTGTCTTATTTAAATGATTCCATCATGTTGGAAACAGCCAGAGTGATCTGGAATGCTATAACATTTTGTTACATCATTTACCTTAAAGTTTGTGAAAATATCAAATGCTCAAAGCACAGCTTCAAAGTCTGACATTTTGCCTTAAGCATAACTTAGCAGGAGAATACCTTGCACAAGATACAGAAGTATATTTTATATCCATTTCTCAAAACTTTTGCCAGTATTCACCCTTAAAAATAATTCGCAAATTTTAAGTTATTTCTGAGTTGTATGAAGACCTATTTTCAAGCCGTGAGTGGACAGTCATAGAGGTGGGTCTGTTATCTGACCTAATGCAAAGAAGAGCAAACCTTTAAGTAAAATATTAGTTTAATTTATCCCTTTCTGGACTCATCTCAGCTATTAGTTAAAGCTTTGTATGGTTTCTATTCAGTCGGTGTAGAAATAGATATCTTGTTCTGATTGTATGTTAATATTTATAACCATCAACCACACACTTTCTTGGGAAAAGTTGATGACTAATCTTTACCTGGGATCCATATATTTAACTGCATGCTCTGTATAAATCTCTTATAGGAAGTCCTCAAGAGTACTCATTTGTTACTGAGGAGAGCAGCAGTTGCATGTTTACGTCAGCTGGTAACACGTGAAGCCAAGGAGGTCAGTGAGCATGCTCTGACACTTGCAGATGATGAGAACAACAAAGATCCTGTCATCACTGAAACGGGACTGGAAGGGGCACTGTTTAGTATGCTGGACACTGAAAATGATGGTAAATTGATATCTGATGTCCAGGACACACTGATTAGCCTACTGCAGACTCTGGCTACAAAGAACCTAACTCGCTGGCTCATCCTCCTTAAGGACATCCTTTCAGCCTCTACAGGTAGGGGGAAAATGTCTGCAAGGGAAGCTATTTAAAGACCCAAACTATGTTATATTATCTGACTCGCTGGCTCATCCTCCTTAAGGACATCCTTTCAGCCTCTACAGGTAGGGGGAAAATGTCTGCAAGGGAAGCTATTTAAAGACCCAAACTATGTTATGTTATCTGATCCACTGCCTTGCAAATTCAGCCCTCCAAAGCTTGTTTTTGGCACCAGAGTTTGAAAGTCATCTACTTACCTATTGCATACACTTTGAGGGGGAGTTTGTGTTCTGTGAACACATTTTGAATTTGGCACTGTGAAAATGACATAAGGACCTCTCATTCACCATCAAATATGTAAATGCCTTTTTTGTTTTAAAATTGGAACAGATGAAGTTTTAAGTTTTCAAGACATCCACCACTGCCATTTACTAACAGCAAGGGGTCTATATTATGAAAATTACTCAGCTAAGGTGCTCTTAGACTTAAGAATAACAAGCAGTAATTAAACAGATGAACAAATATGGCTCCAAATTTTTGTGTTGGCTTGATGAACTGACAAAAATGGATAGGTAATCTTCTAAAAAAAATGAGCAACTGTAATAACTCCAATGATTAGTTTGTGAAAACAAGTTTAGAATCAAGTTGAAGAGCTTATTGCATGATACCAGAAATATTTTCAGCAGAAGAAATTTATTAAATAGTCTTTTAGATTTATTCATTTTATGTATTTGATTGGCAGCATGTATGTAATTTTCCACTTTACCTTTAGAGATGACAAGCAGTGTAGTAGTGCAAAGTGATGATTTGGGTGAGAAAGATGAAGATGAGGAGGAGGAAAATGATGGTGAGCAGTTTAAAGCCTGTCAACCTGAGATGACACACCCAACTATATCACCAAGGTCTGTATACATTGATTTCATCACTTTTTTAAGGAGTACAATTTTTTGGGTGATCTTCATGGTTGCAAGAAGTTGCAAATTTAAAGATTTAATGAATGATCAATTTGTGGAAACAAAGTCCAAGAATTTAAGTACCCCAAAAAATGTAATTTTTCACAAACTCATAAAATGGAGACCCATGAAAATAAATTAGTTTAGTAGTAATAATTAGCAAAGTGAAAATCTCCCAAATTTTTTATCTTTATATTGGCCAGTAATCTGAATCATACAACATAGAGCATGGATTGTATAGAATGTAGTAGCTGTGGTATATATTTTGGTACAGCATCCGTTTCATAATCCGTGTCACACATTTGATCCCTGCCAAGGTCAGCTTCCTTGGTGTGTCTTTGGGAAATACACTTAAAAAAATGAAATGCTATCTAGTGGGTTCCATGGTCATGCTGTATCTTGAAGGGGGTAGTTGTATTGGCCATGTGGTTTCATGAATGGGTTTTTGGTATAGGCCATCCTGTGTTATGAAATGGCAGTGATATAGGTCATAGTCTATCATAAAGGGTTTTTTGGTATAGGTCATACTGTCATGAAATGGCAGTGATATAGGCCATACTGTATCATGAAGGGAGTAGTGGTATAGTCATACCTTTTCATGAAATGGCAGTGGTATAGGCCATGTGGTGTCATGAAAGGGGTAGTGGTATAGGCCATACTGTGTGAAGAAAGGACTAGTGGCATTGGCCATACTTTGTCAGGAAATGGGCAGTGGTATTGGCCATACTGTATCATGAAGGGGGTAGTGGTATAGTCATACTTTTTCATGAAATGGCAGTGGTGTAGGCCATGTGGCATCATGAAATGGGTAGTGGTATAGGCCATACTGTGTGAAGAAGAGACTAGTGGCATAGGCCATACTTTGTCATGAAATGGGCAATGGTATGGGCCATACTGTATCATGCAGGGGGTAGTGGTATAGTCATACCTTTTTATATGGCAGTGGTATAGGCCAAGATGTGTCATGAAGGGGTTAGTGGTATAGGCCATACTGTGTCAAGAAGGAAGTAGTGACATAGGCCAAACTGTGTCGTGAAGTGGATAGTGGTATAGGCCATACTTTGTCCTGAAAGGAGTAGTGGTACACATAGTTTTATTGGGAGGGAGCAATTGGCTTTCTCACTAGTGAACCAGAGTACCGTAATATGAATGTGTAAAGATAAGGCAGAAGTAAAATATAAAGCTACTTTTTGTAACCAATTCAAATTAAAAACAAATCAAGTACATTGTCATTGTTTTTAAAAATCAGTTTTCCTTTTGCCTTTTTATGCACCAGTCCTTAAACCACCTTTATGAATTATAGTATCCTTTTCCTTATATAGCTACTGTGTATGATGAACTTTTTTTGTTTATATAATTTATTTTCAGGTGGCCCACTCGAGTGTTTGCCATAGATTGTTTGCAAAAAATCATTTTATCTTGTGAAGAGGATGACACTCATTTTGACTTGGACAAGGCCAGAGAGGCCAAGCTGGCCAAGGGCAAAGGTACAGTGTTCTTTTAGTCTTGTATCTTTAAAGACTTCAAGAAATTATTGTTAAACATGCACCAATTTGTGAGGTGGTGCATATCATGTTGTGATTATTCTGTTCATTTACCTTACTGTATGTCTGTTCCAAAGTTTATTTCTGCACAGCAAGCTTGAATTCTGTACAATCTACCATTATCAGATTTTGCACATAGTGTGCATTTAAGCAAAGTAAAAAAAAACTCTTGATTTTGAGGTCAAAGATCAATGTCATTGAATGAAAAAAGGAAAAATGTTTCAACACAGTAACTTGACTTTCTCAGACTTTGTGTATGGCCTGCATTCCAGACAAGAAAGACATCTTTTGATTTCAGTGTCAAAATGTCCTTATTACAATGATTCTAAAAAGAGGAATTATTTCCACATATCTTCGGTTTTATATCATAAACTTCGACCAAACTTGGTGGTTGGCATGCATGTGAGACAAGGAATAGAGCTAACTTGGTTGCTGGCTTGTATTTGAGACAAGGAAAAGAGCTTTTCTTTTTGGCAGAGGCCCATGTCACAAGAACTGTAAGAAGGAAATCTGATTTCCACAAAACTACATAATGTTTGTTCCATTTGGCTTGACTAAACTTTGTAGATGGCTTGCATTTGAACCAAGGATAGCACCTACTACTGATTTTGGGGTTGTAATATCAAAGGTCAGGGTCTAAGGGATGCCAGAATGGAAAATGGTTTCCACAGAATAACTATATAGAGTCCAGTGCCATAAATCATAATCAAACATATGGCTGGCTTGTCTGGGACAAGAAAAGCATCTCTCAATATTGGGGTCATAAGGCAAAGGTCAGGGTCACCAAGATTGAATGAAGAAAATTGTGTATGTAAAACAAACTTGAGAATAGAGTTCATTACCATGATTAAATTATGTTGTGGCTGGTTTGCATTAAGACAAGTGGAGACACATATAAATAATATTGATTGTATCATTTAGTATTGCTGGACAATGTTGCTTAGCAATATTGAAATAATAAACGAGTAATCAAAGGGTATTACATCTTTTTAACTGGCAGAATATCATAGTCAATGAAAGAGGGTTTTACATACAAGAATAAAAATATTATTTGTTGCCATATGGCAGGCATATGGTTTTTTGTTTAGCTCATGACCATTCAAGATTTTTCCATCCTAAATACATACAGTTGTACATGGAAATAGAGAGTGTCATATAAAACAAATAATAGAGTTTGGGTGGTATTATGCCACTCACATATCGGTCACATTTGCCAGACACATTACATACATAAAGGTGAGCCTTTCGCAGATAGTGGAACGCATTGATTGTATTGACTTTCACCGTGAGACAGAAGCTTTATATGTGATCTTAATTATAAAGTGTTTTAATTATTTACCACCAGAAAAAAATCTCTGACCATTTAAAAGAACATATTTTATGTAGTAAAATTGTAATGCAGTATTTTGAGGATTGTTTTTAAAGCTTTTTTGTTTGTTAATTTGTATACCAAAAAATTGTTACATCTTTACCTTTAAGCTTTTATCTTGCAGGACTACATATTTATTTCTCCTTTGAATACGTTCCCCGATCACATTACTTTAGGGATATTAGCCTGCTACCTCGCGAATCCAGCCCTACCAAAAGACGAAAATTCGTCTTTCCTGTCTATGTCATATAGACAAAGGGCAATAACTCTTGCCCCTTACCTCCCCTTGCTACCCGCTAGGTGTCGCTTCTTTAGTTTTTTAGCTTCGCTGTACGCGAAAACACGTACAATTAGACCTCCAATGAATCCAAGCCATCTTAGTGTAAATTCTGACCATCCGAAGTTAAATTTGGAATTACTGTGTTGGATAATCATTCCTCAACAGGTTGTATACATTATTTTACAATATTTTCCAATTTGAGTGACTTTGTCACCTTTTCTAGACTTCGGACCAGGTTTCAACGTGGTCAAAAGCACGCTTATGGCGGTACTAGCATGTAATACATGTAGCACTCAATAATTTCGCTTATTCCGTATGTAACGTTTACGATATTAGCGACTAATAACGTGCTGCATTGATAATTTGTGCTTTATTTATCTTCTTTGACGTTTCAGTAGACTTAAAAAAAAGTCTTTGAACGACCAATTTGCGACTATTTAATGGCGGACTTCGTGTTGTAGTCATGAATTCACGCGACACTTAATCATTTCGCTTCCAACGTTAGTTACGGTTATGGAATAGCGACTTAATAGCGTACTGAATTGTTAATTTGTGCTTTGTTTATCTTCTTTTCCGTTTCAGTAGACTTCGTCTCTGAACGACCAGTTGCGACTATTTAATGGCGGAATTTCGTGTTGTAGTCACGAGTTCACGTGACACTAAATCATTTCACTTCCTCCGTTAGTTACGGTTATGGTAATAGCGACTTAATAGCGTGTTGAATTGCTAAATGTGCTTTGTTTATCATCTTTTTCGTTTCAGTAGACTTCGTCTTGAACGACCTATTGCAACACGCTCACGGCGATAACTAGTGTGGTCATTAAGAGTTAACATGGCACGGAATAATTTGACTACTCCGTTAATAACGGTTATAGTATTATCGAATTAATAATATGCTGAATTTTTTAATCTGTGCTTTGTTCTCTTCTTTTGTCGTTTCAGTAGCAAAGTCGACAACGAAGGCATGAATGGCAAAATGGGTGTTGGCAATGGAGGAAATTATGTTGACATGGTTTAGGCTGCCCAGTGGATGTAAATTTCACCGCAGGTCCGTGCATGGCTTTCGGGCCTGTAAGTCCGGACGCATGGAGTCTAGGCTGGATCAATTGGATCCATTTTATTATGCACTTTCGCCGGCCGTCCAGCCGTCCGTCCAGCCGACACCGTCAGTTCAGCCGGCACTTCAGCAGGCACCAACCGGCACTAGCCGTCCATCCGGCACCGTCCGTTCAGCTCAAATGGCACCGGACGGCCAGCCGACCTTCCAGCTTGCATCAACAGGCACCGGCCGTTCAGCCCAAATGGCACCGGCCGGCCAGCCGACCTTCCAGCCTGCATCAACAGGTACCGGCTGTCCACCCGGCAACGACCGTTCAGCCCAAATGTTACCGGTCGTCCAGCCGACCTTCCAGCCGGCATCAACCGGCACCGGCCGTCCATCCGGCAACGACCGTTCAGCCCAAATGGCACCGGTCGTCCAGCCGACCTTCCAGCCGGCATCAACCTACACCGGCCGTCCATCCGGCAACGACCGTTCAGCCCAAATGGCACCGGTCGTCCAGCCGACCTTCCAGCCGGCATCAACCTGCACCGGCTGTCCATCCGGCAACGACCGTTCAGCCCAAATGGCACCGGTCGTGCAGCCGACCTTCCAGCCGGCATCAACCTGCACCGGCCGTCCATCCGGCAACGACCGTTCAGCCCAAATGGCACCGGTCTTCCAGCCGGCATCAACCTGCACCGGCTGTACATCGGATTTACGGAGATTATAGTGATGTACCCGTCAGTCAATCTGTACTACTGGTTACATATCACTACCATGAGAGAGATGTTATAGATGTATCTCCGTCCAATCAGACCATTCGAGAGGCAGGTGCCGGTCATAGCCGGACCTTCGCCGACATTCCGGCCGACCATATACCAGACAAATCAGTCGGTATTGCCGGTGTACACCTCCCGTCAGATACGTGACGGTGTGATTTTAAAACAAGGGAGAATTAGTGACATTATCAGAGATGACGGAATTGAGTTATCTATGCCACTTGGTATGCGCTACCCAGATATGGCAGCTTTTCCAGAACAGGACTTTCAGGCCGACCATTCACCAGTTCAATCAGCCGTTAGTGCCGGCCGTCCATATGTTCACGGCTTCTCCACAAGGGAGATTTAGTGAAAGTGTCAATTATGACAGAATTGCATCATCTAGGTCACCTGGTATGCTGTACAGATATGCAAGCTGTACCAGAACCAACATTCCCTCTGAGCGAATGGTAGATGGGTGCACAGTGCTGGCCGCACTACATAAGCATTATGTAATTATTATTACCTTCCAGCCGGCACCAACCGGCACTGGGCGTCCATCCGGCAATGACCGTTCAGCCCATATGGCTCCGGTCATCCAGCCGACCTTCCAGCCGGCACTAACCGGCACCGGGCGTCGATCCGGCATTGACCGTTCAACCCAAATGGCACCGGTCGTCCAGCCAAGCTTCCAGCCGACACTTGCTGGCACTGACAGTCCATCCGGCTCCGGCCATCCAGCCCAACAGGCACCGGTCGTCCAACCGTATGGAGATTTTAGTCATATACCAGTCCGTCCGACTGTACCGCTGTACCAGCACGGGGACTTTTATCATACCGCAATCCGCACAAATCGGATTGACGATGATTCTAGTGATGTTTCCGTCTGTCAATCCGTACTACCGGTTACATATCACTACCATGACACAGATGTTGGCGATGAATCTCTCGATCCAACCCGACCATTCAAGCGGTCGGTGCCGGTCATAGCCGGCCCGTCGCAGACGTTCAGGCCAAACATATGCCAATCAATTCATTCGGCATTGCCGGCCGTCCATAGGCTAACAGCTCATCCACAAGGGAGAGTGAATGCCTTTATCAGAGATGAAGGAATCGAGTCATCTATGCCACCTGGTATGCATTACCCCGATATGGATGCTTTACCAGAGCAAGATTATGCACATAGTGAGTGCGATGAATTGCAGGCAAATCAGCTGTATGCAGATCCAACTATGGAACGGACTGAGTTCAGCTTCAAAGCCGCAGTAGAGGAAATTTATAGGGTGTTAAGGCCCCTTCAGAATGCCCTCCACCTCCTGCTGCCATTACCGACTATAGGGTTAGAGCGTCGGTCGATCTGGATGAGGGGGAAGAGACTCTATCCTTCCGCCTCCTTCCCCAGTCGACAAAAATTAAGGAAATTAATGACCGTCTGTCGACACGTATAGGGGATCCAGGAAATGCTAAGGCGTTCTTTTCTGAAAGCCAAGTACCAGCGTCGTTTTCAGGTCGATGGTACAAAACTCACTCCGATGCGTTCAGTACTGAGGTCCTGGCTCGGGATAAAATATGGCAGCAGTCCATATGTCTGCGGCATTGTCTTATAAAGTGGACAAAACTGTGTTCAATGCCACGTCCAAGCTGGTTCGAAATGTAGTCGCTACGTCTTCACTGTTAGACCTAGCCTCCCTAGCCATTTTCAGGATCGCTGAAAAATCTGGCAATGAACATGCTTGGGAATCGACGGCCCGGTTAGCTAGGGTTCTTAACAGGGCAGCTCACCATTCCATGGCCAATGCGCTGACTGCTTCTGCCAACCTAGACCTGATACGTCGTGACGCATGTCTGAAGGGCACGTCGCTTAAACCCCATTATAAGCTGGCTAGATATGACCGACGCACATTTCACGTCCCTATCCCACGAGTAGCGGACATTCTCCGTTGTGCTTGTCGGTACTCGGCTTATCAGTTCCATGTCATACCTTTTGGCCTAAATTTAAGCCCTTGGGCTAGTACCAAGGTTATGGATTACGTCGTCACCCTGTTCCGCTCGACTTCATCTATTGCATCGGCAGTATATTTGGACGACATCCTCCAGAAACATCTGTCAAGTTCTACTCTGCTCAAAGGCAGAAACGATCTTATATCACTTTACATCATATAGGCTTTCTCGTGAACTGGATAAAGTCTGATCTCTGTCCAATCCGGATTTTGGTCCATCTGGGTGTGGAGTTTCTCCTGATCTGAATCTGGTAAGGCTTCCTCGAGTTTGCGATCATCCAGATAATTGCACTCGTAGAGTCCGTTTCCGACAGGATGCGCATTTTAGCGAGAGAGTTGCAGTTCCTCGGATTATTCAATGCGGCAGCAGACTTGATCCCGCTCAGCCGTCCTTTTATGCGACCTTTACAAAGGACGTTGCTAGCGTAATTGCGCCCTTTTCAAGTCCCTTCAATCCCAGAAAACAGTCATGCTCACGCCAGAGATACGATCATTCTTGAGTCAATGGCACAACCCCTGTAGGCTGTCCACAGGGATTACTCTGGAGATACCCCAAGCGGGGATAACGGTATGTTCCGCCACTAATACCTACGGTTGGGGTGCCCACCTGTTGCCGGACTTCGATACTGTCAGCGGCACGTGGGTGCCAGGGGCGAGCCCCTTTCCACATCAACCTTTCAGAAATAACGGCTGTCATCAATGCCTTTCATTTCGGACAGGATCAACTCTTATTACAAACTGCCCTCATTATGTCAGACAACATTGTGGTGGTGCCTTGCCTCAAAACAAGGGGACACCAATCACCAGACCTGTGCATTCTGAACTGGCAGTTTCTACATTGGTTTGACAATCTCCACCTCAAGGCAGACTCAATGTCTTGGCTGACACTCTATCTAGTCATTCACACAGAATGGTCACTCCATCAATTGGACTTTCTTCCAATTGACACACTTTGGGGACGTCCGATGATTGATCTTTTGCAACAAGGTGGAATCGCAAGTTCTCCACCTTTCATATCACAGGTTCCAGACCCAGAAGCTTGGGTCGTGGATGCTCGATCAATCACCTGGGAAGGGTTGTGGTCATTCTCCTACCCTCCCACGGTCTTGGTACTGAAATTAATCCAGAAGTTAAGGGGTCAGAACTGTCAGATGGTTCTGATTGCCCCTCTCAGATGGAACAACTCCTGGGTCTCCGATCTACTCAATCTAGGCGATAGATCTACCCAGGAAGATTACAGTCAGCACAAGTATTCACAAGCAACCGCGGCCAGGGGTGTTTCTTGTCTTTATGTTCAAGCTTGGCTCTTGTCCAGACAGCCTTGCAAGACAAACAATTTAAATCTCTGATTGCGGAGAGAATCTCGAGAGCAAGAAGGCCCTCTACTCTGAAGGTTTACGAGGGCAAGTGGCATGTTTTCAGAGACTGGTACCATATCATTCACATTGTTCCTCTGAGTGTCACAATCCCTCAACTGGCCAACTTTTCTCTGGCTTTTCGAGGAGAAACAGCTGGCTCCAGTTATTCTCAAATGCTACCGCTCCATGATATCAGACACATTCCGCCATTCTGGTACATGTGCTATCAGCCATGACAAAGATTTGTCAGATCTTTTAGACATTTTAAAAATTCAATCGACTTATATCCCTCACCCTGTTTCCAAATGGAATCTGTCCTGGGTTTTAACATGACTCAATTCAGACAGTATTGAGTCTTTAACCCACGATTAGTTAAAGCTACTATCATACAAATTGGGTTTCTTGATAGTCTTAGCTTCAGCATGCAGGGTGAGCGAGTTACATATCCTTTCTAGTGACCCGAACTCTCTTCCGTTCCGATCAGAGGGTTTGATGGTCCTCTTGACGCAGCCAGGCTTCGTAGTCCAAAATAGATTACCGTACATTGGCGATCAACAAGTCGTCATTAGCTCGCTTTCTTTATAGATAAGTCAGGATCAACAGCCATGTAAGATCCTGTTTGTGAACTTTAGCACCATTTCAATGCATAGAGGTGAGTCAGGTCACATACAAGCACCTCTTTCTTCTGGTGATAGCTGGGATATGAGATATCACCATTCAAGCCCTTGCTTCATGGCTGTAGTGGGTTATACGCTCGGCGTACTCTGAGAATTCGCAAATCAGTCACCTTATAGAAGCTGTTGGCTGACATGCAGAGTCAACCTTCTACAGTTTTATCTTCAAGTTTGTACTCGCAGAGGCAAACATTGATTCTAGTAGGTCCGGTGTTGGGCAGCCCAGACGCCCACCAGACCCATGTGCAACAATCAGCACAGCCTATTAGCTTCGCTGGATTCGCCAGATAAATTTTCGTAGGTAAGAAGATTTCAATAACTATCTTCTTAACCGTATAAAGGGGTCACAAATCACGTGACCCTGGGCTGTGTTGCTGATTGAAAATTAGGAGACCGGGTTATCATTAACATGGGGAATCCAGCCATCATTCCCTAGAGGATACCCGGGGTGGAGGTCGGATGCTCCGCATTCCCTCCTCCTATTACTTATTCTCCTAAAGTAATGTGATCGGGGAACGTATTCAAAGGAGAAAGCAAATTTTTTAGTAAATTATGTTTCTCCGAGAATACTTACCTGATCACATTACTAAGAAACCCTCCCAACCACCCCGCCATGCGAGCATCCTCGTGTTTTATATACCGCTCAGCTTAAAAAACTAAAGAAGCGACACCTAGCGGGTAGCTAGGGGAGGTAAGCGGCAAGAGTTATTGCCCTTTGTCTATATGACATAGACAGGAAAGACGAATTTTCGTCTTTTGGTAGGGCTGGATTCGCGAGGTAGCAGGCTAATATCCCTAAAGTAATGTGATCGGGTAAGTATTCTCGGAGAAACATAATTTACTAAAAAATTTGCTTTTTATATTTCTTTTTAAGTGTTCATCTTCCCGAATGCTTTGGGGAAATTTTTGTATCTTTACATTTTTAGATCATAACTTCTAACCAGTGTAATAGTCTTAAAGATATTCAGATATAGTGTCATTTACCTTATATGTATATAGATACATGCATAATTACATGCTACACCCACATCACAAATGCAGGTCATCATGGTCCATATTTCATGCTTCATTGGACTTTTGTAGAATTTTGTGTTTTAACTTTTTGTAATAGAAGCCTTAAACTAGAGGATTGTATACATCTCTGTTAATATCACTCATACAGAAAAGGTGAATGTGACCTGCATGTGACATTGTTATTGTTTAAATCTTTTTTGTGTGCATATAATGGCATCGTGAAAATGTTTTATTGCTACATTGGATTTTCACCAGAGGACGTTTTATGATGTCTGTTTGGTCCTGTATAAAAATGTTGCCATTCTGATGTCTGATAAGACTGTTACAGTAGCCATCTTGAAAATGTTGTTATTACTACTACTCCAGCATGGATAGCTATATTATAATAGGGTTTTCACTAAAAGACTTCTTTTGATGTTTGGTTGGTCTTAAATAAAAGTGGTACAAATCTGATATCTAATATGGTTGTGATTTATTATAAATATTTACATTTTTTAATGTGTAACATATAGAGGATATTTGCTTGAAACGAGTGAATAACGGATATATTTCATCGAGTGGATGAAAAACTCAGTATTTTCACGAGTGGCGAAGCCACGAGTGAAAATACTAGAGTTTTTTATCCAAGAGATGAAATGTATCCGTTATTCACTCGTTTCAAGCAAATATTCTTTTTATTTTATGCTCACATACGTTGGCTACCTCAAATCTGCTCTTTCACTCGTTTATTCACTCGTTTCAAGCAAATATTGTGACCCAAAAATGTAGTTCCTGTAGTGAAAAAATATTGTTATTTTTTCACTGTTATTTTTTCACTGCAGTGAAATATCAATATTATTTTAACTAGAAAATCAAGTAATTCACTGCTGAGCATAAAATAAAGTCTATTAATACATGAATTGCAAAGTTATCTTATGAAGCACTTTCCTGTGCAAAAATTAAAAAGTTTGTTATGCTAACACTTAGTAAACTTATTAAGACCCAGAATTTGAAACCTAAGTCACCCATGACATAAATAATTGATGGGTCAACTTGATAAACGTATGTAACAGATGTAATATTGTCAACAAATGATGTGATCTCTGACCAAAACACTTTAGATATTGTAAGTGGGTTTTAACAACAGTAACATTGATAAAGCAGTAAAAATATGAATTAATGCAATGACTATAGCGGTAATAATCTGGAAAATAAAATTAATTTGTACAGAAACAAAGACAAACATCTCCTACACCTTAGTCATTATAATGTATTGTAATTCCACAGATTAACAATTTACTGCAGTACCTGACACATAACAGTGAAAGCACGGTGAGAAGATCTCTCAGATTGATATTACATGTATCTACCTTGCCTAGGTTTTCACAAAATAGATAAATATTTGAACTGACTATAAACATCCATAACATCTTCCTTTAACAATGGAATGATTTGTCATAATAATCTTCTTGATGACTACATCACTATGATGGTATACTTAAGTCTGAATTCTGGTCTGTGGCATAATAAGCATTCAGCTCTACATTGAACATTTAATGAAACCCTCAATTTGACTCAACTTCATAGTAATATTGAAAAACATTGCCTAAAATTCTTCGCTGCTGGTGTCATGTGGATTGGTGGTCGCTGATGGAATTGCATTTATATACTAAAATGGATGTAAATATTATGATACGAGTCATAAATTACAGGTGGTTGCTGATAGTAGTGGTTGCTCAAATTAGGTTTTACTATGTAATCTCCATGCAGTTAGATCCCAGGAAGAGCATATATTTCTGCTTTTTCAGTAATTGATGAATGTAGGGATTGGTGCCATTTCCTCTCTTCAGGGGGAGACTACTCATCATATTTCTATTTCTGCAACCAAACATTTTAGCACTTTTATTGCTGAAAAAATCCAAAAAAGACATGAGTAACATCTGTTTTAGTTTGGGAGAGCCAGACTTTGGGACAATTTATTTGCTAATGGTAGGATCATGCATGTGTTGTCCATTGTCTGTCTTGTGTCTTCCCTCAACAAATTCTACCTTAAATTTCATCAGAAAAATCATTCTTCTAATTTCAACCAGCTTAGCAAAGAGCATCCTGGAATAAAAGACTTTAATCATCATTTAAATGATGTCAATCAACCATCAAATATTGTTGTCATTAGAGAAACCTTAAAACAACTTCCAAAAAAGAACAGAATTCAGCCTAATTTGACATACTGGGTCCTGTTATGAAGGCCTTTCAAATTTGTACAAATTGCTGAATTGCCATCAAATGTAATCGCTATAAGCAACCTTTTAATTAAAACCTTTAGCTGTCCTTAAGTAATTCTGAACAATATTGGACCAAATTGTACAGACAGCAGCCTAGCATAAAGGCCTTTCAAACTTATACAAATGATGCTGAATTGTCATTAGATATGATAACTGACATTAAAAACATAAGAAGAATCTTTAACTGTATTAGGTCGCCATTAAAAAAATAAAAAAGCCTTGAAATGACTTTTAATAGTTCCCAGATTAGAAATTGTATAGCATTCTGGAATGAAACTATTTCAGATTTATACAGATAATGCCAATCAACCATTGCTAAAAGTTGAAAACGTTTGAGCAACTTAAATACCATTTGCCAGAATTTGTTCAAATTTGGTAGAAAGAGTTCAGGCATGAAGACATTTTATTTTATATAAATTTCAATCTGCAATCAAATCTAGCATATAATTACTGTTACTTAGCATAAACAACCATTATACTTCTCACAAACCACTGAATATACAATTAGTCCATATTTGTTCAAATGATTATGGTCTGCTGTCAGATATTTACTAAAAACAAACCTTCAAACTACAACATGTCCGAGAAATGCCTGACTGAATTTGACCAGATTTGATGTAAGATCCTATAAGTGTGCATGGATGAGGCAGTTACTAAGAGAAATCTAACAATTCTTGACCATTAGGAAGCATGCAAACCCAGATTTTTTGACCAGCTGCAATTTGCTTTTATATAGATACCCGGTAGGTGATTGATCTAAAGTCCAGATGGGCATCTTGTATGTTATGGATGTGTATATGAAGACATGCTTTATGCATTTTCTTGGTTAAATAAAGACTGTACATCAGGAACACTATTTTCAGTTTGGAAACATTTCCATGACAACTTAGATCTGCTCTTACAGCCTAAATAATTTTTTTTTCTTGCATATATTAATCATGTTACTTATAGTTGACTTTATTAAACGCTGGTTTTATTTGTCTGAAACAAATTGTGATGGAGTTAAAAGACATTCCAATCTTCATCTTTTTTAGGTGACTACCTAGTCCTGCATCTGTCAGAACTGGTCAGGATGGCATTCATTGCAGCCACCTCTGATAGCAATCAGCTCAGGCTAGCTGGTCTAGCTGCTTTACAAGTATGTATTTTGTATACTACATTCTGTGTCCATGTACAATACTCCTTAACTATCAGGCACTTATGTATAAGGTGGTCTGTTTTAAAGGGTGGGTATAGTCAGGGATCTAGTTTGCACTTAAGTATAAGGTGGTCTGTTTTATAAAATGTTTTATAAAATGGTATGATCAGGGATCCACTTTTCATTTAAGTATAAAGTGGTCTGTTTTATAAGGTGGTATGATCAGGGATCCACTTTTGACTTTAGTATTAGGTGGTCTGTTTTATAAGGTGGGCATGGTTAGGGGTTCACTTTCATTATTCTCTAGTCATATTATGCTATCAGTATACGGTGTCCTTTATAATTCCCATGAACAACGTAATGGCTGGGTAATACTGTACCAAAATAATTGTTGATTTTATTTCTGTTATTTGCTTACCTGCATTAGCAGATGTTGAGACATGTATCATATTTGTGGCAAAGGCCACATCTGCCGTGGCAACGATGTTAAGACAGTGTGTTAAATAGTTTGTAACTCATTTACAGTGTACATCATACTGTGGTTTACAGGTGAGATATCATATTATAAAGATTATTCATTAATGTAGTAGAAGATGACTCAATATTTAAAATGAAATAACTGAAATCTGTGCAAATGAAGTGACTGTTAATTTTGTCTTAGATTTTATTTTAATTAACTCAGGTTATATATTTTATTGAAATAATATTGTTCTTTTGTTTTTAAATATAGTAAAGATAACACTTTCAATTTTCAACCCATTCCAGTTTTTGTTTTTGTATTTAAACATTCACACACACACACACACACACAACACATATACATACTATTCCCATTTAATCTTAACAGGTTGATCTGGTATTCAATATATATGTTCAGTAAATATTTCTTTATTACACTCCCAGATTGTAATTACTTAGGCAGCTTCTTTGATATATGCATGACAATGATTTTGATGCAGTAAGATTTTTTTTTAAATCCTGATTTGTTCTGATATTTATCCATACAGTAAAGATAAAAATATTTAAAAGCATAATAGAGGGAATTTTTAATAAATACAAAACTGCATTAATGTTTTGTTCCAAGTTGAGGAAAAGAACACATTTGATACAGTTTTACGAATATAGGTTTAGGGGCCTGACAGCCTTGAAATATCTAAAAACTCAGTTTATATAATAAAAATGATGGTGTGGATAATACTTATAATCAGGCATTTTATAAATAGTCATATTTTATTAAGAATTAATTTTAAAATGCCCTTTTATTTTTAAAGAATTAGTAAATTTATTTTTAAAATGGCATTTAAAAAAAAGTGATCAATAAATGTTGTATAGTGTTTTGGAATTTAGAACTTTTGGATATATATATATATATATATATATATATATATATATATATATATATATATATACTTTTATCAGGATGTGATAACCAAATTCTGTGCTGTCCCTGAACCCGAGTTTCCAGGCCATGTCATATTGGAACAATATCAGGCACAGGTAAGACTAGTGTACAGTATTTACGACTTTATAACACATATACTACTTTATAACACGTATACTACTTTATAACACATATACATAGATGCACATAGCATAGTCTATGCTGTTTGCTTTAAATCAGTGTTTGTGGTTTTGATTTTCAATGTAGCTTTTTTAAAAATTCAGTCATATTGCTACTGGCAGTTTATAGTGATGTCTAGCACTGGGGCATCATGCCACAGACATGTAGCATGATGTCCCACCCAGTCACATTATCCTGACACCAGGCTGACCAGTCCTAACACTAACCTCTTAATGCTGAGTGCCAAGTGAGGCAGCTGTTAGCACCATTTTTGTAAGTCTTTCGCATGACTAGACTGGGGATTGAACCCATGACCTCATGCATCCGAGGCAGAAGCTCTAACCACTTGCTTTAAATCATGTAACAACCCATGTTGACTGATGTTGCTGGCACGCTTTTTGACTGTAGGCCTCGGGCTATGCTGTTGACAGATGGGAGTGTCTTTTACAAGATAATTTATGGTAAATAAATGGAATTCAAATTGTAGCATTGATTAATTGATTCGAATATAAACCTTTATCATAGATCATATTATATTATTTCTTTTGCACTTAAAGTGAATCAATCTATATTTTTGCTTAAGGTTATTGGAAAGTACATTTAAGGATGTACTGTGCATTTTATCATGAAGTATTAAACATGCAGTAAATAGAGTAAGACATTTTTTACAGCATGAACATGTTAATGAAGTAGAGGAAGAACAATTTTTTTGTCTGAGCACTTGGCTTATGTTTCTTTTTATTGCTGTATCCAGGTTTCAAAATTTTCCTCATGCAAGTTAACCATGAATTGATAACATCCAGGTGCTTGTCATTCATTAAAGAGACTGTACCAGTTGCTACAATGAACCAGTTGTAACACAATTTTTAATATATCATGCGCTCTTTTTAAGAAAAGATCCAATGAGAAACTGTTCATAACAAGAAGCTTATAAATTTTAAATGTCATTAAAATACATACATTGCCATCGGCTTTGGTTCAGATAGGTTCCAAATTATTGTAGTGTTAATGTTTTTGTGCATCATATTCTGAATAATTCAACCAGTGAAAAAAATGTGTGAGATTTAGATTTTAAGTATAGCTTTAACAATTTTTCAGTTATAAGCAGTGTAACAGTTTATAGTGATGTCTAGCACTAGGGCATCATGCCACAGACATGTAGCATGATGTCCCACCCAGTCACATTATCATTATCCTGACACCAGGCTGATCAGTCCTAACACTAATCTCCTAATGCTGAGTGCCAAGCGAGGCAGCTGTTAGTACCACTTTTGTAAGTCTCTGATATGACTTGGCTGGGGATTGAACCCACAACCTCCCACATCTGAGGTGGATGCCCTAACCACTAGGCCACCAGAGTGGTCCAGTGAAAAATGCCCTTATTCTAAGTCATCTGTGATTCAATAATTGGAAAGTTTGGTTTCCATATCCATGTCCACTTGTCAGCAAATAGTTTGTTTTGATTTTGTATTCTACAGCACAAGTCACACTGGTCATGGAAGTGCATTTACCGAAACAAATTTTAAAATATAATTTTATTTTTAAATTTAATCGTAATTTAGTTATAACTAACTTTATTCAGTCATGATTTTTTTAGTGATCTACACATTAATTGTCATTTTAAAAAAATTCCAGGTGAAAATTATCTATCGCTATGGAATTTTATATTGGTAGTTCACAGTGAAGATAGACAATATTGGATTTAATTGTTTTAGTGCAGGGGGAAATCAAGGTACAATTTCATGAACAAAAAGTCATGCGCATCTTCATTTATCACCTGTATGGAACTATGAATGGGATATAGAAGTAAATGTAAAATTAATTTTATTCTTACATTTGACATTTCTTCAAAACGTTAATTTAGCATCATAGCACGCAACAAAACTGGATTAAACATGATAACCCTACTTAAGTGACTGCCTAAATTGTTTGAGTACATTGTTGTTGAATTTTCTGTTATGGATGTTTTGAGGAATTTATACAATAATCATCAATGGACTTTTGATGGATAAGGCATGAAAGAAAGTGAATAAGTACCATTTAAAAGTGTGTGTAATAAAATTCTCCAAAATGACACCTGTAGCTGCAAAAAGTGATTTATAGTGCTGACATAAACTATGTGACTTGTACTATTGTTTCTATGCCTACTGACATAAACTTTGTGACTTGTACTATTGTTTCTATGCCTACTGACATAAACTATGTGACTTGTACTATTGTTTCTATGCCTACTGACATAAACTATGTGACTTGTACTATTGTTTCTATGCCTACTGACATAAACTGTGACTTGTACTATTGTTTTTATGCCTACTGACATAAACTATGTGACTTGTACTATTGTTTCTATGCCTACTGACATAAACTTTGTGACTTGTACTATTGTTTCTATGCCTACTGACATAAACTATGTGACTTGTACTATTGTTTCTATGCCTACTGACAAACTATTTGTGATAATATGGATTTAGGTTTACAGTTGTGCATGTAAACACAATACTTTTGGGTTTTGATGATATGAATTCACATTGTAATTGGTTCTCATAAGCCAATGAAAAGCAAAATGAAGTGGAAAAAGTAGCAAGGATAAAATCAGTTTTAGCCAGTTGAATGGTATCCATGTACATACCCACAGTAAAAGACTTGCATTTATACTGGGCGGCTTTATAGTGAGGGACTAGTGTATTGCTGTGTTTACCAGTGAGTAACAAGCATACAGATGCAAACAGCTTGTAATACTTTAACAAACACCAAAATGCAAACAGCCTGCAATATTTTAACAAACACCAAAATGCAAACAGCCTGTAATACTTGAACAAGCAATGAAATGCAGACAGCGTCTAATACTTTGATGAACACCAAAATGCAAACAGCCTGTAATACTTTATCAAACACCAAAATGTTAGCAGCCTGTAATACTTTATCAAACACCAAAATGTTAGCAGCCTGTAATACTTTATCAAACACCAAAATGTTAGCAGCCTGTAATACTTTATCAAACACCAAAATGTTAGCAGCCTGTAATACTTTGGCAGGTCAGGGTTTTTTACTGTCCTCCTTATATAGAATGAAAAATATCTTACATGGAATAAACAATGTAATCCCTAATTTTCTGCCATGTTAATTGATAACAGATCTGGTTGTACACATTTTCAGTGTCAGTGTTATAAATGGATAAATTATTTATGACTGTACGAATGGGATGATTTAAGGGATATCAGTTTTTATACTTTTCTCTGACTCTTACCATATATACAAGCCTACAATTTTTATCTATCTGCAAACTATATAGACCCAGAACTGCCATTGCATAATGAGCTGGCAGACCTGAGTCTCGGCAGTTTGTTGGCAGTAATTATTAGAACATACAACTTAGACCTTGATGTACGGGTGTATCATGCAATGATAGATCAGGGTCAATTGTAGTTTGCAGTATGACTTGACATAAGTTAGTATAGATGGTACATTTATCTAACATTTTTTAATGATATATATTTAAAATTGAACTGTTATGTTATGTTGATTACTTTCAGGTCAGTGCTGCTCTCCGTCCAGCCTTCTCCAAAGAAACTCCCTCTGATGTCACAGCTGCAGCATGTGATGTAAGTTATTCTTACAATGGTGTTATCGTTGAGGTGCCAAATAATAAATAACTGACTTGGAGTCTATGTTCCTTTTAATCAATAGTTTGTCAACTATTGTACAAATAAAAATATTTTCTTGTAATTGAATGCATACAACATCACTTGAGAATCAATACATACATATCTTTAAACAAAAATCACACAGAATGATAATCTATGCCATGCATCACTTGTTGTGCTTGAAATTTTTCTGTATACTTTTTTTAATAGATTTTCTCCCTATTACCAGTGTGTAAAAAAGGTACTTGTTGTTTTCTGTCAGATTTACGCTAAACTGAAATAACTAAATTGTGGCTATTTTATACATAAAAATCATCAGGTATAGATCTTTCCTATCTTGTTAAAATATCACACATTAATTTCTTTGTACAGATCTAAATTTGGATGAAGTGCTGGCAGCTAATTACAGTACTTCATGTCTTCCAGATATAAATCTTTTTTTATAAATCAAAATGAAAAAAAGTTTAGTATATTTTGTTATATCCACTGTTTCAGGATTTTGGGGTGTGGGTGGAGGAATATATTTTTGAAATGCATTGAGATGTGCCATAGCAGTAGATCAAATTTACATTTGGCTAGAAATGTGACTAGGCAGCTCCCTGGGATCATTTTGAGCGGCAAATGATTGACACATTGCAATAAGGGGACCCAAGTGGCTGAGTGGTCTAAAGCACTCTCCGTTACGGCTCACTGCCATCTCATCTCTGCATGGGTTTGAGTATCAGATTTGGCTAATGTGGTTATATGAGAAACCTTGCCAGTAGCTTCTCGTGGGTCAGTGGTTCTTTCTGGAGTTTCTCCAGGGTTCTTCCTCGACCATTAATACTGGCCGCCATGTATAACCTATTGTGTGCTGAAAAATGGCATTAAACCCTACAACAACAACAACAACAACACATTGCAATATGTTCATTGGCTCATAGTGTTTGTTTGTGTGGACATGTAGGTGGGAATGGTAATTGCTGCTCATAAATCATTTATTTGACTTGCAGGATGGAATAAGCCCCGGCAGTATCAAATTACTACTGATCAAATTTTTTATATGAACTTAACCCTTTCATCATAAGTAACTTTGCAGGAATAGAGCCCTAAACACTGAGTAACTTGGAACTTGTAAAGCAAAATGACTTGTGGATTTTGAAATAACATAACTTTGCCAATTTTAAAGATATCTGGCAGGATTAGGTATCAAAATAAAGGTTAGAAGTCAAATTGTATGAATAATTCAAAAACAATTGCATATCTATTATTATAACTGTTAAATTACAGGTGCAAGCAGGTAACACAACAGGTAAAATGCACAATTATTTATTTACCTCATTACATGAACAATATTTTCAAAAACTTCATTTAAATCAAAGATTTAAAAGTATTCCAGAGCTTTTCTGGAGCCATCTAACACACTGGTGGGTCCAACTCTCCCAGAAAGCTGAAATAAATCCCTTTGGACATCTAGAACTAAAACACATAGCGTTCACACTTGCTCTGGTTCAAAACCTTCAAAGTTCTCTTCATCTTCTTCACTGTCACTCAAAAGGTCAAAATTCATAATCTGACACTTCATTCTCATCTTGCTTCGAACTCTGCCATTTTTTAATAGAACCATTTGGAAACATGCTCAAAAAGTGCCTTCTTGCCTTGAAATTTCTAGTTGCATTCAAGCTTAACTCACGAAATAATCCAAATATAATATCTACATTACAAGAAGAAAGTTATTAGAGGTATCCAGAAGTTTATGTAATCGGGTACTATGACTGTGAAAAAGTACACTGCCTCAAACCGGTAAAGCTATTCATAGGGTTTACAGACTTACTTCCCCATAACCAGAAAACCTGTGCACAGTGATGAAAGGGTTAAAATGCTTGAAAAGTTCCGAAAAATTCATTAAAAGTCCATTTATCTAAACCACCCTTGGGAAATCCAGTCCCAGTTTCACTAAACATCTCAAACTTTCTTTCTCAATTTGAGACTTTTCGATTTCTTTCATATTGCTGAGACTTTTTGATTTCTTTCTTATTGTTGAGACTTTTCGATTTCTTTCTTATTGCGGAGACTTTTTGATTTCTTTCTTATTGCGGAGACTTTTCAATTTCTTTCTTATTGCTTGGTTTGAATGTCTTCATGTGCATTATGCAGGCATTAAGGACTTGAATACAATCAAAGTATCTACATTCAACATACAGTTTCACAAAGCAAACACTTACAGTTGACTGAATATGGGACCGGTGGAGGATTGATGATCATGTGTCTATCCATAGCTCAGTGAATGAATTTGTCATCTGCAAGGACATTAGTTCCATTGTGTAATTTGTATTGCATGAAACATATAGTGTTGAGAACAAGCTCAAAATATAATACAAATGCGAGTTTTCAGACTTGCATGAAAGTTGGGCAAAATACTTACATGTAGACACCTGCAGTTCTTTGTTCCTTATATCTTTTCTTAGTTTTTTTTTCTCTCTTTAATATTCATGTTTTATTTAGGTCTTTTTGTGTGTCAGGTAATGGTTAATTGCCACAATACCTTAACTACCCTTAATCCACTATACATATGCTGTGAACACAGATGATTGTTTTGTTTTGTTGGAATATTCCTTTGAATTTACTATTCCATACTGATACTTTCATATATAATGTACAAAATAAAAAATAGAATAATAGATAAAACAGATGATCATGGCTGCTAATTGCAAGATAGATGTTCCATGTTGTATTTGATCAAAACGATATAACACCCAGTGAACAGCAGGCATGTTGATACTTGTGAATTATGTCTATACTGACAGACACCTGTTAACTTAATAAGGCAAAATAAAGGAAACTGATGAATAATCTGATACTAAATTTTACATAAAAGGCGAAACACCATGTCACCTGAGATTGTGAATGAAATATAAGTTCAAAAGTTCAGCAAGTGTTGTAAAATCAACAAAAAAACTGAGTTCCCAATAATACAAAGTAAAAATTGAAAAATAACATATTTGTGAGTTAAATCCTAAATACTGACAGAAATTCTATCACAGTCCAAATGTTTGAAGTTCCAATTGAATTCTTTAGCATTTCAAATCAGTTTCAATATTGGATATGTTTGATATACTTGTGGTCTTGAATGTGGTAATGTGATGATAGCCTGGATTTTGGCAATGTGCTGAAAAGCTTTTCATGTATCACAACAATAGTTAAAAATGCCCTTGTTAGAATTTACTATAATTCCAAATTAATGTCTCTTTCTTATTGATGAGCACTTTGGTTTCCACAATATATACTAATTTGAATAAATACACCCACCCCATTGAAAATCTGAACATAATAATAAGACTGATTCTGTTTCAAGATGTTAAGACATGAATAAGTAATTTTTCAAGTAAACAACATTGTATTAAAATAGCACAGTAATAGAACCAGAATGATGGTCAAAAGTTCATTTCTAGAACATAAGGTCTATTGCTAAAAGTATAATAAAGAACATGGCAAACATCAGGTACATCAGGTTTTTCCATGGGGGAATACCAATGTCCTAGACTCAGTTTAAGATAAACATGTTTGCCTCCACTGGTAATCCTAATATTGAATCTATACTCACATAGAAATATTAGATCTGTATTATGTTATTTACAAAATCAATATCACTAGTCAGGTACACCATGAACTTGATATTGGACTAAGGTAAATTACAAAATATATTTATACATAACATATGGAGAAAAAAGTCTACTAACAATACAAATTAAATATAAATAGCATTAATCATGTGATAAAGTGATTTTCTTGCAATGGAATATTATTACTACGAAATAACACAGTGGTCATGTGATTAAAAAAATTCAAACTTTTCTTCAATGAACACAAAGTGCTTAAACTGTGGATAATAGGATAATATTCTCCTTTCTATAGCAGAATGTGGCACATCATTTAAATATCCAGCTCTGATTCCTTTCATCGGCTTTGATTCCTTTCATATCAAACAAACACTTGTGTAAGAGCCACTTAGAAGAATATAAAGGAAAATATATGGATTGTTATGCATTCTCATTAACATGTGCATTCGCTCTGTATTGAAAATTTTAATTTATTCAAATGCAAATCACAGTAACCATCTTTAGAGAATTAATGCTAAATTGTTACTGTTTTCTTTTAGGTATGCAGCACATGGATTGGGAGTGGTGTTGCCCGAGACCTAAATGATTTACGCAGAGTGCACCACCTGCTTGTGTCATCGCTGGGCAAATTGAACTCGCGCACATCCCAGTGTGCACTGTACAATGAGTCTGCTTCCACCATGGAGAAACTAGCTGTTCTTAGAGCCTGGGCTGAGGTTAGTATTGGTGTTGATAGTGCAATTTAAATCACTGGCAATGTTTATTCCTAATTTATTAATAAACCAGGTATTTCTTGATTGGGTATATGGATCTGAACCCTGGCAGTTACATGTGCATCATTCTGTACCAAGGTAGTTAGTTTACTTAATTAATATAAAACACTGTATTTCAGTAATTTTATACCATTCTTTTCAACATTAACTTGGATATTGTACATTCCATTCACACTGATAAATTCAAGGCCAATTTAGATATAGGTGCCAGGTACCCATTCACAATTCTTCTTTGAAACAATAAAACTATACTTGAAATATAGCCAAGACTTGTGTTCACATGATAAGTATCAGGCGTAATAATTGGCATGCTTTGATGTTTCATCCATTATGATGTCATACTACAGTGTACTCATTTGCTAAACACAAGGTGCAAATTAATGTTTAACATAATGTATAACTTAAATAGAATAAAACATATGAGCATAACATTTATACTAAAGCTATTTTTTTTTTTTTAAAAACAAGCATTGTTCCCTTGAATACTGGACATCACTTGAATGCTTCACTCAGACACAGTGTAGAACATTCTCTTCATGGAAAACTTGTAAAAGAAGAGAACTAACACCAAAGCTTTGGTCTCAAAAACCCTTCAAGTTTTTAAAGTTGAACTGTTACTTAATGATCCTCATGTATCCAAGATCAAGTAAGGGCTGTTCCAGTAAAACATAATGAGACCCAGGGGAGGCACTTTTAATGTGAGGTACTCACCCATAGGTAAATTTAGAACTTTCTTATCATTTTCATATGAACTCACTGAAATCAAAGTACCTTGGCATAAAGAAATTTTAAACTGCATTCCCTGAGTAACATGTATGCTTAATGAAACAGCCCTAACTTGTTGACTGTGTTTCGACTGTAATGATCATCGGTTTGATTTGGTTTGGTGTTTTATGGCACAGTAGAACATATAGGATATTTGATCATGGTACATCCTTTTAATGGAAATAACTCCAATTCCGACTTCTTATTTGCTTGTATAAAAAATGTGGGAACAGAACTTACAGATCAATAGGATTTTACTGTATTGAAATGGATGTTTCAGGTATATATTGTTGCTGTGAAGCGTGAGCAGGAGAAAGATTTGCAGCCAAAGCCTGCTGCAGGGGAGGATGATACTGACTTCCAGGAATATGCAGGAGAGAGCCTTCTGAGTCTGGTTCAACCAGAATTATCTACCTTGAGTCAAAACTGGTTCTATGCTTTGAAGGACCATGCCCTGCTTTCACTCCCACCAGGTGAGAAAAAACACTGATATTATCTACACTATCAAAGATGGCTAGCAACAGTGTTTATTACATGAAAATTGAATTATTTCAATGAATGAACACATATATTTTAGATACAACATCATTTAATAGCAGTTCATTACAGCACAAATGATGTTAATGGCATTATGTTAGATAATGGTGTAATGTCCAGGAATCCTAGTCTACTAGGGTCATTTCACAATATTGTATTGCATATTGATGGAGTACAGTCCATACTCCTTTTGTCATGTGATAAAATGATTATTACATTTGTATTGCATATTGATGGAGTACAGTCCATACTCCTTTTGTCATGTGATAAAATGATTATTACATTTGTATTGCATATTGATGGAGTACAGTCCATACTCCTTTTGTCATGTGATAAAATGATTATTACATTTGTATTTCATATTGATGGAGTAAAGTCCATATTCCTTTTGTCATGTGATAAAATGATTATTACATTTGTGCTTTCTATAAGTGAGATGTATGAAATAATTTCAGTTTTGTGCTAAAAGATATAAATTATTCATTTAATAAATTTAATTTTATTTGTGCACTCATCTAAGATTCTTTTTTGTTAATTTTTCTAGGGTGTATAACATACAATCGATAATAAGTTATGTAAGCCTACATTTAAAGGACTGCAAATTAACTAATAAAATACAGTATAGTAAATCTGTCTTGAGAGACTACCTTTTACACAATCAAAAAGCAGTTTATCATGACAGGTGATCTATAGTAACAGGTTTATGCAAAATGACCCATTTTTAGAGTCAGAATTCAAAAGGGTGTACGGAGTAAAAATACCCACAACTACCGTACATGCATTTTATTCATTGATCATTGTTATATATTGCATTTGTTTCATCTTAGAAGAATTTTGTTTAGCAGTAAAGATACACATATGTTGTTATACTCACATTTTTATTTAAAGATCATGTATAAAAGTATCAGCATATGAATTGCAAAATATATATTTATTTATCGTGACCATGAGTTAACATCACATGCCCAATAATTTTAATCTTCCTTCAAATGTAGCATAAGAATGACACAGTAAACTAATATAATACTTTGCCCTGTGTATGAATTTATCTGTGGTGGTTTTGATCAGTCTATAGGTAAGTATTTCATTGACAAATTGAATAAATTTATATCGAGACAAAAGTCAAATGCTTAATTCACTGACATAAAGAAATTGATAAACAAAGGTTATAACCAGATGTGTTATAGAGAACAGAATGATATGATAGCTTGGCATGTTGGTTTTAATAGCTGGAACAAAAAAAAAAAATGGCACAGACTTTTTACAATGATATTTGAATGTGAAAAACAGTAATCATTTATTAAGAACAAACGCAAAGACCTAATTCATCCCATGCATCATAGATTGACTCCAAAGACAAGATCATACTCAAGTGCTACTGTGAATCATTTTAAGATTTCTTATTGTGACATTATCAACTTGTGTGGTTTGCACAAAAATGATGATAAGGAAACATTAGAGACATTTGAATTGACTATTTACATCCTTCCTTGTCTGCTCTTTTTGATGAAGAAATGGTAAATTGTAGTGGGTATTTACATGACTTCATTACTACAGTATTGGTTGGTGACATATACTTTAGTCAGCTTTTTAGTCTGTTGCAACTCAAGGTTTTAAACTCTTAAACAAAAAGAAGTGAAACCATCAAGTTTACTAAAAATTGGCAAATAATTTATTTCTCAAAATGACAAAGGGAAAATTTTAGAGACACAATATTGTTAATTAACTACAAATAACTCTAAATGTCCAAAAGTATAGAATATTCCAAATATGGGTTTACTTTTATTTTTAATATTGCTTTAACAGTTTTTTAGTCGTTTCGCTACAGTTGCAGTTTATAGTGATATCCAACACTGGAGAATCATGCCAAAGATATGTAGCATGATGTCCCACCCAGTCACATTATCCTGGCACCAAGCTGACCAAATCTAACACTAATTTCTTGATGTTGAGTGTCAAGTGAGGCAGCTCTAGTACCATTGTTTTTATAAGTTTTTGGTATGACTCAGCTGGGGTTCAAACTAACGACCTACCACATTCGAAATGGATACTCTAACCACTTAGGCCACCACAGTGGTCCAAATGAATTCTAATATTCTTGAATATCCTGATGTACCACATTGATGCAGTCTAAAATGTCTTTGAATGAGTTCACATTAATTCCTCCCATGTTCCTGAACAAATACGTCTCCAAATTAAAAATAATTGCTACTGACCTAACAGTACCATGTGACCACAATTATTTTGGTGAGACTTTACTTCTAACCAAATTTTAAAAAAATTAGTTACCTGAACTATGTGATCTAAAGGTCAGTATTGATACTTTTTGAACTTGATGAAATCTTACTTCATGACATGGAGGGATTTGCATGCTTGATTCAGTGTGTACTATGCACTCTGTTTACCTCAGCAGAAGAGATGGCATTCTAATGCAAATTTTAATATTAAAGGTCCTGAATGGAACTGTTTGCCCTCCAGTAAAAGATGATCCCACTAAACAATATTCCCATTATGTATGACTCATTCAGACCACAGTTACTTATTCTGTTACTACTACATTGATAGATAACACTTCAGTTACTACTATTTCTATAGATAATACTTCAGTCACTACTACATTGATAGATAACACTTAAGTTACTACTACTTCTATAGGTAACACTTCAGTTACTACTACTTCTATAGATAATACTTTAGTTACTACTACTTCTATAGATAACACTTCAGTTACTACTACTTCTATAGATTACACTTCAGTTAATACTACTTCAATAGATAACACTTCAGTTACTACTACTTCTATAGATAACACTTCAGTTACTACTACTTCTATAGATAACACTTCAGTTAATACTACTTCGATAGATAACACTTCAGTTACTACTACATCGATAGATAACACTTCAGTTACTACTACTTCAATATATAACACTTCAGTTACTACTACTTGATAGATAACACTTCAGTTACTAGTGCTTCAGTAGACATAACACTTCAGTTACTACTGCTTCTATAGATAACACTTCAGTTACTACTACTTCTATAGGTAACACTTCAGTTACTACTACTTCAATAGATAATACTTCAGTTACTAGTACTTCAATGGACAACACTTCAGTTACTACTACTTCTAAAGATAACACTTCAGTTGCTACTACTTCTGTCAGTGTGATTACTACAACTACTCATGTTCCATTAGTATGTGTCCACTTTCAGATAGAAGAGTAAAAATTCTGACAATATATATTTTCAGAATTCTCAGCTTCTATAGATAACACTTCAGTTACTACTACTTCTATAGGTAACACTTCAGTTACTACTACTTCAATAGATAATACTTCAGTTACTAGTACTTCAATGGACAACACTTCAGTTGCTACTACTTCTATAGATAACACTTCAGTTGCTACTACTTCTGTCAGTGTGATTACTACAACTACTCATGTTCCATTAGTATGTGTCCACTTTCAGATGGAAGAGTAAAAATTCTGACAATATATATTTTCAGAATTCTCAGCACAGCTTCCTCAAGAGGGTGGTGCCTTTTATCATGTTGACACCATAGATTCAGCCCGCCCTCACTACAGAAAGTCATGGCCTTCAATACTTCATGCACTGGCAATATGGCTGAAGGAAACAGGGTTCTCTCAGCTCAACAAAAATATGTCCAGAAACACCAGTGGAGAAAAAGTTGCCAATGCTCCTGCCAATGCCCCAGCCAATATGAGTTCTGAGGAAGCCAATTCAGAGAGGATGTATCTTATCATTGGTGAGGCCCATTTATGTGATAAAATATAAATCAAGGTTTGGGATTTATATGTCTATCAGTTTTCCAAATTTTTGGTACCCAGCCATTTTGTACTATGCATTTATGGCTGAAATTATTAGGCATAAAGGCCAGAAAAGGTATGCTATGCATGTTTGCACCCACATATTGTAAATTTTATAGCAGGATATCAGCTGTCATTCTGTGCATATTTGGAGACTTAAAAAAAGTTATTTGAAGTATACTTTTGTGCCCAAACAAAATATATAATGTTGTATATTAAAATATTTGGAATCTGTCTAGCAACAACAGTTGTTTTTTTTCCCCCTAGCCATGGGAGAATTAAGAAATAGTACCTCATCCATTCAGTTTATCTTGGAAAATTTGGATTCATGGTACATGCTGAAATAATTTCAGAATTGGTTGTCAATATTTGCTTAAATAGGACCCTCAGTCTATACTAGAAAGAAACTTGTACTCCTTGCAAGTACTTGTTTTCTTCTGGGGGGGGGGGTTCTTTGCAAAATCAAAATGCTGAATGGATAAAATAATTGGAACTATTTATGGAGTCCAAACTACTGTTAATAAATGTTATAAGGTAAATGTTTAATAATTCAGAATTTGATACAATTACGGAGTGACATGGGTTGATTGTTTTCTTAATTTGTTTTACCCCATGATTGCTTTTTTCATTTGTTTTCACCCATTGTTAACCTATAAATATCTATCCCCATCTTAGGTTATGCAAGTTACATCACTTCAGCATAAATTTATACTTTGTCTGCAAAACTTCATCATCCCATGTAGATTAAGATATTGGTATTTTATAGTTAAGTAGAATGGTCAAACTGGAAGGACTTTATATTTTGTATTTACGTAGAAAGGTCAAAATGGAAAAACTTCATATTTTGTAATTATGTAGAACGGTCAAACTGGAATTTTAACTTTAACTGTTTATGATCTTTGCTCATTAAATGTCTTACTATGATCATCTTAAATTCCACGTACATTAATTTATTAATTCAGGAATCTGTATTGAAGCACTATGTAACACGACAGTCCAGCTTCCAGAAGAGACTGTCCACAGCTGTTTGAAAGCAATACATGCATTACTGATGTCTGTATGGGCACGTAGACAGATCAGCTCTGATCCCATGCTGTACAAAGAATTGCTAAACGTCATGCATAGGTATTTCCACAATTTTGATAATGCTTATTAGGGATGCAACTAAGCATCTGAATATGAATATTCTCTCTCTCTCTCTCTCTCTCTCTCTCTCTCTCTCTCTCTCTCTCTCTCTCTCTCTCTCTCTCTCTCTCTCTCTCTCTCTCTCTCTCTCTCTCTCTCTCTCTCTCTCTCTCTGTAAAAGTAAGAGCACCATTTATTTTTTTAGTTTGGTACAACTTCTGTAAACCAGTCACTATTGGAACCAACAATGACTAATTACAGTAGTGGCTTTTATAAAGAGCTTAAATTGGTATTGGGAAAGCATTGGACCAGATATGTATCCAGTCTGCAAATGGACCACCTTAGTGTAGTTTCATTGTACATGAGTTTTGTTGGCATATTTCTGATGATGGAATCAGTCATTTGAATCATTTTACTTCAGGCTGAAAACCTATTTGTTGTGATTGCCATGAAATTAAAAAAAAATTGGTTCTTCTGGAATAAAAGTAAATTAGTGACATTCTTGCTCATTTAAAAAAAAATGTCACCAAATAAGAATGCAAAACTTTTATTAGCTTAAAAATGCTGTATTAAACTTGTTACATTTTTTATTTACCGTAGTAGATTTCAATTTTTCTGAAAAATAATGTGACAGTTCTTTAGTTTTTGTGAATAAAATAAAAATAAAATCCAGCTATAAGCTTTGCTTTCATATTTGCCTTTGATTGTGTGCATTAAGAAATAACATCCAGCACTTGCATTACTGAAAAGGGAACTTCAGACATTTAAGTTTTGACTCACCTCTCTATTGTGATATTTATTTTAATAATTATCCAGTTTTATCCAATTTTATTTGAAAACTATAATATACGGTGGGATGAGGTGAATTTGATTGGAAGTTAATTAACTTGATTGAAAATTACAGCAAGCTCAAAAATGTACTGTAGAAAAGAGGTAAGGGACTCTGTAAAACTTTTGTGTAATGACTACTCAGTGGCCAAGTTAGACCAGCCTTGGGAACTGGTGAAAACGTATTTCTAATAACTGCTAAGTGGCCACGTTAGAACAGTCTTGGGACCTGATGAAAACTTGTTTCTAATGACTGCTCATCTGACCAGTTAGACCAGTTTTGATTAACAGGGGTTCTTTATATACAGATAAATATGTATTGATACAAGTTTGACCTGTTTCATATGTACTTCCACATGATATTATAGATAGTAATGTTAATCAAGCTTAACCATAGATCAAATTGTATTTCAGAGTTTTGCTATCACATGAGAATGTGGAGACTCATCTATTAGCACTGAATGTGGTCATACAGGTGGTGAAGGCATCCCAGGAAAGTCTTGAGGACAAAATGCTCACACAAAAAGGTTAATTATCAATTTTTTGTGTCATAGAGGAATTAGATATAGTTTGTAGAGTTTCATTGTCTGCAAGAACAATAGAGAGAGAGAATCCACTTTTACAAAATGCAACTTTCATTTCAGAATCTACACATGCATTTCAATAATATTTTTTGGTTTCTATTGAAAATTATGAAAATGGGGTGAAAAACACATTTGTATTAATGGGAATTTGTATTTTTTACATTCACATAAGTTCAATATATTATTGCTGTATCATTCTGTCTATCCGATATCATTTGCAGGAGATTTAGTAGGCTTAGTGGTTAGCATACCAGACTTTTACTTTGAATCTTATCATTGGACCATTTTGTGTACTTGGGCAAGGAACTTTAGTCCGGTTGCCATGGTGCTAAATAACTTACTTATGCTGCTATGTTATAAAACACCAGACCAGTACCATTTATTTGCTCAGCCCATAACATTATATTATAACATCAGCGGATCTCGAAAGGAGGATACAAGCTGTTGAAATGAGATTCTTTCGAAGGTTGCTTGGCATTACATATAGAGATCATGTCACGAATGAGGAAGTGGGAAACATAATTAAGCAAGCTATTGGGCCCTATGAAAGGCTATTGACCATTGTGAAAAAGCGCAAAATGAAATGGTATGGACATGTCACATGATCAACAGGGCGTGCTAAGACAATCATGCAAGGTACTGTGCAGGCAGGGCGAAGGAGAGGAAGACAGAGGAAAAGATAGGAGGATAACATCTCAGAGTGGACAGGACTGAAGCTGAGTGACACAGTGAGAGTATCAGAGAACAGATTGGAATGGAGGAAGCTGGTTGTCAGGTCATTAGTGATGCCCCAACGGTCAGCAAGAGTAGGAGATGATAGATAGATAGATAGATAGATAGATAGATAGATAGATAGATAGATAGATAGATATGATAGATATGATAGATAGATAGATAGAAGTTATCTGCCCACCTCAGTAACAATCAAGCTGAGTGATTTCCTTTAGGTAAAAGGATTGGTGACAAATCCCAAGAAAATCTGTTACTACTTTTGCTTATGCCATGAAACATTCTCTCATCATAGAAAACCTCATAAAAGCCAGAATCTACTTGGAAGTTGGAGGAGTTGTCCACATTTAAGAATAGTATACTCCATCTGTATTTCTTTTTCTCTTCCAATAACTACAAAGTTCTGCCTTTACAGTTTTCGGACACTTTGTCATGATCTCACATTGAGCTATTTGTACAGGTAGCCTATGGGACTTTACATTAAGTTCGGGTTATGGTTATTATTGTTATTTACATGGAAGTCTCTAATGCTTATAGAAAACTCTTGTATATATGTAATTCCACTACAAACGGGTACAGACAGGTAAGTTTACTAAACCAAGCCATTGTTAGCATCCTGGCACCAAGCTTCAGTGATTTTACTTGTACAGGCCACCCTTCAGAGTTCCTACAGGTTTTATTTTATCTTATAATAATTATACCTGGGGACTTCATTGGATTATTAGCTCCTCTGCTATCACTAATTTGCAGGTAAAACATTATGTGCTTTAGCTCTGTATGTGTATTAATTTGAAGAAAAAAAATATTGATATTTCATGGTTATATGCTAGCACTAATTCATACTTGAATATGTGAGACTTTATTGGTTTACATGCATTGAATGTCACTGAACCTTTTCCAACAAGTAAAATTGGCTCATAATGGATAGTCACACCTACTTTGTAAATATCTGATAATGGTATTTTATGTGCAGGTGTTTTGTGTATAATATAAAAAGTCAGTAAATTGATAACACGCTTCTAATATTAACCAAGTTGACATGCAGTACTCACAAATTTGTGCATTAGCAATTGCCTTTTGTTCTAGATCTGAGCATGTGTATTCATTGGAATGGAAGCAAATGCTAACAAACTAAATTTTTGTAGTTAATATTATACATAAACTACTGGAACTGATTTATCAGTTTGTTCGCAACTAAAGCAGAAATTTCAAACATTAACATCCCTTTCTTCATTGACAGTGCATGGCAATAATTGAGCACACCTCCATGTTGTTCAGACTAGCAAAGAATTCACATTCAGTAGCACAGTCCTGGAAAACTGTATTCGGATATTATAAACAATTAGCAATAAAATGGGAACAAAATAATGTTTTATTTGAACTTATGGTTATTTTGGAATATAGCACTGCAAATTGTTAAGAACAACCTGCATATAGTCTAAAAGTTAAACTTAAAAATATGTTCGAACCACAGCAGAGTCATACCAAAGATGTTTAAATATGGTACTAAGAGCTTCTGACTGGTCAGCCTAACGTCAGGATAATGTGACTGGGTGGGTCATCATGCTAGATGTCTGCAGCATGATGCATCACTGCTAGACATATTATAAACTGCCACACTGCAGACAACATAGCGATATGAATGATTTTTTTTTAAAAGCTATGTTAAAATCCAAAACACACACACATGCATTCTGCAGTTGATTTTTCATTGAAGTCAATTCATGTGAATCTTCTTTTTTTATTTGAATTGATTTGGCAAGATTAATAATGAATATTGATTTTATATTCAATTGTTTAAAGATCCATACTTTTTTTTGACAGATTCTGAAACTGCTGTTGAAACAAGTGAAACATCTGATTCTAATGAACCTGCCAATGGCAAACCTGTGCTTGGAGAGGGTAGTGATTCTGGGGAGATTATTCCAGGAAAGTCAGTGGTATATGCTGCTATGGAAGTGTGTATATATGTTATATCAAAAAGAATCCCAGCACTGAACCCCTCTGCCAAATCTACCAGCTTCCAGATCCCAACACGGCTGACAAAGATGACAGACGAGTTGTGTCACCTTATAGCCTCTGTAGTTGAGATCATGGCAGATCTTCCATCATTGTGTTCACCAAAAGGTAAGTTTGGATAGGGTGTGTGTGTGTGTGCTTAGGATCCTTACCTGTAGCTTTAACAAAATTTCAGTCATATCGCTACAATGTCTACAGTGTGGCAGTTTAGACAAATATTATGAAAAGACTATATATTCTTGGTCAGACATTCTAGATAACATCTGAAGAGAGGTTTCTCATAGGGATTAATATCTTTGAACTACTGTTGGTGTCCTTTATAGTGACATTGGAGGTTGTTCATTGTTGTGACCACATGGAGTAACTTTACAGCTCGTTAAGTATCAAATTCATTAGATGATGACACAGATGATAATAATGAAACTTACTTAAAATTATAGCATTAACTCAGAAAAGAATTATTTATGCTATTTGTACATTATATTGAGATCATCAGTTAAATAGAGGTTTCAGTTATGTAGAGTACACTGTATTCGAAAAAGGACATGGAAGAAAATATTCACTTTTATCTTTTTTTAGAAAAACTGTGCCAAAATACTGCACAGCGTCCCCCAACACCTTTAAAAACTCGTAAATCCCTAAAAGTAAGAATGTTGCTTATATATGAGTAAAGTGAGATCATATAAGAAAACAAAACAAAAGAAAAAATTAATTGTTATAATACATACATTTTGTTAAAAAAATGGCCGCTTGACATAACAGCTTTTCCCATGTTCTGTCTTTTCTATTTAAACTATATTTATTAGAAGTTGGTCATTAGGATAAACATTTTTTTTTTCCTTTTCTCTATTACAGGTTGTCTCTCCATTTTGCCATCAATAGTCCATTTAACAGTAGGTGTATTGAAAGAGATGGGCTCTAAGTCCGTTGAAGGCTGTAGTCCATTAGTTGTTAATGCCTGTCTTGGTGCTATCAAGTTCCTCCTAAAGAATCCTCCAGCTGGTCACGAGGGGGACAAAGAAGGAGAGCTGATGCTTATGAAGGAAAAGTTGTTGCAGAGTGCACTTGTGACAGTATTAAATGCATCAAAATCAGGTTTATTTTTTGTTAACTTGCTTCTTACTTCCATTCTAGTTAAGCTTTCAGTGTAAAAGACAGTTTTGTTTTAATTAGATGCAGATTGAATATGAGGGGAAATAATTACAATTAAGAAATTGCAAGGAAAATTCGGCTTGTGCATGATATCAATTTTGGTCATAGATTCTCTCTCTCTCTCTCTCTCTCTCTCTCTCTCTCTCTCTCTCTCTGAAATTTCACTTCTTTTTATTTGATTATAAATTGAAGTATTTAATTAAAAAGAGTGGCCAGATTTAAACTATATAGAATAAATCAATAGAATTGCAAAATGTCCATTTTACTTTGAATTTTTCTCTCAACGGTTTATGGAATATTAAACCTGCTTTGCTAAAATATACTTTGCATTCTGTGTTCCAAAGAAACAAAATTTCCTTCATCCTATGTACAGCAGTTGTATTGAAGAATGGATATAATATATTCTTTCTCCAAGAGATTTCTATAACTGACTTACATCCTTTATGTTGCAAGGGTTTGATTTTATTTTGATAGTGCTGCTTACATCTGCAACAGATGATGTCAGATATTTATCACTACTATAATAGATAATCTCCAAAATGTTTGATATATATTTACATTTGGTGTTCACATTATTTTCCAGAAGGAGATAGACCTGGCATGGAGGAAGGAACATTGCTTTATTCAGTGACCATGTTCATTTTGTGTGGACCAAAGTTTGTCACTTGCAGTAATCTTCTTAAGCCTTGTCAAGATGTCTTCACTGACTGCTGGCAGTCACACAGCTCAGAGGTCAGTACATTTTCCTTATGATTCGGTTCCATTGGCAAGTTGCAAATTGAACAAAAAGAACAAATGTGGAAATATACTGAAGTTAGCTTTCTTACTGAAGTTTTGAAATCATTATGTAACTGAGATTACCGAAATGCTTAAAATTGGAAGCCATCCTTATTTTTCTTCTTAAGTTTTAGGGGTCAATGAGTTTGTAGTTATGATTAAAATTCCATACTTTCTGTTTATCTTGTTCATTAATACATAGTTATTGGGATATATCTTAATTTGTTATGTAACAGTGATTTTTTTTCACATTTTCTTTCCTCAGTCATTTTGAAAATTACTTAGGCATTTGTTAGGAATCCCTCTTGTACCATGATATTGAATGGTCTGCTTCCAAACCTGGTTGAGGCAGAGGACTATTAGGCATGGATAGTTCCCTGCGAAAAGTTACATATATACTGTTTGCAGAAGTTCCAGGAGTTTCACACCTGTTGTAATGTACAGCTTATATATATGATTAGGTCAAATATCTGTGTACCTGTTTCAGTTAGGGGTGTACATGTTTCAGTTAGGGGCCCCAAGTGGCTGAGTTGTCTAAAGTGCTCACCATTACAGATCACTACCATCTCACCTCTGTCTGCATGGGTTCAAGTCTTGGATTCGACCAATGTCGGTATATGAGAAAGCTTGCCAGTAGCTTCTCATGGGTTGGTCGTTATTTCCAGGGTTTACCCAGGTTCTTCCTCCACCATTTATATTGGCCACCATATATAGCCTATCTTGTACTGAAAAATGGCATTTAACCCTTGAACAATAACCACAACCTGTTTCAGTTAAAAGAGTTATTTTATCAAGTCTAAATTTGAGGTTTTTTGGCAAAAACTCTCTATGTCAGTTTGGGCATTTAAATGCAAAACATTCTGGAAGCCTGACATATACTTACTCTTTCAAAGCTTACTAGAGATCATGGCATGAGTAGAAGTCAAATTTCAGGGTCAAAAGTGCTTTAAATTTTGGGCAGATTAGACGATTTGTAATATTCATACAGATTTTTGAACCAATGAGCCCATTTATTTCATTTAAAATATTTAGTTAACAAAATTCTTTATATTTTGCCAGGTAGACCACCAGGTGTATATATCTCATTTCCTGATAAACTAAACAGGAATCCAAATGATTAAATCTTGTAAGCAAACAAAAAATTGAGGTGAAAGTCATCACAAATAACCACACTTCACCCCCACCCCAAGTGAACCATCATATATAATCACCCCCTCTCAGTTAGTGTTAATGTCGTTCAGGTTACAAGTCAGTATCATATATTTGGGATTCCAATTTTTGGGATTGGAACATTTTGGTCTGCACTGGTGATGGTGGTGTGGAGACATGTTTTGCAAACACAATTCTAGTTGTACATCAAAGTCCCAAATGCACAGGTTAGTAATATGTTACAGCCATTATTTTATATATCAGCCAGGTAGATAACAATTGGTCACAATTGATTTTTACATTAAATGCAAAAGCTCATGTTGTTAGGTGAGCATTATCAGAGACCTATAGGAGAACAAGTGTCATGTCTACATAGTAGATGTGTAATGCAAATTTTATATATTTAGTTATCTTTATGCTTGTTTTCCAAGCATTTTTTGTGACTGCTATTTTTACTTGAAAGGAAAATATAAGTTTTCTTAAAATATGTTTGAACATGAAACATATTTTGTTGGTTTTTTTTCTCTTTCAGCTGAAGTTAAAATGTATTCAAATGTTCAACTCCATTATGATTCATGTTGATCGAGAGTCTGCGACTCCATTCATTCATGCTTTCGCTCCTAAGATTGTGGAATTCCTGTACACAACAAGTTCAATACGACCCACCACTGATGCTGAACGAGATCTCATGATTGCATCAATTGATTGTTTGGAAACTTTAGTTACCATAGCAGAAGAAAGCAAAAGTATGTTGTATTTGTTGTTAACTTTAAATTTTGTATTTTGATGATGGTAATAGTGGTTATGTCAGTGATTTGATGATGATAGTGGTAGTTGTTTTAGTGTTCGTCATGGTGCAGCATTCCTGTGACATATCCAGGATATTTTTATCATTAGATTAGCTTCAGAATCAGAAGGATTTTTATGGACATTAATTTTTGATGTTTTAAGGAAACTGAAAACAAGACAAGTACATTTTGGCAACAATGAAGAGGGGATAATTATTTGGTATAATTTCAGATGCACTTTTATTTTCCTTCACATATTCACTGTCTGGTGACAACTGATGACATTGTGATGATTATGTTTCACATTAAACAGGCTATCAGTAGTTTTCTGATCCAGATTCCCTTGTTTCACTATGTCTTTTTCAAACAAAGGTACATAGTATTGCAAAGATTGTTAAGATGAATTTATACCAGTCATTTTAATGTGCATTTTTATATATTCGTTACGTGGTTGACTCAGCAGTCGAAAAGAATGAATGCACATGTCAACTTGCACAATACTGGTAGATTGTAAATTTGGGTCTAAATGACCTTCTAACAATCACTCTGATCAGCAATTTTGATACTTATTATGCTTCTTGGTCTTAAAACAGTCACCAATACGATTGTATAATCTGTTTGGCTAAGTTTCAAAGAATAGAGGATGTCTTCTCCATTTTAGAATGTTGCAATGACAGAACAGCTGTACTCAGCCTGGAAAGGAGTTCGAACTTAAGCTTTCCTTTCTGGGTGAAATTATTTCTTCCCCAATATACTATATTAAAATCTTTTTGCATTAAAGATGCAAACTCCTCACCTGCTTCCACTTGAACTGATTGATTAGATTGGTATTATATGTATTAGCCAAAGTCTTTAGCACTGGGAAAAAACACATTTCTGCATTTTGACCTGAAAGAAAGAAAAAAGATAAGCACTGACCTAATTATTCATTGACCATTTTGAAACTCGAAATAATTTAACAAGGCAAAAACTCAAAAATAGTTACTCAGTTGTTTCTGATAAAATCATTATTTGGTTGATCTGTCTTTCCTTCTCACCTCCACCAATATGCCTAAAATTGGACACCATCCTTTTTTCTTCTTAAATTTAGTAAGTACGTCAGATTTGGCTCCGTATCACTATTATGTACTTTCAGCTGATATTTTCCAGTAATGTCAGCTACATGATTATTTCTTCATTAACTTCTTTTCTCTTGAAAAGATGAATTCATTAATTGCTGTGATCCAGCTAAAAAGAAACAGAAGACACCACACTTGTCTGATAAAAGGCCTGTCCTTTGCTCCCACTGTGCATTTCTATGCTCTTTTCAGTTCACTCTTTCATCTTATTCAGCTGCAAAATAAGAGACTTCGTAAACAGTCATGTTATTTTTTACATGCCTTTTTAGAAGAATTGGTCATTTTAATTTTTTTTAAGACTTGAATTTCTTGCCTAATTAATTGCAAAAGACATTCTACTTTGAGTTAAAACACATATTAGCAAGTGCATGTTTTTCCATGAGCTTAACATTAAGATCAGTCAGCATTCCCACAAGTGGTCTGTCTTAGAAGTGTTTATCTTGTTAAAGTTTAATTGTTTCTAAATAGTCGAGTCATTTTTTTTTTTAAAATAAAAAACTTAAAACATATCAGATGTAGCTTTAAATCTTTCACAACACTTTGTTCCACGGTTTAACACCTAAAATATAAAACGGTTAACAACAGTCTTTCTGGATCAGAAAAGATGAAAACTATTCTGTAACCACATTTAGGCCAGCAGCTCTACCAGAAAGCAGTTTCAATCTCTACTTGTCATAGGCCAGCATAGCAGAATCTTATGCCCCATATGGCTGCCACAGTGGCCATTTTAAAAACTTCGTTATCGCTACGCTTTTGGAATGGAAAGTCTTATTACTATTTAGTTTTCACTACAAGACGTCATAGGATGTCTAGTTAATCCCAAATGAAAATGGTGCTGATATGGTGGTTACTATGGCTGAAATAGAGGCCATCTTGAAAATCTTATCACTTGTCCTCAGTGGATTCTCATGTCAACATGTGGCTTCCACATACAGACTTTTATGATATCTAGTTCATTCTAAATAAAAATCGTGTTGACTGGATGCCACCACAAATGGTCATCTTGAAAATATTCCTATTGCTTCTACTCCTGAATGAAACTTAATATTGCCATAGGATTGTCACCAGAAGACTAATGACCAATTTGTCCTAATTGAAAATGGTACCAGTTTGACATCCAGTGTGTTCACCACAGTAGCTAATGTGAAAATCTTGTTATCACAAGAATATTAAGCAGTTATTACAAGAAAGAAATGGTTTTATCTTGAATTCCTGGAAATTCAGTTCAGCCAGTAGAGCATGTCCCTTCAAGTGACTCTTGTTTCAGTTATTTCTCCCTGCCATATTACTGGATCAATGGCACTGTAGCCAGTATTGTTGATATGTGGAATGAGATGCTGTATGTACTTGGTGAATACAGCATGAAATATTGTATGGATAAATACAGCATGAAATATTGTATGGATAAATACAGCATGAAATATTGTATGGATAAATACAGCATGAAATATTGTATGGATAAATACAGCATGAAATATTGTATGGATAAATACAGCATGAAATATTGTATGGATAAATACAGCATGAAATATTGTATGGATAAATACAGCATGAAATATTGTGTGGATAAATACAGCATGAAATATTGTATGGATAAATACAGCATGAAATATTGTATGGATAATATAAAGAAAAGATAAGCCATTACAATTGTTATTGAAATTTGAAGATAAAATGAATAGAGGCCACATCACTTGCACCATAAAACATTTTTTATGATGATCATAGTATATTGTAATTTCTGATAGCATAGTTGATATTGCAAGTAAAGAATACTTTCTGTGTAATGTATATTCCTATTTATGATATGGCACAATCTTTCCTAGTTTGCCATTGATAAAACTGTACCATACCCACACAACTTATTTTTCATGTACCACACCCACCGTATGTTTTATCTTCAAAAGTAGCCATACTGGACTTAAAGCTCCATTTCTTTGTTGTAATCAATCAGGTGGTACTCACAATACTGTATATGTCAATTTGATTTGTACTCTTGATGCCATTTATAATGAAGAAATAACATTCACTTTGCATTACTGTGCTCATTTTTATGTCATTGCTGGTGCCATGTACTGTAACTTGTGCAGAGCTCATGTACATATCATGTATATTGCCGAATATACTCGCGTATAAGCCCGTTCGTGTACAAGTCGACCCCCCCCAAAAAAAAAAACAGAATTGGTAAAACTGTTATAAAGTGCATGACCCGTGTATAAGCCAACCCATAATTTCTAGACTATCGGTAAATCATAAGATGCACAAAGTGAGTTCTGAATACGTTTATTTAGGCAAATCACATTATTAAATAAAATGAAAGTAAGAAAGCTAATTTATATGTTGAAATAAAAACAATTCTAAAGTGTTAAGTCTTAATGAAAATTTAATTAATCCTTATTCTAAAATCATGAATTATAAAAGTTCAATCACTTTTAGAATCTTAAAAATCAGGCTTGTATCAGACTTGCAAAACAGTTCACGAAACTCGGCTTCAGTTACAGGCATGCTTTCATCTTATACGTAGTCATTGTCATCATGGTCATCCGATAGTCCTGTTCATAAAATGAGAACACCAGCCAGCTGATGCAACAAATTTTGAATCTGCCAACTTATATTTATAATTTTTTGCCATCTGCATAGCGCACAGACGAATTGCCACCATTCCCGTACTTGCTTCTCGTTCACAAAAAATTTGCATGCTGCAGCAGTTGTTATTTGGTTCTGCATATTCAATAACATTAAGTTTGAATGCTGCATCATAAGCAGAATGCTTTCTTTTACTTCCAGTACTATTCATTTTATCTGATTGAATTGAATATAAACTTCTAGAGAGATTAAACTGAAATAATTTCTTATAGTGATAGTATACGATTTTATTACCTTATCCTGTAATTATTTCCATATGTGGTTGGTTATCAATTTGTATTTGATAATTATTTATCATTGCTTTTTATTTGTGGTTTTTTTTAACTACCGGTAGTGTGATTCACTTTATCAAAATATGATTGGTTTCAGCGTGGACATTATTTAAGTATTGTGACAGTTTATAACTTTGAGCAGAAACTATGTCCACTACCATATCTTTGTAAACAATACATCTGAGAGTCGGCATCTATTAGTAAAGTCATTGGCATTGTGCAACAAAACAAACCTGTTATCCCTGAGGCATTTACCACAGATTAAGCATATGGTAGCTATTGTACAACACTCTACAGCTAACAAACCAGTTTGCTTTACAAACAACTAAACAAAACTAGTATATAAACTGTGGCTGCCTATTACGTCTAAAACACCTATCAAAGAAATCCCACAAATTATATTATGTTACAATTATTCATGCTGACTCGTATATTGCACTGTTATTTACCCTTCCTAAGCATGCACCCAACAAACCTCTTATGGAGCCTCTCACTATTGTTCCTTTAAGACTATCGTACATGTATTTCTACTCTCGCTCAAAATGTTTGTTGTATATACCTTCCACATCATAATTCTTTTATTTTTTTTACGTAGATTCTTTTCATATTTACACTGAAATAAGCTAGCATGCATTTGTACGATACCGTAGAGTTTAATGATTACTGATTAGCTGAGGGTTAAATACTTGACTTGATATTACAAATATGGCAGTTCTTTTGGAAAATACTCGTATTCCTGTGGTTCAAATAACACATATGGCTGTATTTTCTGGTGGATGGACATCTGTCAAATAGACATCAAGTATGTTAAAACATAGTTTTTCATTCATTATCCTACCACTTAAGTTAGAAAAAAATATTTGTTTCACTTCATGACAGGACAAATGTTATGAGCCATGTGGCATCATTAGGCATGTGATCTCATCTTCAACAATTGACGGAAACAATAAATACTGGAAATCAAGGGAAAAGGGCATTATAAATTCAGACTTCGACCTTTACCTGCAGATAAGCCGACACCTCTTCTTCCAGGCCATATTTTTTCCAAAATTTCTTGGCTTATACACGATTTTATACAGTAATTTGTTTGAATATTATGGATAAATAATCACTACTTGAAAACTTGTATAATTTACCCAGGGACATTATTAATTTAGAAGTACAAGTATCCAATGGGAATTTGTTTCTTCAATATATGCCTAATTTAATTTACATCATAACCAAAGGAATGCAGCTGTGGTGTAAATCACCTGTACGTGAGGTAAATTGTCAGTCTTTAAAGACAACCCCATCCTTTTTTTTGCCAGTCTGATGTGTATAAGAAATGTAACAAGTACATAGTTAAAACTGGTTTAGCAAACACAGGAGCATCATTGGCTGAAACTTTCAATGATTGCCTGAGATTGTCTAATTCAGCTGCAATGTACAAGAAATACTAGAGTTTGCCTGCTTTACCATACAGATCAAAGCAATGACATTCTTCACGAGAAACCTACAGTGCAAAATCTGAAGAAATCTGCTAACAAAAGCATATTTTTTAAAAGATAGTTTCATCATAGTTAATTTATTTAAGTATACAAGTAAGTTAGTTGCCTTAAAAAAATAAGGGATGGGGCACTTATAAAGGTGTTTGTGCTTATTCTATCAAATTATGATAAATTTACATTGTAATATGGAATTTTTCTGTTAAGTCGCCATGTTAATTGGTTGTGGTTGGAACTTAGCTCGAGCTATAATATTTTCTTTTTTTCCTAATAAATTTTATTAATTACTTTATGATTATTGTTTTTCACATGTATATTGTTGACATTTTATCATTGAATGATGATAATGTATAAAAAGTGAGTCCATGTTATGAAATGTTAATTGTCAACTTGCTCATGTTTTATATTAAATTCTTCAAAAAAAATTAAAAATATATTTGTCCACATTGTCAGCTAAGGTTCATTGTATTTTCCTTCTAAATTCCTCTTGTTTGATTAGAGTTTGAGAAGAAATATTCAGTGTCCAGTTAATATCATTACAATATTGCAACTGTTGACAAAGGTCCCATCTCACAAAAGAATTCTCTCCTCCACCAAAATAACTTTTTGTATGGAACAATGGACATGTCCTATTCATTTCATCCTTCTATTTCCATGCCAAATTGATTGAAATAAAATAATAAAGCTTACACAATGTATATGCTTAATGTTGAGCAGTTTTGAAGAGATTGGGGTGGGGGTTGCTTTTATATCAGGAAATGGTTTGAAATTGATAAATATTTGTGTGGAAAACATGCAATACATATTATGTCTTGTTTAGCACCAGTATCTTAGAATTATTTTTGCCAGAGATTTGTTTTAAATGTATGGAAGGCATAATGTGCTCTTGCTTTGTCCATTCATCTAAAGTTCTGCCTTTTAGTTCAGTATCTTCAGCATTGTAGGGGTGGGGGGCAGAGGCATTTATGGTTCATGCATCTGAAATCTTGTAATGCTTCAGGTTGTTTTGTCTCATTTTCATTTTGTTTTACATTAATCTTTTTCAGGAATTACGTTGCTAACCATTCTTCTACCCATACTCATTTCATTTCTTCTGGATGACAAAAGTCTTAATGCTGTGGGGAAGGTGGCACGCTCTGTGCATGATGATGCATTAAATAAACTTATGAAGATTGGGCCACAGTACCCTGCCCAGTTCCGTGTCATTATGACAAGCCAAGCCGACCTCAAGACCCGCCTAGAGATCGCAATCAAATCAAGTCAAGCCAGCAAAAAGGCTGCCATCAAAACACAAGAAGCAAATGCCATGACCCTCCAAACTAAACCCACAATTACACTGAAAACAAATTTCAGCTTATCTTGATATAAAAAAGACTAAATGTTGATTTTTAGGATATAATAGTAACACTGCCTGTTTAGTTATATTAATGTGTGGAGGACAGAGACAGCTCTCTGTTAATTATAAGTTTGTTTTAATACCATGAAAATGTTATATTAGTGGAGAATGCTGCATTACAGCAACTATTGTGTGATTTTTAAAAAATCAGAAACAATAGTGGGTTCTTAAAATTATAACTAAACCAAGCCCTATCGTTTTAATACAGCTTAAGCAAAAATTCTAAACAACTGCTAATAATCGTAGAAACATTTTGAAGAGTCAATCACTATGACTGTAAGTTAATAGTATATGTAGAAATAACAAAATTAAAATTATTTTGAAATTTTCATGATTTTGGCATCATCATTTTTTTAAGTTGGAAAAACAGGTGAATATTGAAGTTTTTGCTCTTAGTGTTTTGGCTAATGGGACAGGAGGAAAAAGACAACATACTACAATACAGTCTCTTTGCCATACCTTGACTGCAGATAAGTTTGAATTATGTGCAAAATGCATGCAAATATGAAAATTTAGAAGTTTTATAAGTTCAGTTACAAGTATAAACTTATGCATGTGCATTGTACTATTTTTAAATGTCAAGATCATCAAATTTGTACTTGATATCATCATTATTATATGCATCTAACACGACTGCTTATCTGTATTGACAATAGAACAAACGAGCATATGAAATGGGCATTTTAGATATTTTCACTTAACACAAATTTGTTATTGTAAGCTAGATACCAAGAAGATTGCCATGAAAATTCACATACATTCTTGTTAAGGTCTTGTTGATGCTAATTGAAAATGCTGTTTCTTGATATCCAGGATAGTCTTATGTAATGGCCAGTTTGAAAATCTTGTTATAGCCACTCATCCTGAATGAATGGGCATATCAAAAAAGGGTTTTCACTAAATAATTTTTTTTAAATATTTAGTTGGTCCTTAACAAAATGGTGCTGATCTGACACCGTTTACAACCATATTGAAAATTTGAATTTTCCACTCCTTCAGAAGAAAAAAAAAGTCAGATCAACATGGGGTTTTCAATAGAAGGCTGATGATGATGGTCCTATAAAAAATAGTGCCAATTTGATCTCCATTATGGCCACAATGTTCATCAGCTTAAACATCGTGTTATTGGGGCCTCGAGTGGTCTAAAGCACTCGCTGTTAGGAGTCACTGCCATCACACCTCTGTATGTATGGGTTCGAGTCTTGGATTCGGCCATTGTGGCTATGTGAGAAAGCATGCCAGTAGCTTCTCGTGAGTTGGTGGTTATTTCCGGAGGGTTTCCCGGGTTCTTCCTCCACCATTAATACTAGCCACCATGTATAGCCTATCTTGTGCTGAAAAATGGCGTTAAACCCTACAAATAACAGCAACATCATGTTAATACTCTTCCTCATGGATGGATGGTCATATCTGATTTCTTATGATGTCTGTTTGTTCCTAAATGAAAAGTGCAGATTTGATATCCAATATGGCCACATTAGCAGCCATCTTGAAAGCAGAAAGTTGTATTGACTTAGGATTTGTACCAGAAAACTTGTGGTGTCTAGTTGGTTCTAAATGGATTTAATACCAGTCTGACATACATTGTCGACACAATGACGGCCATTGTTAAAATATTGTTATAGCTACTTGAGAATGGATAATCATATTGACATGATGTTTCTGAAAAATAACTTCTTCAATATGTAGTTGGTTTTAAATGAAAATAGTGCTGACATTACATCAATATGGCATCTACAATAGCGACATTGCAAATCTTTGCTATCACTAATCTTGATAATTTTTATTTTGCTCAAATAAATCAGATATTTTCAACACTCGACAAGAAGAAATGGACTTGGATTCCTGGAAATTCTTTTCAAAACAGCATCTGTCCCCTCAAGGGACTCTTGGCATCCAGCATGTAATGAACAACCAGTAGTGGAAATTATCCAGTCCAACACTATCAAGCATTTCAGTAGGTAATTTGGTGAAATGGCTAGGGTCAGATCTCCATTTCCATACCATTACAGATGACCACATCTTTTCAAAATGCTATGTGATTTTTAATGTAGCTTTAACAATTTTTCAGTCATATCGCTACGATGTCTGCAGTGTGGCAGTTTATAGTGATGCCACAAACATGTAGCATGATGTCCCACCCAGTCACATTATCTTGACACCAGGCGGACCAGTCCTAACACTAACCTCTTAATGCTTAATGTCAAGTAAGGTAGCTGTTGGTACCATTTTTGTAAGTCTTTAAGATGACTTGGCCGGGGCTCGAACCCATGACCTCCAGCTTCCAAGGCAGATGCTCTAACCACTAGGCCACCGGAGAGTGATATTTACTCCATAGTGCATGTTTATGAACTGTTAAAATACGGAACAAAAATTTGCAAAATATGAAAGATGATACAGAACTATAATTAAGAATAACTTTTAATTAGCTTATGATTGTTTGGACCTTACAGAAATGGAGAAAATTGAATTTCATCACCAGTCAAAGGGACAGTAAACAAACTACCATATATACTCACTTATAAATTGGATCTAACTGCAGACTGCATAGTACTGAAACTAAAATAATGCACCAGCGGATCAGTGTCTATGCAGCTTGTTAGGACTAACCAATCGATCAAACATACAAACTGATCTGCCATTTCATAATGTGCCAGCAGATCAGGGTCTATGCTGTTTGAAGTTGGACCTGAATTGTACATGAGGATATATGGCATGTAAAGTGCATTCTTGTATAAATTATGCTATTCCAAAATGGACCATCAGTATTTTTTGGGATATATGTCACATATATTGTATAACAAACCACTATGACATTATATTTACATGTGTTGTACACTTGACAGTACAATGTTCAGTGCAATATCATATCAAAGAGTTAATATAATATCCAGTATTGTATAAATGATACCCACCTATATAATTGAAGACAATTCATTTTACAGTAGATTTATGATAAAACAAACCTGTTACTGCATCAAATATTAATTTTAAAGTCATTTCAAACTACAAATAAAAAGTTAATAATATAGAACAAATTCAAGTATTGGAAGTTTATTTTAAGCATTGAACTATTTGCATAATTTTAGGTATTTAACCATTGTCACTATGTTAGTATTACTGTGGAAGTTAAATGCTTGCAGTATTCTAATACACTCTTTCTGGACTTCAGATAATATTCAGAAGAAAAATAATCTATATTCCAAACTAAATGGAGCTTCAGAATATTTAGAGAAGTGTTTAGTAATTGTTCTAGCTATGTGAATGTGCTAAGATAAAACAGTTAACACCGCCAGGTTTTTAGTGTTCAGAACAGAGAAGTATTCATATCAATTGCCAATCATATGTTATTAATGTGATTTGGAATAGAAATAGCTGAGTCGGGTAATAGTCTTTTCAAAGTACGGGTTAAATTACACAAACAGAAGGTGTGTTTTTATGTTGTGGTCCATTTCTGAAATAAGTAAACTGTCAATGTTCATGGTGATAGCTTATGTATTGCTCCAGCTCATTTCAGCCAATGTTTCACATGGAGGCATATTATGTCTGCTCTCTCCCTCCCTCTCAAACATGCTTGGCACCCAACAGGCTTTAATGGATTTTAAATTGTATATTTCATTATTTGATAAGAGAAATTGATTCTGCACTTAGCTTAAGTAATAGGATAGCATGTCTTTTGATCAAACTCATCCTATTATGTGGTTCATTTATACTTATATATATATATATATATATATATATATATATATATATATATATATATATATATATATATAATTATATTTTATCTAATCAACATGACAATTTTAAAGTACTGACTCTAGTGCATCAACAGTATCAAGCAAAACATCATCATTAAACAAAATGACAGTTTTAGCTACATTGTCACTCAGAAAATTAAAGAAGCTTTAGCTCTGATTTATTGATGAAGATTTCAGGAATAATTTTGTAAATTTGTTTAAAATATAACAAATGGTACTTTCTGTATATACTTGCTTGTAAGTGAAGTCCATCAGCAGATCTGGGTCTGTGTTTGTTCTGTTGATTAGTTATTACAAACTACACAGATCCAGATCTGCCTTCACATTATGTGAAAGCAGATCTGGGTCTGTGCTGTTTGCAGTTGGATTCATATGCAAGTATATACGGTACATTTCTTCCATTTTTAGTATGGATTGGTGCTGCATATGTTTATTCCTTGTCTCATAATAGTGATCTAGCTGTATTGCTATTTCCAGGAACGTGGAAACATTTTCGATTTTAATGGCAATAGATAGAAACTTCTGTTTGTTCTGTGCTCAGTCTGTTTATTGTTAGTACTATATTCATTGTCTTGAAAATAAATTTATTGGTTAGGTGTTTTAAGTGACATCACTTGATTGATCGTGATTTATTGATAGATTAATTGATCAATCAAATTAACATTCGTTCATTTCAAGTATCACTGTCTCTATAGTTCTTGAAGCAGAATTTAGACTTCATTGTATTTACAGGCTGTAGATATTTAAAGCATAAAAGTGAAAAATCTTGACCTTGATATTTGTATGCAGGAAGCACATTCTTTAGTCAATCTCATTCTTGCACATCATATTTCTTTGGTAACATCTCTGGTTATAAGTATGAGCAAAAATATTTGAAAGGAGCTGCACCATCATTTGAATCCGTTCACCTCATAGGATTCATGTTGGTAAATGTAAATTGTTTAAAAGGCATCAGCTATACCAATTGTTTAATTATACTTTTAAGATTTCTTCTATAACAGTTATACTTCTTTGAAACACCAAAATGTAAACTGTTTTCTAAAAGAATAATTTTGCACTAAACATGTACTCTGTTAGCATTCTTTTACAAAATCATATTAATAGTTATGTTTTTCTTTACAAAAAAATTGTACTTGATTAATTTCTTGTATTTTTATTTCTGAGTAGATCATAAAGCAAAGTTCAGAGTCCATTGACAAGAAAGAATTTTTACTGATGAAACAAAAACAAACCATATGATCCTTTTTAAAGATGCCACACTTAAAGTTATGATGGAGTATTTGAAAGGTCAGATGTTCACAGAATTGGATTAAATAGTATTGCAGTCAAATTTCACTGCCTGGGGTAGAAACTGAGCTAAAATGTATGCAGAAAACAAACTATTCTAAGTCTGTCTTTGAGATGTTACATTTTTAGCATGGATATGTCAGTATATTTAAGGTTATGCGTAGACTTATACATATTTACTTTTGAACAAATTTAGGAAATGTTGTACAGTAACATCATGAATTTTGTCTAAAAGAAATTTCAATAGATATATTTCAATATTCATCACACAAATCCAGAAGTCACATATGAATGTACAGGTTATCTTCTAAAAATGCTATTTTTGTTAATCAAATGTACATAGAAGATAAATTTCCAATTTTTATGTTTGTAAATAGCAAAAATCAATAATAATAATGCCACAATTTTATACACGTTTGTTACTGCCTGTTTCAAGAAAATGCAGTCCATTCATCATGATGAAAACAAATATATTTGAAGATATTGTTATTTAATAAAATAGGATGGACAGGAACTGTCAAAGCTAGCTATTTTTATGGTTTCATCTTTATCTTTAAATAGCATAGAATCAGAACAAGTTTTGTTAATCTAGTCTTTCTTGGGGAAACATAGTTATGAAGATATTTTGAGAAGCTGTTAACCTAAAGTTTGAATTTTTGTTGTTGTTGTTAAAGGACAGGGTTTTTTTTGTTGAGAACTTAGAATTTTATGAATTGTGAGATTTTCTTTTTCTGTATTTTTGAGCCTGCTTTAAATAAATATCTAAATATTGATAAACACTAAATGCATCAGTGCATGAATATGTACCAAAGCATTTAGTGTTTATAAATTTTTAGAAAAGCGATCCAAATGGTTTTATTAAATAGGAAGTATCTCTTATTAGTACTTGATAATCTATTGGCATAAATATTAACATATTGTAATAAATGTGATAAATAATATAAAAGAACCATATTATCAAGAATACATGACAGTATTCCTCAAATTGATTACACCCACTTACACAAGTTTATATATTTGTAGTCACACTTAGTAAAAGAAATCATGCCATGTTAGAATTATGTTAGCAACCACACAGTTGAGTATTAGTTTTATTACATTATCTAAGATATTTGCCCTTTATAACATGCAAGCCACGATAATACCAACAGCATAGACCCAGATATGGGCTGCATTCAGTAAGGTTAGCATTATGTTCAGCTAGCATGGAAGGCAGTCTGTCTCTCTTGAATGGACTTTCCCTCTCAATTTATTTACAAAATGATGAACAAAAACTTGCATCAAGTTGGCAGAGCTATTAACATTACACTTTTAAGTCATGCTTGTGTAGATTAATAAATAACCATTACTCACCTTTAGTAATGTATACTTATAAATATACACCTGGCTTACACCATTCAAGGTCAGGCAACTGCATATATATATAACCATTTGTACACATTGCAGTGAATTCTTCTGAACTTGAAATAATATTTGTTTTCATTCCTTCTGGTGATCTATCTCTTTTGTTAGTTTTTGTCACTTAGCATTATTCACTGGCAGCCTCTACAGCGAGGTTCTTAGTTATGCACTAGCTCTATTTAACACAGCCTAGCAATTACATAATCTGTCAGATCTGTCTGAGCAGTTTCCTTGAAAATGTGTAGAGTATAATCAAGATTCACCAGTACATTACACCTAGGAAGATATGACTCCATACTGTTTGCAGTTAGGTACACACGATACAATAGAAAATATGATATAGCATGTTATACAGTGATCCCTCACTATAAAGCATCTCAGTATAATGTGGACAGGTAATGGATGCCCATTTCATTGTAATGTGGTCATGGTATTGGATGTCCATTTCATTGTGTAATAGTGTGCATAATGTAGCACAGTATCAGGCAACATCACCTGTAATCTAGTACACTTTTTTAGATTCTTTAAGCAGTGTTAGAGTGGGGTATCACTGTATTTGCCAAGGCTTTTAAACATATCATACTCAGCTTTTGTGAAATATAACGATTTCGCCTGTGATCTTTAAAAGATTCCTGAAAAAAAAGAGTTGAAGAATTTTTTCTGTTATATAGAGTTTATCATGTAATATATTGTATGTCAAATATATATTTTGATTCATCGTAAAAGCTACATGTCAGTGTATATCTTTTTATGAAAGATAACAAAGCTTTCAAATAAAAAAACTTTATTACTAACATGGTATTGTTTCATTTTTATTTTCCATTGTTTTACATATACTATTTTTCATTTATAGGAACCATGCAAATATACAATAATAATAATAATGAGGACTTTGTATAGCACCTAATCTTTCGAAGCTCTAAGCGCTTTACACCATCAATAATGATATGACTACACTACAGAACAACAAATGACAAAAACAATGAAATTGGAAAACATAACAAACATACTGAAAACATATAAGATAGAAAACATCATTAGGTCGCTAAGTTTGTCCCTGCAGTCGAAACAGGTGAGTCTTAAGAGCAATCTTAAAAGGGACCACTGTGTCTTTGTGTCTAATTTCAATGGGCAATTCGTTCCACGTTGCAGGGCCGTGGTGTGCAAACAAACGTCCATATGACTTTGTTTTCACCTTGGGAACAATGAGTATATGATTATCAGAAGAAGAGCGTAAGGATCTAGCTGGTGTACACACATGGGTGAGGCTGGATAGGTATGTTGGACTGGAGTCTTGTCATTGAAACATAGCACAGAGAACAAATTTTGTGTTTGATTCTGTATCGAATTGATAGCCAGTGTAGGGTACAGAGCAGTGGTGAGGTGTGCTCTGATCAAGGTACTCTAAAGATGATCCGTGCAGCTGTGTTTTGAAGTTTCTGGAGTAAATATTGTGACGAACAGACAGAATTGAGTTACAATAGTCCAGTCTTGAAAGTACTAATGAACACACAAGTGTTTTAGTGGCATCAACTGAAAGATATTTACGAATGGAACCGATGTGTCTCAATTCAAGATATGCAGCCTTGCATATGTTCATGACATGTTGGTGCAATGTGAGAGTACAGTCAAGAGTAACGCCTAGGTTCCGTACTGACTGTGAGAATTTAATGTTGGTGTTGCTGATATTATTGTCTGAGGTAAAGGATGTGAATGAGAAAGTCTTTGTGTTGTGATCAGAATAGCCTCAGTTTTATCATCATTCATCTGCAGCTTGTTACATGTCATCCATGATTTCACATCAGAAATGCACTTCTCTACTCCATGGATGGTAGCATCAACTTCAGCTGGGTGGCTAGACTTGTATATTTGGGTGTCATCATCATACAATTGGTGCGACACTAGGTGATGATCTATGACACTTGAGAGCGGCTGAGTATACAGAATGAAGAGAACAGGTCCAAGAACAGATCCCTGTGGAACACCACAACATATGTCAACTGGGCTGGAGTGTATTCCATTTGCAGATATAATTTGTGTCCTGTTGACTAAGTAGGACTTGAACCACTGTAAGGCTATATTCTGAATCCCAAATAAGTGCTGGAGACGGTGAAGTAATATATCGTGGTCTATTGTGTCAAATGCTGCAGATAAATCCAGGAGAGTGAGGACTGTAATCTTTCCACTATCCAAAGCAGAGAGAATGTCACTAAATACTTTCAGAAGAGTAGTTTCCATACTGTGGCAAGGGCAATATGCAGACTATACATTGCTAAAAAGACTGTTTGAATTCAAATGAGAAACAAGTTGAGTTAGAACAACCTTTTCTAAGATTTTTTTATATGAATGGGAGATTAGAAACTGGGCAGTAGTTCTTTAAATCGTTATGGTCCAGTGTTGGTTTCTTCAGCAGTGGCTTTACGATGGCAGTTTTGAAAAATGATGGGAATTCCCCTGATGAGAGAGAGAGATATTAATAACATCAGTTAGTGAAGGCAATTTTGGGTCTAAGCACTCAAGCAGCAGTGATGTCGGAATTGGATCAAGTTCACAAGACTTTGGTGCACTTTTAATCACGATTGTCCGTACTAAATCAAAAGAAACAGGTTCAAATGCTCCTAACGGTTGTCGCTGAAATTCTGCATCATAACTGTATGGTGACGAATCAGTTGAAATTGTGCTGTCAAGCGAATCTCTAATGGTTTGTACTTTGTCATTGAAGAAATTTGCAAATTGGTCTGGTAGGTCTAGTAGAGAGAAGGTTGTTGGAAGTGGTGTACATTTCTTCCTTGTCATTAGTTTGTTAGTTATCTCGAAGAGCTCTTTGCAACTGGAACTCTCCGTGATCTTAGTACTGTAGTGGGATGATTTGGCTAAATGGACTATGTTTGTGACATTCTTCTTAGTGGCTTCGTAGATTTGTTTATGATTAGTGAGTCTGGTGGAAAGCTAAAGCCTCTCTGCTTTTCGGCGATGTCTTTTAGCAGTGCGAAGCTGGTCCCTAACACTGCTATACCATGGAGAACACTTTTTTTTATTGGTACTCTGCATTTGGTGGCTGGGGCATGTTTTTCAAGCAATGAACGCAGGCAGTTATCAGGTTGTTCCGCTGTAGGATGTAAGAAAGTTGTTAGGTTTTCTTGGATGTCATGCATGAATTTGGTTCTATTTATCATACGGAGGTTTCTCTTAGTAGCAAATAGAGGTGGAGGGTTAGGGACTGATACGTCGAGATGGCACACAATGCAGATGTGATCCGATGCAAGTTCGTGGGATATAAGGGTGGATTGCAGAATATTATCATCAGGTCTATAAAGAAACCCGTCTAAAATGTGACCAAGTTTATGGGTAGGCTGGTTAACTGACTGTTTAAGATTGAAAACATGAATGGAATCTAGGAGTTTTGACATGTATGGTTTACCAGGACAGTCAAAGTGAAAGTTGAAATCTCCAAGAATAATTAGGTTGCCACCTATCGAATTTCCATACTCTAGAAGATTTTGGAAACTGCTCCAAAAGGAGAGATTCAGTCAGCTTGTTTTTTCTACTAGGAGGAGGACGGTAGAGACAGACAAAATGGACTGACCTTTCTTCCAGTGTGAATGTTGTTTGGACTAGTTCAAACGATGTGTGGCAGAAATTGAAGGTTGTGTTGTACTTAAGGCATTTGATCATGGAATTCTTTGTAATTACAGCAATTCCACCTCCGCATGAGTTGCAGGGGAACAACTTGATGGAGTAATCGCTGGGTGTTAAATCCGTACAGTCACTAAAATTCAACACCTGCGGAATGTAATCAAGTTTCTGTCAGGAAGAAGATGTCAATATTCTGGTCGTTGATAAAATTAACAATTTCTGTGCGCTTTTCCAGCAATCCTACTGATTGAGCGTTGAATAATGCAATACGTAGTGGTATCCCTGGGACAGTTGACACAACAGTTGACGATTTAAGAGGAATTTGAACCAGGTTATTAAAATTAACGGCAGAATTTTTAAGTTGTTTATAAGGTTATGGGCGAAAGGGAGATAACTGGAATTCTTCCTGTTCTACGCTGGTCAGCTTTGAAAGAACATTTCTTTTTTCGCTTCCATTTACATTTAATAAATGATGAATGTATTCCCAGTTTGTTTAGTCTTGATCACAATGTAGTACATGTATCTAGAACCAAGGTGTGGTCATTTAATCCAATTAATGAGGGTCCGTCATATTGTAAGCGGTCACGTGACGGCAGTTTATCAAAAAACAAATGACGTCTTAACATTGAGATAAAACAGCTGAGAAAAATTCTAATTGTTCTCGTTTCCAAAACAAGGAGATCAATTAACACATACGAACATAACAGCCAATGCATGATGAAACACAATAATGTAGACAATGATAGAGAACAAGCACAAATATCATAAATATAGCACATAATCAGAAGAGCCTATCTCGAGCAGCTAAACGATGGTGGCCATCTTAATTGGCGATGGCCTGTTTCAGAAGATATTGCAAAGGCATGGTGCTTAATATGATGATCTAGTATTTGTTAATGATGACTACTGTATATAATTAAAGTAAACAGTATCTAAAAAAGAGAGATAGTGTCTTTAGTACACATGGCTGTAAACCAATTGAGCTTGTAGTATGGTCCTTTGACTTCATGTGTCATCCATTCGCAGTTGCTATTTATAACATCGTACAAACCATATACCAGTTTGTATATCATTTTGCAGATAGTATTCTAGCATCAAGCCTTTCAGATTGGTTCAATGGATACAGATCTGTGTGATAAAAAGGATAGAAAAACCTTTAAAAACAAAAAGCATACTGGCATGAAGGTTATTTGGATTTATTTAAGTCATACCTATCCACTGTCAAGTATGTACATCATTACTTAAAATGAACAAATCTTTTAAATGATTTCATCATTAAAAAAGAATTTTTTATAAGATTTGACCAAAAGCATCCTGGCATAAAATTGTTTTCAAGAGATCTACCATTAGAAATTGTTACCATTACTAAAAATAACTAAGCATTTGAACAAGTTTTCAAAAATATCTTGACATAATTTGAAAAATAACATCTCAACATAATTTGACAAAAAGAACAACCTGACATAGAGGGTTTTCAGTTTGTACTAATCCTCAGTATGATATGACCATTCTTGCCAAGACCCAGCAAGAAAACCTGATGTGACTTTTCAAAAACCACTCACACATTTGTACACAATTTTCACAAAAAGCTTCCTAGGATAAATGTATTTCAGATTTGTGCAAATGATTCCAATGCACCATCTGATATGACTGCCTTTACTTAAAAAAGAAAAGGCTGACATTAAATGACTTCACAAAGACTGCTCAGCAAAATTTGATGAAATTTGAAAGAAAACATTTTAGCATGAATGGCTTCCAAATTTATATAAATTATGCCAGTTAAAGAATCCTAAACTACTTCTCAAAAGCCACTCAACAGAGCTTGAACAAATTTGCCCAAAAATAGTCTTTGGATGAAGGGCCTTGAAGTTTGTACAAATTACAAAAATCACACAACAAATATTCTGCTACTAGGAATGTAAATTGCAACAACTTATTATAAAAGCCATTCAGCAAAGCTTCATATCTAGAAGGCCTTCACAAATTATTCTGGTCCATGATATATATATATAACCATCTTGCCTAAAGGTCAAAAGATGCTTACATATCTTTATCCAATACAAAATCCTTGATAGAATTTGACCAGTTTTGACAGAAAATGTTTGGACACACATTTTTCAAATTTTCCAAATTGTACAGAAACCATACTGGCATAGAGGCATTTCATTGCTGGACAAATGCTCTTGTACCATCAAATATGGATGAAGATATAATGGTATTGTACCATCAAATATGGATGAAGATAAAATGGTATTGTACCATCAAATATGGATGAAGATAAAATAGTATTGTACCATCAAATAGGGATGAAGATATAATGGTATTGTACCATCAAATATGGATGAAGATAAAATGGTATTGTACCATCAAATATGGATGAAGATAAAATGGTATTGTACCATCAAATATGGATGAAGATATAATACTATTGTACCATCAGATATGGATGAAGATATAATGGCATTGTACCATCAAATAAGAATGAAGATATAAGAAACCAGATTATTTTCACACCATCCTGTTTGTTTTGTTCCCCCTCTCCCACACCACACACCAATTTCAAAAATGAAAAGTATCAAGGATATAAAAAATGCACACAACTAAGTTTATTCATTCATTGATTTAAATTTTTTAACCTGACTGTCACCAAGGGGTACCTAACATTGTTGAATTATTGGTGTTTCAAAGCTAACAGAAGCTCGTGATGTAAACAAGCAGTCAGACTGCTAGCTGTCCATTTCTGTTTTCTAGAATAGTCATTTTCAGTCAAACCTATGTTGTCTGTGTGCAATATTTGCAATCTTTAGTTATAATATTTCTAAAGCAAATGTAGCAAAATAGATAGGAACTCTGGTATACAATGTGTTCAAAGAAATGTATATCTAAAATTTACAGAATTATTAAGATTTTCAAAGATGGTGAATTGCATCAAATATGTTGCCCGAAAATATAGAAAACCTGTGCAAACACCATGATATTAAGATTTCAATAACTTTAAATTTCTAAATGCATGTATTCAGACTTACTTTTCAGTATAGATGCATCCTGGATTACAGCTTCTGTGTAAAGAAAAGGATATGAGCCATGGCATTTTCTGGACTATGTGTTTGAAACATGTGCTTTCAATTCCACACCAAAGAGTCGGGTGCTAATTTCAGTAAAGAGTGTTCCAAACTCAAAACCGTTAAAGGGTAGACATTCCATCAATAAAACAATTCAATTATATTTTTTCAATTACAACTAGGTTAAGTCCTCCATAGATTTTTTTCACTAAAATCTATCTTTCATTATCAACCAAGTCTGGCCAGCTAAACCCATATATACTCTATTTGATCTGGATCCCATTTTTCGATACAGTTAGTAACATGTGTCTTCAATTGCTAGTGATGTGTAATAGAATATACCACTTGGATGGGTTTGACTAGTGAGATTCAGTAACAAATCTTAAAGCTGTAGATATCAGGAGATGAAGAACTAACTATAAAAAGACTGATAATTCTGGTTTATTAAGGCCTTAGAATTTAGTACAAGTACTAGCATAATAGGCTGATAAGGCTGGTTTATTAAGGTCTTAGAATTTAGTACAAGTACCAGCATAATAGACTGATAAGGCTGGTTTATTAAGGTCTTAGAATTTAGTACAAGTACCACCATAATAGGCTGATAAGGCTGGTTTATTAAGGTCTTAGAATTTAGTGCAACTACCAGCATAATAGACTGATAAGGCTGGTTTATTAAGGTCTTAGAATTTAGTACAAGTACCACCATAATAGGCTGATAAGGCTGGTTTATTAAGGTCTTAGAATTTAGTACAAGTACCACCATAATAGGCTGATAAGGCTGGTTTATTAAGGTCTTAGAATTTAGTACAACTACCAGCATTTTAAGTTTGATATATGATGATGTATATTATCTTATAATGTCTCCTGATGTTGTACTATTATACTCACAAATATTATAATTGAATAGCATTAATACCTCTTGTTACTGCATTGGCAGGATAATAAAAGGTAAGTATTTTATATCTAGAAAATAGTTTTACATGAACACTGATACATCTCAGCCAGTAAAATTGGATTTATTGCTATATCCATGTTATATATATTACTATATCCATGTTATATATGTTATATATATATTACTATATCCATGTTATATATATATATATATATATATATATATATATATATATATATATATATATATATATATATATATATATATATATATATATATATATATATATATATATTACTATATCCATGTTATATATATTGCTATATCCATGTTATATAAATTGCTATATCCATGTTATATATATTGCTATATCCATGTTATATGTATTGATATATCCGTGTTATATGTATTGCTATATCTATGTTATATGTATTGCTATATCCATGTTATATATATTGCTATATCCATGTTATATAAATTGCTATATCCATGTTATATATATTGCTATATCCATGTTATATAAATTGCTATATCCATGTTATATATATTGCTATATCTATGTTATATGTATTTCTATATCCATGTTATATATATTGCTATATCCATGTTATATATATATATTGCTATATCCATGTTATATATATTGCTATATCCATGTTATATATATTGCTATATCTATGTTATATGTATTGCTATATCCATGTTATATATATTACTATATCCATGTTATATATATTGCTATATCCATGTTATATAAATTGCTATATCCATGTTATATATATTGCTATATCTATGTTATATGTATTGCTATATCCATGTTATATGTATTGCTATATCCATGTTATATATATTGCTATATCCATGTTATATAAAGGACAAACTTTACTGAGGTGCTTTACAATGAGGGATCACTGTGTTCATCCTTGTCATATTTTCCAGTCCTTGATAGAACATAAAATCTCATGAATATGTGTATATACTAATCATTTTTTGTACATCATTTAACTTTAATCATTTCTTGTTTATAATTGTTATAAGTTTATGATACTCAAATGTCTTCTTTCTTTTTCAATGTCCAGTTCTAAATATGCAGAAAGAAAATTATTTTTGAACTCTATAATATAGCGTTTACACTACTCCTACATGGAACATACATTTTTTAGGTGTGTGTGTGTGTGTGTGTGTGTGTGTGTGTGTGTGTGTGTGTCATAAATTGATATCACAAGTCACAGGTCTGATAGCTAACTCACAATCAAATATTCTGTGTTTGGTATTTATCAAGTTTCAAAATTAATTTTCTGAATTTTTTAAACTTAATTCCCCTTAATTTTCCGAGTTGTGTCCCTTATCCCTTAGAGCGATAGATTCCTCCGCAGTGTCTTATGTACATACTTTAAGGTTTGCATTGTGATGAATGCAAAGTAATGTTTGAATACACAACGTTACGTCAAAAATCAGTCATATTTATTATAAATGTTATCACACGTAGTATAAGTTTGCTGAATGAAATCAAGCCCACGCCATAGATTACTGTTCGAAAACAAACCTAGCAACAGCGGATGGATAAGCGTCATTGTGAGTAATCCGTCGTAAACCAAAGTAACGGGTGTACACTTGACACGCTAGCAGTAAAGTTCCTGACTTTTTCAGTCACAAACGTCTAGTCTTCTTGAACCTTAATTCCGGGATACTAGTGCAATAATGTCTGGTCAACACCTTAGTCCAGAAGAGGCGAGAAGGTTGGGGGAACAGAGAGAATCGTGGTGTGCGGTAGAAATGAAGAAAGAACAAAGCTGGATGCGTGCAACACGGAAACATTTCGAAGAACAGTTTACCAGTAAAGTGTTTGAAGACAAAACTCCGGGCTATGAGCCAAGATGCACGTTCTCTGTTGATGCGCCAACACACAGGGAAAGGAGACATTATTCGCAGCAATGTAAACTCTCTCTCTCTCTCTCTCTCTCTCTCTCTCTCTCTCTCTCTCTCTCTCTCTCTCTCTCTCTCTCTCTCTCTCTCTCTCTCTTATATAGACTATATACAAATTTAAATTGCCATAACTTCTCAATTTTTCATACAATTTTCGTGAAATTTAATTTGAAATAACTTGGATTTAGTTGAAATTTTATGTGATAAAGACATTGAATGTTTCATAAATTGCTAAAGCGATAAGTTGGATAAGCACCGCGGCTTAAAGTTTTAACGACAATGGATACTTTCAAAAGAATTATTCACTAAACACTTGCCTGGTAAACGGTGTAATATGGCCTGAGCAAGACTGTTTACTCAAACGAAAGAGAATGTATATTATAGTTGGTGCTAACTTCAAATTCATTTCAAAACAAAGTCGGTGAGAGAAATATTTTGTGTGTGAGATTTATTCTCACACCAGAATCTCAGTGGTATCAAGCAAGACTCGACTTTTTCAAAAATTGATTATTAAACACGATGTTGCATTGTGGTCACTTTTGTATGCCAACATAAAGCAAATGCAAAACTATTACTTTTCTTACCTTTTGTGTCTCTGAGTACACGTGCTTATTTTGTGAGTTTGTTTTTGTTATGTTTCCCTTTCTTCTTAAACATAAAATATTTCGGTATATGTCAGTGAGTGAAAATCGATACAGATATAAATATTTACACGAAAAGTAGACGGCACGATTGTTAGTCACTTAAGCTTGTCATTATTGTGAAGACTTTTAAAAATTTAACTTTTCTAAAATGTATTTATGTTTTTTTGTTTCACCTTTATGGAACCGTTGAACAATACCTTACAAATGCAAGGGCGTTTTACTGCGACGGTTACATTACAAATAGGTATTTACTGATGACTTGATTGATATTGTAACGTATCCAATATTTTCACTTTCTAAGAACGGAATACATTTTTCCGGGTTCTCTAGTATAAATATTAATTCCAAGGGAAATTTTCAAAATGTCCAGATACAGTGCGCAAACCAACAAAAAAAAAACAACAGGTACATTTCGCTAGTGTTTTTATTTTCTTATGGAGCAGAGCACGGACAAAGCAGGCGACGCTTATATATATATATATATATATATATATATATATATATATATATATATATATATATATATATATATATATATATATATATATATATATAACATCACTAAGGTTATTAGAACAAATACATGTTTGGAAGGGTATCCCTACGTTTCGATTTAAAACATGTCTTTTTTTAACGATAAAGTACATGTACAATATACAAGGGCACTTTATGTAAGTGTAACAAATAGGAAAAATACGAATTTCATCTTGGCACAGAAAATAATACCTGTTCTTAACCGCATGATATTGCGAGTGTTCCTGTATAAATGCCAATTCTTTTGTCACTGCCAGCAGGTAAGGACAAAGGCGAGTGTTTTTTTTTTCTATCAGTATACATCAGGCGTCAAAACATAATGAAATTCTCTACTGTTAACGGACATTGTATGGGCTTTTTTTCTTGGCCTTCAGAGTGCCAGGATACAACATTCACGTATGCTATTTTAAACAAACCCACAAAATATGCTATCCACACAGAAGAGAAAGAAAACAAATCATTGATATACTGCACACACACACACACACACACGCACACACACACACACACACACACCGGGAAAAACCCCCACACATATACTATCCACACAAAAAAGGGAAAGAAAACAAACCACACTATACTACCAAAAACCACAATATCTACTACCCACACACGGGAAGGAGAAAAAACAACAAATATACTACTATCCACAAAACCAAAATGTACTATCCACACACAGGAAGGAAAAAAAAACAAAACTCAAATACACTATCCACGTACGGGAAGGAGAGGAAAAAAAAATCAAAAATCGAATAGACTATCAGCACATAAGTGAAGAGCAAAAACAAACAACAAATATACTATCAACACAGAAGGGAGGGAAAACAAACCCCAATATCTACTATCCTCACAAACGTTACGCGAACACATAAAACAATACATTCTACTTACTATTCACACACACGAACACGCGAGCACACACACAAAATCACATCAGTAAAGGCGTGAGTTTATAATTACACTACTCCACACTCACACAATTTTTTTTCTTCATTTAAAAAAACAAACTCCTGACTAATGGTGACATCTTCCGGCCACATACGCACCGCCCGCTCCACTCCTGCTCCCAGTTTATGTGTGTGATTGAGAATGCAGAGGGTGGTTGACTTGCTTCACTATCCCACTCGTCAGTTTGGGGTATAGAGAAGACTTGTTGCTGTTGTTCCCTCCGTCTTCAGTGCTACACTCAGCGATGAAATGGCATCCTTGCCTCCTGTGGACTCTGTTCTTGTGTATTTGGTATTAGTGCTGATACTGGTTGTAGTGTTGCTCTTCTCCTCACACACAGATCTAATCATCGGGCGAGGGGTAGGGTAGGCTTTTTATTTTCGTCCTTTTCTTTCTTATTTCTCTGTTCTTCCCTTTCTCTATCCTGGCCTCTTCGGCTATGGCCTCCATAGCCAGTTCATCCAGGATGCACCGGGCATACTCCAGGTGCATTTGGAGTTACAGCAATTTAGCAATTATTTTGCTCATCTTTTAAAGTTGATGCGACAACGATGTTACAGACTGTTACAGTTACATGAATTTAGGTCGCTTAAGCACTATGTGCTTGTGCAACCGGTTAATGCCCGATGGTCAGACTATTTAATTGGTCGGGGCTGTAGGTATCAATGACAACACTAGGCTGTGTTGTCGCCGATACCTCAGCACCCGTGTTAAGTGGCGATCTCGCCTTGATAAACACGTCCGGGCGCAACAAAGGAGGCAGGTGCCCGATGGGGCGAAGGACGTCAGAAGCTGCAGAGATGTTGTTTACGCCCTAAAATTTCAGAAGCCTTGTTATCAAATTTAGTTCAGTTGTACTTGTGGACGATTAAAAATTCCAATATTGTGTAATTGATCTAAAAGTTTGAGTTTTGTTTTTAAAAAAACACCACCAAAAAGAACTATTATTAAAAGTTTTCCAATCAGTGGGAAACGAGTTTCACAGTTTTTGTTTTCGTCATGCTTTTTATTGTAACTTTTATAACTTTTGATGGCGGTGCCGAAATGATCAAGGTAAATTATGTTTGGATAGAGCTTTTATTGAATGTGGTCTTCAAGTCAAAGGAAAACCTATGTTATATAAATAATTATGTAGAGGGAAAAGAAGAAGAAGAAAAAAAACGTGCGTGGGGGAGAACGGTATCCTTAGTGACGAATCTCAATGAACAACATAGGCTTGTTGATATGAGGAGTTCACCCTGTGTTGCTAGTATAAAACCTAAAACCATTTTTACATTTGCACCCCCCCCCCCCAAAAAAAAATGGGAGTGGAGTGTGTTTGGTGTTATTTGTCCACTTCCTTTTCTCCCTGGTGTTCAAATATGCCGCTTTGCTTGTCCCTAGTTGTCTGGCTGGTGTGCTGGTGTCCTTGAGCCGTCAGTAGATGCTACTGGTGTTTTACCTCATTGGTAATATGGAAACCTACATTGTGCCACTACTTAGTGTAATGTATTTTTATTTGGGTCCATACTGTTGTTGTCTGGTTTATTATTTTAGTTCCGCCTTGTGCGGGAGACCCGATTTCTAGACTTAGGTCACCTTATAGTCTTACGTTGTGTTAAGAGACCTATAATGTATGCTGGTTTTGTTTTGTTTCTGTGGCTGCGAGATTTTGTGGTATACGTTGTCTTCAATGGCCTCTTTTTGTTGTAGGAATAGATGGATACTCTTTGTAGAATTTTCCCATTGGTGTTGCCATTTAATATTAATTTTCTCCCTGGTTTGACTATGTAATTCTTGAGTGCTGTACTGCATAGGCTATATTTGGGTGTTTATTAGACTGCTTTTAGGTGCTTGGTCTGCTTTTTTCATTCCAGATAATTGATCGGTGATGGCACCCATAAAAAGTGTATGGTTTGCGTTGTGAGTTTCACGCTTGTCTGATGGTCAGCATAGTGTCCTCTAGCAGGTTTGGTCTACTTTTGGTGTTGCCATTCTCAATAGTACAGTAAGTGAGTCTTTTACGATGACATACTGGCTTTACTTTTGTGTTACAATCCACTTTAGGGCTCGGTTGTTTGCCCAAAATCACGCAGTATATATGGTCCAGTCTTCCTGTAGTCTTGTTTTATATGTAGCCTGGTGTTCTGGGATTACTACTGCTGCATCAGTTCTGTATAATTCTTTATATTTAGAGCCGGCAGTGTAGATTTGTACATATCCCTCCTCGTAGCTGGTGTTGATGATGTTTTGTATGATTCTGGTGGGATTTATGTCCTTATGTGAGTTTCTGCAGGCGTATCTAAGCATATATTCTACTCTTCTCATTTTTAATGATTGTTCACAGGCAAGTATTTTTAGTTCTTCCAGGGAGGCGTTCGGGAGTGTACCAGTGCAGAGTCTAAGTGCTCTATACTGGATGTTGTATAGTTGACTAATTCTTTGTTGGCTGAGGTATAAATCTGGCAGTCATAGTCTAACTTGGCTCGGATAAAGGGAGTTTATATCATCAGCATAGTTTTTTTTATCAGCTCCACATGTAGTGCCTTTGATGTTTTAAGTATATTTAGGTCTTTTTGGCATTTTTGAATAGTTTGTTTTATGCGTGATTTCCAGTTGAGTGTCATTCAGGAGCATTCTCAAGAAGTACGTCTCTTTTTCGAATTGGATGGGCTGATTCTGTATATATAGCTTGGGGTATCTAGGTTGTTTGTTGCTTGAGGAGAAGAGCATGCCGACTGTTTTGGTGGGATATATTTTGAAAACCCAGTTGTTTGCCCACGTGCCAATGATGTCAAGTCCTCGCTGGATTTGTATGATGTTGTCTTGACTATTAAGGTTCCCTGCTTTCCGGATACCACGGTCATCTGCAAATTGCGAAAGATCAATTCAGCAATTTTTGAGATAGTTGGTTAGATTGTTGACCATAAGGTTGAAGAGGGTTGGGCTAATCACACTTATTTGGGAAGTTCTATTATTTAGTGTATAGGTTTGGGATAGAACCTCCCTTACTCTGGTTTTGAAAGTTCTTCCCGTAAGGAAGTTAGTTATCCAACGGTGCATTCTCCCTGTTATGCCAAATTGGTTGAGTTTAGAGATGAGGCCGTTGGTCCAAACTAAGTCGAAAACGCTTTCTCTAGGTCTAGAAATATTGCTATTAAGTGTCTATCTCTTTTCCTGTTGGCATTAAATCATAACTTGCTGCTGGCTTCCAGACGTATTAGTTGATCGAGTGTGGAGCGTTTGTTCCTAAATCCACTTTGGGTTTCAGCCAGTAGTTGATTTTGTTCTAGATGGTGTTTTAATATATTGTTGACCATTGTTTCCATTACCTTAGAATGTATTGGCTAGTGAAAAAGGTCAGTAGGAGGCTACATTCGTGGAATCCTTGCCTGGTTTTGGGATGGCTATGATTATGGCTCGCTTCCATAGTGTGGGGATGCAACCTGTTCTCCATATCAGATTTATTAAGTCTAAGGTAATGCTCTGCATATTGGGTGGTAATTGCTTGTATATTTCATAGCCTATATTATCTTCTCCTGGTGATGTACCATTTTTTTGCTGAGGGCTTTGCCCATTCTTCTAGATTAAATGGGTCATTCAGCGGCGAATCTCTTTTGTCTTGATCTTTGAATATGTGGAAATTCTTCTTCTAATGTTGCGTTTTGTTGTAGGAACTTGTGTTTGTGGTTGTTATTACCACTGGAGTTGAACGAACGAACGAAATCTGGATTAAAGTATTTCGTACACTAGGTACATTTAATACTGATTAATACTAGCAAAGCTAGTTATTTTAATTAATCCCGGGGGGAGGGGGGAAGGAATTGTGCCACATCCCCCGGGCATTTATGTGTTCATAAGAACACTATTCAATTGGGTCAACATGTCGGAACCCCTATTGAGGGACTATCAACATGAATGTAAGACCGTGGGTGAGTGGGAATAGACCCAACATACACTCAACCCTATCAACCAATCGGAAGCGAGCTACTAAGTGTGCACTGAAACAATAATGACGAGTGAAAAATAGTTTCCACATTTCATCATATTGAGAGTTTCTGGCGGTGACAATGAAGGAAAGGTACTCAGCAAGCCAGTCCATGGATGTCGTTAGCCTTGAAACTCCGGAGTCGTACTTATTCCAAATCTAGTCCAGTTTTACTAATGGAAGGAGAAAGTACCAATGTTGTGTAAGCCACCTGTGCAATTAAATCAAATCCATATAGTTGTAAAAAATTGCAATAGACTTTTTATCGGACTTGGAATATAGTGCATATAGTGTACATTGCATTTATAGATTTAATACCAATCGGTCAAGTCAAAATGACTAACAATTTTCTTGTAATCTGATATTTTGGAGTATTTAAGTTAGATGGCGGTGTCCGAATCAGGCCAAACTTGTTTTCGTAAAAGAGTTTTGTTCTCGAGCCAAATGAGAACTAGTAATTTAAAGGCATTTTGAAAGTAGCCCTTAGAAGGGCTATTTGTCCGGTCACGTTGTAAAGGTCCTCTTGCGGAGTTCAAAGTCCTAGATTTTCTCTCCGGTTCGTCCTGGCCTTTTGAAGGCTCCAGGGAAGTTGTAGCCATGCTTTTCTGCTATATGTCTGGCATAATCAAACATCTGGTTGAAGGGTATCGTGGAGTAGGCATTCTCATAGAATTTGGAGAGGTTTCTGATGCCGGCATACCATTCCTTGTGTATAGGGTGCGGGGTGTCAAGGGATCTAAATCCAACGTGGGTTACTACATTGATTGTATAGTGCTAGACCTAGACCAACTACCTTGCATCCATAGGGTCATCAAAACCTTCAAATTCTTCTTCTTCAGTTTCCCAGTTAACCTCCTCCTCCTGTTTTCTTTTTCCATTTCAATCGATGTAGACAGCTCCATGTCTTGTTGTAAGTCTTCTTGTGACGGAGTATCATGCCTTAATGGTGGTGGTGATGGTGGTTCCATGGCGACTGGGGGAGGCGGGGGCGTTTTCACACTTCTTCGCGCTTCATGGTAGGATGAGCGTTCGCTTGTTGGAATATTTTCCAATAAGTGAGGGGCAGTCGTTTTAGGTACTGCTGCAACTGCAAGGGCTTCCGAAAAAGCTTGAGTGGCCGGCTGCCTATTTCCTGTTGTGGGTGGGGTGGTTTCACAAACATGCGGAGTCTCTCTCCGCCGATGTTTGGTACCCATATTTCTTCTGCAACTAAGATTCACAGTTTTTATTTCTGTTTCGTTGTTTTCCCATATCAGGAGTAGAGTGTTTCTCTTCTACTGCGCTCTAAGGCTCCATCCTGATGCAATAGTATGCCCAATGCCCACTAGTGCGCTCAAAGATTGGGGTGGGATAATTCCACTCGCTGGCATAAAGTACTCCATTATGTATTGCTACTTGCTCTCTTAGCCGCAGATTACCGTTGAAGTTAGCGAAGTGTTGGGCTAATATCTTTGCTGCTTCCATGGTGTTATTGGTTCCCTGGATTTTCGGTGCTGTTTTGGGTGTTTTGCCTTTCATAGCTTTTATCTTACCTCAAGATTTCTTTTTTTGATGATTAAGCGTTGTGCATTATCTTCTCCATGAGTTTGTTTTGGCCTAATTTATTAGCGTTCTGGTGTTGATTTCTGCTTGTTTGTATATAAAAAGAAGTCAGAGGCCATTTTTGTGTGTTTAAAGCGGTTTATAGCTGTTTTTTTTTTCTTCTCCTGGATGGCAATTCGGCAGTGTTCTGTCCACTATGGAATTGCAGTGCGTTTGTAGTGACAGCCTGTTGTTTTGGGTATACTCTTTTCCTAAAAACATCCACTGGCACCTAAACTTACATTACCCTTATCATTACCATTAAAATCATGGAATGAGTGGACCTAAAAGAAACACTGACGTTTTACTAATAAGCAATAACTACAAACAAACACATACTTTTTGACAAGCTACCGAATGAAGTCTTTATAGACACACTTCTAACAAAATGAAATAAACGATGCGCTTACAGACACACTTCTATTTCTTAACTTACTGACATACAATTGGCAAGTTAATTAGTATCTCTTTTCTAGAGTATTGGGTGGCCCTGAAAATAGGCTGTTTTTGTTGACATTCTTTATCTCTTCAGGTTTCATTATCAGACTTTGTCTGGCACAATGTAAGTTCACGTTAGCTTCGTTACGCATGGCTAGTCTTGAACACATCTTCGTAGGAGGATGAGTCAAACAATGGATGATCAGACTTACAGTTTACAGTTACATATAATTTGCGACCGGTTAATGCCCGAGGGTCGGGTTATTTAATTGGTCGGAGCTAAAGATATAATTGACAAAACTAGGCTGTATTGCCGCCGACACCCAAGCACCCATGTTAAATGGCAGACTGCCTTTAATTAACATGTCTGGTCACGGCAAAGCAGTAAGGCACTCTGTGAAGAAAAACAGATTTTATCAAATTATGTCACTTTGGTTTAAATCAGAAACCAATCAGTTTGGTGTCTTATAATCTCTTAAGTGATGGCAGTAAACAGATGTTAAGATACAACACAAAGTCCGCAATTAATAGTGACTTAGATATATGTAATAACTACATGGCCAATTAGTATGACCCTGCCTAATTAGCTTATGCAAAAAATAGAAAATTTATATTAAGGCGGGTTGATTAATACACTCTCAACACATTTAGTGAAACAGCTGGCAATACACCAATACGTGAGCAAGTTTGATAATAAATTGACTGTTATAAAAAAAAGAATGACAATACAAATGAGTTATCGGATTGGTAGAGCTACAATAACAGATTGATGAGATCAGGAAAAGCAAATATAAAAAAACCAAGGCTGTGCAAGCAGATTTTATCCATTATATACTGCCATACAAACCATAGTCAGCAGTGAAAGAGCAAATGATTTACATAACGTTATGTTACAATGAACTGATAAACAGTGAGATAGAGGCCTTAAAAATTATTTTGAGAGACATGAAGAAACAAAATCTCTTCAAAATGAATTGTCATTTTACAATTTACAATCTCAGTCGAAGAAGTTAGAAAGAGACTCGAAGAACGAAATGTAACAAAATGAACAAGTGATTTAAATGTTCATGAGCGAATTTGGACATCTATTTCGGACATTGGCAACAGTATCCCTGAAAACACTGATAAATTGTCAGATTTACAGAACAAATAAACACTCAAAAGAGTTTGCCAACAACTTTGATGAATTTAAAACAAACTTAAAGTGAATCGAGGCACTAGTAACGACCAATGATTTAGCCATTTTCGATTTGAATGATAGAATCGTCGTAATAAACAAGGTTGGAATAAAATAACGGATGCTGAAACTGAACAAGCCCAAACACGAAATTGTCAATACCACAGTGTTGCAACTGGCTTGATTTACAGGTCCTCTCAATAACAGACGATATAGAAGAGATTTTGAACTAGCCAGTGTACATCGAGGTATTCACTAGCCCTACATGTAAGATCTCGACGCTGATATTCATGTCTTGGGCATCAGGCACTAAACAAAAGTAACATGTGCTATGTCTTTCTTACATTGTAGGACTATGTATTCATTTGCATGTGAACAGAAAAAGAAAAGAGAAAACAATCATATTAATTCATTAATATTCAAAAAATTTGATCAAATGATTTTTATTTTAAACATAAAAAGACTTACTTGAACGAACGCCAAAACATCATTTGTGGATTGACTAATTGTGGTAAAACATCGTGCTATGTTTGTTAGAGACCGAATACGAAGATGTTTCAATTGGATAATTAAATGTCTGTCCAACATTACTTAATCCAATGATAGAAAGAGGATATTCAAAAATGCGATTGTGATAGATCCAGAAGAAAAACTGAATATTTGGCTAGATTTATTGGATGATTGAAAGCTAGTTTTTAGTGGAAGATATTTTGAAATATCTGTATGGGTGATCATAGCGAAACTTAGCGATGTTTCAAAGCATCTTCATTTAATCTAGAAAAAGTTGATTTAGTCAAACACTGTTTCCATTGCAATCTTGTCATTGCTATAAATGCAACAACAACAAAATTGTAACGTGTGTTTACATTCTAACAAAAAGCTTCTTGTCATCGTATCTTGACAAGGTCACTATAAAAGCAGTAAATTGTTCTGTAACACAGCAATATGTGTCAGTCATGAGTAGTCTAATTTATCGTTGCATATTCTTTTTCTCAGCTTGGTGTAGCAGAATTCATTCATCAACCATTTAAATAAATATAGCATAGATAAGTTTGGCTTGTTTGCATCAACCATTTATTTAATTATAGCATAGATAAGTTTGGCTTGTTTGCATCAACCATTTAAATAATTATAGCATAGATAAGTTTTGCTTGTTTGCATCAACCATTTAAATAAGTATAGCATAGATAGTTTTGGCTTGTTTGATATCGTTGTCTGCTGATATCCTGGCAATTGCTAATCTTATCTTACATATGACAATTTTATTTTCATCAAGACATTTTTGAACTGTTATCATTTTCCTGACATGTTTCCATTTGAAAAACACACCACTGAAAAATTCAATAGCTTCAATAATACAGCCTCATGTATTTGTTTCAGTCAAGGCTGCATATCGAACCAGGCAACTTGATGCATCTCTTTAACTTTCAAATCCTATTGCAAACAAAAATATATTTGTTTCTTCAATCTTTCATAAATTTTTGTTTTTCAATACACACATTTCATTTGTATTTTGTATTTTATCATAACTTTGGAAGAATAAAAAAAAATTTTTGTCCAATATGTTAAAAATGTACCATGTCATTACATTTGCATCAGACGTCTCCAGCTAGGTATATAATAATAATATGGAACAATTAAACAAAAGCCATTAATTGTTTAATTACTCTCATCTTGTAATCTGAAAAATATCCCCATGCAAACATAATGCATTGTTTTACAGAACTGAAATCACTCTGAGAAACCAAATATGGTGTATTTCAGATCAGCAAATGTGACATATTAAACCAATAAGAATTTAGAATAGATTTATGCCCATCAAATGTACCATTTTTTAAAAACTGTATTTGTTTGCATGAATGTTTTAGTTCGTTTAGAATGAAAGAATATATATGCAAAATAATTTATATCTTTCAGTTCAAAGCCAAATAAACATCTAGCATGGAGAAGGATGCTTACTAGATGACCCCTGAAGCTGCTGTTTGATCTTCAAGGCCAGAACTTTTGCTATGCGAAAAGACTACAGCAGAAAAATCAAATATAATTACGCATCTGCCCCAACTCATATTTACAGTATTATTTTTTACAGTGGAAAAAAATATGTATACATTTCTCTATTTTAAATATCCATGCACTATTGTAATATGCAAATGACTTTCAGTTGGATGTTTCAGTTCACAGTCACTTCCTTAACTACAGAGGGCAGTTTAAAAGTTATATACTATACCAGAAAATCTATCTTGATTTGGAATGATTGTAGTCCGTAATTTTCTGTTGTTTTATTCTTTTTTTGCAGAATAATTACATATGCTTTTTTTCTTGCCCTTCAGAATTATCAACTGCACTCTTGTATATCTATTGTGATGTGTGAGTGTAGGTGTGGTTTCAGTATTATATCTCTTGGACACTTTATACAATTTTTGCTTTATTACACATGTATATTTTTAAATTATTTCTGCCATTACATTTGAGATAAAATAATTCTTTCTCTGTTGTTTTTTAATGCCATACAAAATTGCATTTTTGATCTCATGAGAGATTTATATCCATGCTCACTGGTGTCTATGGAAGATTTTTTTCCTCTTCTGCCTCTGTTGTCATCAATAAATGTTTAACTCAAGTAATAAGGCCCAGATCATGGTCAGTCAAATTCATGCAATGGCATAGTGCTCAGCATAAGACATAACATACCATATGATTGTGAACAAGACAACTCAAATATTATTGCTTATTGTATGTATGTATGTATGTATGTATGTATGTATGTATGTATGTATGTATGTATGTATGTATGGGGGGGGGCAGGAGGTGGATGTATGTATGTATGTATGTATGTATGTATGTAGGTATGTATGTATGTATGTATGTGGGGGGGGGGGTTAACAGCAAAAAAAAAAAAAACACAACCCTAACAATATAGTGCCAAGTAACAGGCTGGAAAAAAATAAAAGGATAAAAATATGCTAAAGCCTTCAAGAAGATAAACCCTTCTAAACATAAAGTGAACATACATCGTGACAAAGATTAAGGGTAAAGAAGTTAAAATTCTCTATTTTATAAAGGTCAATGTAAAAAGCTTAAGTCCTTAAAATGTAGAATAAAAGTTGGATATCTTATAACATCTTGAGTTAAAGTACCCAAAATGAGATCAAATAACTTGAACTAATATCGACAGAACCTGAGCAAACATTGCATATTAATTATAGTTTGTGATGTCCCTAAGGAGCTTGAAAATCAGCATTGTAACCTTTGCATCAAAGGTCAAAAGTCATGACTTTTGTTTGTGAACTATGATGGCTTGAGGACACTCGTGAATTCAAACTAATACCAAAGGATTCTAATAAGATTTTGCAAATGAATATATTTCTGTAATGCCTTAGACGAGTTCGATTAAAAAAAAAAACATTTTAAGTTTGAGGTTGGTAAAACAAAATAAGATTTTTAAGAAAAGACACATGACAACCATATTAAATATGAGTGCAACCATTTGTTTTACAACAAAATTTACATCAAAAGTCATGCAAACTCAATGTAAATGTGATTCTCCATTCCGGTGAGGTATTGATATATTATTTTCAAGATGGCTACTATGGCAGTCATACTGAATTTCCAAGCAGCACCATATACATATGGGAGCAACTAGAAAGGCCATGGAATAAATATTTGCGAAGTTTACTGACAATCGTTGAAGTAGTTTAGGAGGAGTATTGGTCACAAACTTGTGCCAACAGATGGATGGATAGATGACAAATAACATCCCAACCCATATACTCTTCTAGTCCATGACCAGTAGAGATCAACATCAGTTGATGTTTTCTATTTTAATATATAAGGTGGCTTAATTGTCATTAATAGTTTCCTATGACTTTGGGTTAAAGGTAAGTACAACAACAAAACAGACTCCAAAACATTTCCTGAAAATATTTAATGAATGCAATGGATTTTGATTAAACATAGCTTGATTATTTATCATAGTCTAATTTCAGACAATTCTGATAATCTGATAATCCCCTATCAAGCCTGGATGTAAGTCAAGTATAACAAATATGTAAGAATCTTAACCAATAATTCTTTCAGTGGCATTTAAAAAGATACAGAACATGATTTTGGTCAGGTTTCAAAGTCAGAGATCATTACTTATAACATTATTGCCTGTGATTATTATAATTCAAATTTGTTCTTTTCTTGAAAGTCAATTTTGTTTCATTTTGGTGTAGCTAGGTGACATCCCAGTGAATGCAATACTGTCTAATATGAAGCCTGATTAATGTCTTGAAGTTTGTAAACTATAATGGTTTACGAGTACAGTACTACCAGTATACTAATTAAAAGAAATTGTTATAATGGATTGAAGATTACCATCTGAACTGTATGAGCAAAGTTCAGTAATTTTCTATCATGTCCACATTTCCAAAGTCAAAGGTCACGAGTTCGTTCTGCCAAACACCCAACTTGTAAAGATGTGTACTAATACTCATAGTAATGGATTGTGACCAAAGACTTAGTATACTCATAGTAATGGACTGTGACCAAAGACTTAGTATGCTATAGTTATGGACTGTGACCAAAGACTTAGTATGCTATAGTAATGGACTGTGACCAAAGACTTAGTATGTTATAGTAATGGACTGTGACCAAAGACTTAGTATGCTATAGTAATGGACTGTGACCAAAGACTTAGTATGCTATAGTAATGGACTGTGACCAAAGACTTAGTATGCTATAGTAATGGACTGTGACTAAAGACTTAGTATGCTATAGTAATGGACTGTGACCAGAGACTTAGTATGCTATAGTAATGGACTGTGACCAAAGACTTAGTATGCTATAGTAATGGACTGTGACCAAAGACTTAGTATGCTATAGTAATGGACTGTGACCAAAGACTTAGTATGCTATAGTAATGGACTGTGACCAAAGACTTACCGGTAGTATGGTGGGATTTCTTAATACTATTTTAAATACTGATCAACAGTTAGGAATAACACAAGGGAATGTGTTATTTATATTAAAATACCCACATCATAATTTTTATATATGTAACATGCAACAATACCTCATCAGGTCACAGATTAAATCAACATCATAGTCACTGCAGTCGTCAGTCATGGTCATTACAGTTTGGTCAGTCATGGTCATTACAGTTTGGTCAGTCATGGTCATTACAGTTTGGTCAGTCATGGTAGTTTGGACTGATAAAACATTATTTTTTAACAAGCAATAAATTAAATATTACATGAGACAAGAAATTAAATTGTTTCAGAAACCCTTCTGAATGGCTGCCATTTTATTCAATAAATTTTAATCTGACCACAGAAATATAAACAATATTATTTTAAGTGGTAGTGTCATATGAAGTCTTCAGATAAACATGGTAATAACATCCACACATGTTGAAGAAAACCCCTGTACGATACCCTTGCGTAAGAAATTCATCATCCATTTTGCTGAACATATAAACAAGAGACTTCTGATGAAAGGATGGTTTGAAGACCATATCTATGGAGTGGGGTGATTGGAGTAAATTCTTCTAGACTAGTATCTGGGGAACTTGCCATCAAATTGGGAAATCAGATTTTTGACAAATTAGCAAGTATCTTTCCAGTAAATTATTATACACAACTGGGTCTTTGACCATGTCCATGATTAATAACCCTATGGTTCATCACTTCAAAGTTGTACCTCACTTTAATTAAACCCTGTGTCAACATTAGAGACTTGGCGTATCTGCTCTGACAATGGGTACATTTATATAACAATGCATGGTCACAGTATGTCAGCATCATTTTCAGACTAGGGCACACTATGTTCAGAATTTCACTTGCACTACTTACCAAATAAAAAAATTGGATTATTACTTCAGCAAAGACAGTAGTTTCAATTTGGGAACTTACTGAGCTTTCTTTAACACTGAAAACATCCCACCATGACCCTCAGATTCTACATAGTCTAATAGCAGATTTATTCCCTTTTGGATGCTTCCAAAAATCATACCTTTGGGAAGCCTATTTTTTCTAGCAAATTATGTTTCTTCAATATAACTTATCCAATCATAATATCTTAGGACTACTACTACTAACTCGCAAAACTACCCCTCCCAGATAAAACTTTGTACCTAATTTTTTTTTATCTACTACCTATGTGGTAGTTAGATTGATCTCCCCTTGATACAAGGATTGGTGCCAATGAAAGAATAGGTAATAGGTGGAGGGAAAAACATTGCCTTACCCCAGAGAGACCACCTCCAGTCCCCTAAGGTACGTGAGGCAGCTTCTAGGTAACCCAACTGGAATATAAGATTACATATGTCAGGAAGCAGCTTTGAAAGGGACAAATTTTCCCTACCATAAATCAGCTGTATCCTTAAAAAAGCTGTTGAACAACCCGGAAATGTAACCTTTTGCACCTTGGGTAAAGGTCCCACCAGACTGGGTTGAGTCTGTTAGGAAGAATGATCTCAGAGATTAAAACAAGAGAAGTCTGCCTAGATCTCCATTAACCAGCATGGAAAATAATAGCTAGAGAATAGTTTATTCATATGTAATGTTTGTGGTGACTGTCTTAACTTCAATGCAAAGCACATTCATTAGTGTAGGGCTATTTCCAATATGTGGAACAGACAGATCATTTTATCCAGGGCAAAAGTGTCTGTGTAGATAAATTGTTCTTTCTATCTTTTGAAGGCAAGAGAAAGTGCAATCTTCTTGAATCCCAGTCTCCCTTAAGTACCATTTCAGAGCTCATGCTGGGTCCTGAATATAACTTGAAGTGTCCAGAGTAGATGGTAATTAATACCAAGTATTATTACCCATGAATTGTATAGTCTTTTCCTGGCAATGAAATCAGTGGAGTGATACCGTTACATCTTGATGAACTGCATGTAGATAGGTCCACCATGAGTGAAATGCATTTGCTGTCTGAAAAATGTGGTGAGAAGGCAGGATGAAACATTCACCAATGAAGCTCTTGAGAGACGTTCAGATGATGTCTTGTTCAGCCAGGCTGGTACCCATGATAACTTTCCAGTTGGACACGTGAAATAAAAGCTTCGCAGTCTTGTAATCTCATACACACATGATGAACCATCTCCAACAGGAATGTGTGGAGAGAAAAAATTAAGTATTCGCTGGTAAATGATTTCATAGAATCGAGAAAAAGTGAATCGATTTCAGCACAAATTCAGAACTACAACCAGATAATGCTATCTGCAGGTGCACATAATATAGAAAAGTGAAACGTGCGACAAAAACAAACTGATTTCCATTGCAAAGAATCGATGACTGTATTGATAAAATTGAAAATGCAAAATGTCACCAAATTTGAACTTTTGAAAGGATTCTGGAAATATACAACCGATAGAAAGGGTAAAGGAAATTTCAATATTCCTGACTCTAGATGGAATTTATAATATCAAATGATGACGTCTGGGATAAAAGGTTGTTCTTTTGCTGTTCATTGTTTAATGAACATGATTACATCTGGTCTATATAATTAAAACGATGATGTCATCGTTTACAATGACACATGGAAAGATCATGTTTAAACAAGTTAGAAACTCTTTGACAGCCTCACTGATTAACATTAGATAATGTATCTAAAAGTGAGTTTTATCATACTTATGTTACCATTCTATGACATATCGTGGTAAATGGACAGGTCAAAACACTCAATGCTACATCTGAATTCCCTGTAGCTGTCAGTATAAAGAAACTGATGTGAGTTTGTAATATGGCTGGATACCATCGGAAATCATATTCCAATATTTCCATAATTGCTGAACTCCTGACAAATATATTGACTACGAAAAGGTCTGTTAATGCAAATGATGTTGAGGTTGGTACTTTAATCAAGAAGACCAAAATGGTGCAAAATATTTCAGAGAATTAAACAAGAACCTGAAAATTTATTCAACATTCCAAAATGAATATTTGGTTTTGATATTGGTTTTGCAACACTTTGAAATGTGGATTATTTCAGCTAATTCTCCGTTTATTACTTTTATTTATCACAAACTCACTACTTTTACTGGCAAGATGAAAAGCAAAATAAAAATAATATTGAGGTCAAATTTGATTTTCCAGGAATACAATACTGGCATGATGATGGGGAAAGACGATTACATAGCAGATTGACTGTCAGGTGTATATAACTATTTTATTGCTTCATGTATACTTTGTGTCACTAATGAGATTACAACTTAAGCAAATTTGATTAATATTAAAAACATTTTATTGGATAAATCTTTCATTCCTTCCATGAGGGGATGCGTTATGTTTATTTAATTTACATTATTTATTAAAACTTTTGGCTTTGTTATATGCTGTTGATAATATAACAAGTGTGTGTTGGACCTGAGCTTGCCCAAAGGAATGTTCATTTTCTACTTGACCCGAATTACTGATTTTGTATTCTGTATACAACTGATACATAGCTAAATAGTTTCTCTATGCATATGGGTTAGTTATTACGATTATTATTTTTGCTGGAGTCAATGACATTGTGCTTACCGTGTTCTTTATTTTTATTATTTTATCTAGTAAACATTAGAAACCTTCTTGAAGGTTATCTTACATTAGGCAATAGCTTTTATTAGCAAATATTAATTGTGGCATGAGGTCAAGTAGAAGACTATATAATATTGTTTTAATTCAGCATTATTTATTCGTGATTTGAGATCATAGCAGAATCAATATCACTATTGTTGTGTCTAGTAATTTATGTGGGCTGAAATTTATTATTCTAATTATTTATTCACTGGAAATGCTAAGTGCTCTTCAAAAATAAGATTCTTGGAAATAGAAACTCGCATTTATTGTGACATTTCAAATAAGCATATATTGTTGGATTGTATTTTTGTGTACCAACAAAAGACTGTTGGCACATCACCACTACATGAGCCACTACGAGCACATCAATGATTTCAGCGTTGGATTTAATTTTTGGATTCCCACTAAAGGTGATACATAACTGTAATCATTAGGATTTGTAACAGTAATTCTAGGATTATTTGTGATTTAATTCGGTAATACCATAAGTTCCTTTAATATTTTAAGTTATGTTATAGGTTAAAAAAAATTATTTGTTGAATTTTACAAAGTTGTTTCTTCACACTCTCACTTATTTAAGACCATGGGATCGTAATACTGAGTAACATAAAATTGCGAAAACTTGCAAATTAAATTACATTCAACATATACAATATTTACTTATAATACAAAGCAGGTTTTGCCGGTCGCTGAATGATTCTTGCTTTAGCTACTTCATGTTCATGGATTGTTAATGATAATAATCAACAGGTTCCACAAAGAGGTCAAGCCGATTGACCTAGATAAGTAGTCAAAATGCAAAACCGCTGTAATAACATAACTTACCATTCCTTAATGAGTTGCCCTCTAATTGTTTTATTCCCACATCAACTGCCTACTGCATATGGCTTTGTCATATTGCTTATGTAGTTGCACATTTATTTTACTCTCGCACATTACTAGGGCTGCTTGAATACATTGCCTATTATTAAGTGGTTCTTTTTACATTTATGAAACAGCAAACACATACATTATTACACCTCACCTCAGATAACCATAAACACATCTATTTGAAAACATATTCTCAATAAACACTAAGAAAAACTGCAATGATTTTGTATTACATTTATTGCATAAATATATGAAAACAGAAGAGGTCATGAGTACATACAATATCCAACTACAATTCAAGCTCAAATCAGATGCATAGCAGTGTACTCTCACACCCAAATCAATCATATCATTCAGATATAAACATAAAGAAAAGGAGGGTTAGTTACATCTAAACTAGGTTATATACATCTCTTTTCATTGCTACGATTACCAGTATGCAAAATCAGGTGATACCTCTTAAAACTTTCAACCTGGTGCAATAATCTGAAACTAAAGATCGGTATCGTGTGTTATGTTTCCCCTAAGATTAGTAATAATTGCCAAATCTGATGATGGATTGGCTTCATGTTCATAAATTTTAAATGCCTTGAAGGAATGAAGATAATTGGTTGAATTTTTAAAAAAGCAGTACTTAAGAAGTCAACGCTTATTTTAATGCAGTAACCAAAACCATATTTGACATGAATCAGAATTGCAATTACAATGACATTAAGAAGGAAATACACATGAAATTAAAAAAAATATAATGTTTAAAAACAAATATCAAAAATAACATATATACAGGAATGCAAGATTAGAATTAATGTCATTAGCAAATTTAATCCGCTTGACAGATTCTTAAGACAAATGCCAATGGTATTCAGTATAAATGTTGCTTTTGAATTATTTATGAGCAATTTAAACATTAAATAACTGCTGTAACTTGATTTTCTAACTTGTACGGTCATGTGTATATATTGTGCCTTTATGTATGAATTGTACTACTGATCGCTACTCAAACTTAGCGTCAGTGTACAAGAACAAAAACATCTAATACATCTATTATAAGCTGGAATATATAAAAATGTCAGCATAAGACGACTCGATTTCCACTATTAATTTGAAAAGTGTAATATTAATATGGCATCATAAACAACATTTACAAATATCAGCATCATGCATTATACCAATTCAATCATTACATATAAAGTGTTATTTGCGAAAAATGTTATGCTTATAATAATAAATTCAGTCTTGATTGTTTAGAAAATCATTGGTCGAATATAAAAATCAATCTAGCTAAACTATATATATAACAAAAAATGTATTAAGAGAATACATATGCAAACCTTCGTCTACCCCTTGAGTTACTGAATGCCCTCTATCTACTGCTAGCAACAATTTTGATACTCGTCCAAGTTCTACAGCTGATTCTTGACTTCTATAGAATTCCTTGTGGATGTTGACAGAATGCCCCAGGTGGTTTGACAAATATTCTATCTCAACTTCAATCAGATTTAGCACCTGGAAATATGAGACATGCAAGGAGAAACATTTCAAAGCTACGTTTCCTAGAGGTGAAATATTATTTTCTTGAACACAGCACAAGTGTTGTCTATATATGCATAATCTTAATATAGTATAGTGGACCTTAGCAAACAATTTAGAATCCACAATTGAATGAGACGATAACACGTTTACGACTTGACCCAAAATTTGGGCAATGGTGTATGATGTCATTTACAACTGTAAATACAGCTCATATATAACTCTGCCATATGCAAGGGGTGGGACGTGATCTGATAATATTAAAATGTTAAGAATTGTAATTTCAAGAATGTGTTATATTAAATGTATTACCTATGTGCACTATTGTGTTAAATATAGTCAATGTTGTATTCCTGACATATAGGAATAAAGAAATAGAAAATCCATTTTTGATTTGAACATTGCACAAAAACACGAAAGTGATGTTATGCTAATCAAAAGAATATTTATCATATAGGATGTACAAATGTCGAAAATCCTAGTTTGAAATTAATCAAGAATATAGCCTAACATCAGTGCAATGCAATATTCCTTTGAGAAAATGAAGTTGAATATTCATTTTTATTTCAAGATCAACTTTAGTGTGATTATGCACTTTCCAAACATTATCCTGTTTATGCAGAAATAAAAAAGTGTACCTGAACGACCGTGGCAATATATTTTCTCAATGATGTCGCACCAATCCTTTCTGGGTTTTCTAATCCAGCTTGTAATGCAAACTGGCGCATGCACACATGCCCTTCTATATATCCTGTCCCTCTAAGCTGCGGGGAAAAGGTATTGGTTCTGTTCACTTATTATAACAGGTCTGCACTTCATCAACAAATTCAGGGATTCTTCTATCTCTGGTATCAGTATTACTGGCACAGTTCTGTCTCTTTTTCCTCTTATTTCAATCGAGTCTATCATAATGAACACAATAATCATTATATTATATATTTGTGTATGTCAGAAAATATATCGTAATGAAATATGTTGACTATTTTATAAAATAATTGTTCAACCTAGCATTCAAAATGCATTAAAACATAAGGACATAAAATTGCATATTTATTAAATCAATATTAAATCAATGTATGAATGGTAAAAGTTGCTATATATTATATTCGAAGCATCATTTGTAACAAAGATACATATAACAATTGCTTTGAAACATAATTTTTAAAAAATGTTTTAAAGTTTGTTGGAAAAAAAACGTAAAAAATTTAAGAGAGTAAATAGATAAGATAATTAACCTGTTGACTAGCTGCTTTTCAAGTGGTTGGAGACATTGCATTATTTCTTCATTTAAACTTTCTTTCCAGTTAAGCCTTACATTATAGTCTTTTGCTAATATTTTGCTTGCTTCTCTGCTCCGCCTTCTATTGAACACAATTATTCAACACAGAACTGATGCTGATAATACCTGGAAATGTCCACTGGAGCCCTGGTGTTCTTTCAAGTAATTACTAGCCATTGTAATTTGTCTTTCAATATGCCCTTTTAGTGTGATCAAGTTATGGGCAGACGGTAGTAGAACTGGCTCATTCCTCTTCGTTTCTTTCATCAACCGTAGAGCAAATGATGTTACCTTATCCTTCCACTCCTCTTCTATCAGATGTTGCAGTCTCCGTACATTTTTCTCGCCTATTTTATTAGAGTTTCTTAACGCCTGACCTTTCAAAACAACACAACATTTTTTCATAACTGGCCCACACTTTAGTGCCACAGAAGGTGTTTAAAAAAAACAAACAAAAATGAACCTCTTTTACTATTCCAGATAGTGTTTGAGCAGCTAAAACAATCTGATCAAATAATTGTGGTTGTAGAAAGTTCAACAAATAACCATTTTCATTTCCATTAATTGTTCTCATTGCTTTAACTATTCTACCTAGCAATCTGATCTCTTGACTGATATATTGTGTTTGCTTCACTCAATGAATCAATTTTCTCATACTTTTAGGATGATATATCTAATGATAAGAGAAATTTCATTTATGACCAGCGCGCTAATAATGGATTCCATAAATCCTGTGTTGAACGTTGTATTTTGGGGAAGTGATTCTTGAAGCATTAGCACACTACCACTCTGTGCGTGAGTGTATTTGCTGCAAAATCTTTGTTTTGATTTGGTGCAAATTGGCACGTTTGTCTGTGTCTCCACAGCTCATGTTTCATGACAAAACCCATACAGTACTCACAGGGCAAGAAATCACTGTACGAGTACTTTGCATCAACATTATTTACATTAATCCTTCTTGCTAAAATTAAAAATCCACTCTTTTCTGTCAAGACCTAAATATTATGTTTATAGTCTCCATCTAATCTAAGTTTATATGAGCCTTTGGCTTTATCATGCTTAGATAATTGCTGGAGTTCCTAATCAACCGTTTCGTTGTTGTGCACAGACTGAATATATCTAGCTATTCTTAATTGCAACTTTCTGCAATAGGTGCATGCATGGTACACTTGTCAATGACTCTTTTTCCATCTATATAAGACTTTGCCAACGGAACTGAAACTGTAAGAAAGAAATGACATACATAATGTGAACAAACATGAAAACATCGGTAATATGTTGTGCCAATTTGTATGCATTTTGAATACGCTTAAAATATTCCTAAAATATAAGGCAAAATGATGACGGCATCAACAAAAGGCAAAATCAAATAAAATGATATAACAACATCTGCATCATGATTTGAACAAACGTAGTGTATATGTTTTCTTTCTAACATTCATTAATATACTCCTAATTGGTGGAACATAAATTTATTTATATTAGTACACTCATTATATGAATTTAATATGTTGCAACATGTTACTTTTGCTTTGAAACAATACCTTTTGTGACGACTTAAATAAATTAAATGATTTACATACTTGATGCTTCATTTTTAGAATCTGTTTCCTGCCTGTCAGTTGGATTTGCCACTGAGGTGTCGTCCTTCGATGTTTCAACACTGGATTGTTTTGTTTTTTTTAAGCAGAGCTTACGACAGATCACAAATTATCTTCAACAAACACACAGTCATTTCTTCATAACACGAATAAGATAAACCGATTATTTTTCTTTTAGTGTTTTAAAAGATAAAATGTTATTAACTTATTGTAACGAAAAACTTAAATCAACTGTTTACACAGCATGATGATTTGGTTTTATTCACATCTTTGTATGAAACAACATTGTACATTTAGAGGGAAGATGAGTCTATTTACGGTTTAAAAAGGTGTAACATGAGTGTAAAAAGCAAATGCATAAAGATTTGTAAAATGTTAATAAATTGCTGGATATGGATAAATGTCTGATTTTTCACTTTCGCTGCCAGGTACTTCCCCATTTGGTGAATCAGATTCTCCCGAGTCTGGCTTAAAATCTGGATCCAAATTACTGTCATCACATATTGATTCCTCTCCAGCTGAATCATTGTTGTCTTTCTAAATGTAGAATGATTGTCTCAAAATAATAATAATAATAATAATAATAATAATAATAATAAACAACTCCTAAAAAGTTACTTATTTTGAAAAGCCAAATATTTAAGGAACATTTGCTTTATACAATAAATTTCGGCTGTTGCGCTTTGAGTCGTTGGTTTACTTGTCTAGTTGTTGTTGAACCTAAAACATTATAGTGTGCATCTGGCCTAGGCAAGGAGTTGAATGACGTACTCAAGGATACACTTTGGTAATCAAACCTGCATGTCTTTGCAAGATTCAAAGAAACACTCGACAGGTCGTTACTAAGGCATGCTAACCACAGGGCCAATTATTTGCTTGAGTACTTTGATTTGACTGAACGTAACTAGAACGGATTTGCTAAGAAAGCATAAACATAGATCCGCTCCCCACAATGACTAATAATGTCATTCGGTGACACTGTTACTTACCCGATAAAAATGAAACATATAACATTAATAAATCAGAATTTTTTAGTGTCACGTAGAAAGTTATTGATTTGTATGGTTCAGAATAAAATCTTTTTTCTCATTAGATCAAATAGGTTGTTTAGTTTAGCTAGTCACCAAAATCTTCAGCTTTGCCACATTAGAATAAGTTTACATTTGGTACAAAAGAGGGGCTAGGAGGCAATTTTGGACCAAACAGAGTGTTCTTTCGGCATGTACTGCAAACAAATAATTCAACAAAAATAAGTACATATACAATATAAATTTAATGTCATGGAAATAGAGCCATATCATCAATACATAGAGAAAAGCATGCATTCTGCGTCTAACTTAAATGGCTTTTATTAAAGTATCCTATGTTTTAGGCCAAAAAGGCGTACCATTAAATAGTTCATAAATAGTGCAGAAAATATGAACGAGGTACCCGATGCTTTATGTTGCACAGCAACATCGTGATTATTCAGACACTGAAGGACAAACTCTCACATAGCTTCATAATGTTTTTTTCCACACCCAGTTTAAAAAATAAAATAATGCAATGTGTGAAGCATATAATCAATGTTTTACAGAAAACCTTGCTTCTAAATCTTAAAATATCGTCAAATTTTTTTCCATGTTTTCTGAGAAACTGTTTTTTGAATTTTGTATAAATTTAATCATAGTTTCGAATATTTACAGAGGTACTATAGTAACTGATTGCATTGTAAGCATATATTATTGTCTATCATCATTATTTCACCTAGGCCTGAGATAATATTTTGATTATATATATATATATATATATATAAATATATATATATATATATATATATATATATATATATATATATATATATATATATATATATATATATATATATATATATATATACTTGATTATTTACTTTTTTTTGATGATCCTGGTTTAAATGGTACAAGTTGTCATTGTAGTACAATTATAACAATAACATTTTTAGCGTCTTGTTCAACCAAGTAAGATCCTTTTTCCCATGAAATGGTTTTTATTAAATTGCCACAACTTATTGTTTGGACTGAAGCTTCAAAATGTCATCCTTCAATGTTTCAACAAAGCATTGTTTTGTTTCTTGAAGCAGAACCTACATTACTAAACCTGTCATAAATTATCTGCAACAAACATGCCACGATTTAAGTCATTTATTTTTATTTTTGTTTGTCAGATTCAAATTTGACATTTTAAGTTTAAGATTCATTCATTGGGAGATATTTTTTTAAAAAGTGGGATGACTTGTACTTTACAAATAAACACCAGGTGTTGACCTCATTTCTGACCTGGCTTCAGAGTTGTAAACAAGCTTTTAAAATGATTGGTTGATTCCAAGGACATTGTGGAGCTGTTATAAACATCTTTCTATTTTTATTTGGTTCATACGGTGTGCACGAGATTTTTTTAACGTAAATTTGTTCTAAAAGATTCTAGAAGATCATGTGACCCCTTCCTTGTTTACGTAAAAACAGGTATATAAATTATGTTTTGGCGCGAACTATTTAGTAGAAATTGGGCTGTTAGAATATTAAGTTGTATTGTTTTGAGTTATTTTAAATTACCTTGTACTGGAAATTATTTCAATTCGTTTGGATCAAGAGGATTTATTTTGTTATTTATCTGGAAAATAATTGTGCTTATTGAATTTCATAAGACCAGAACTGATTTCATCACGTGACATCGTCTTCCATCTTGGATGCTTCATTAAGATTCGAACTGGGAATTATTTGGATATTTTATTACCAAGACTTTTGCAATTTCACTGGTGGATTATATTTTAAATTATTTTTGGATTAATTTTGAAATTGATTCTTAAAACTGTAAGTTTATTTTTTCTTTTCTGTAAAATATTTGTGCTCAATAAATTGTTTATTAACTTTTTACAAGCTTGTTATTTTCACTCTTTCTATGTTACTGTTTATTCGAGCCTAAGCACGTAACAATGTTAATAACATGAATCAGCTAAATTGATTTTTTCTTTGTACGTTTTAAAAGATATAATGTTATTGTAATGAAAAGCTAAAATCAATGATTTACACAGCATGGGGATTTGGTTTTATTCATTTCTTTGATTGAACGAAACAACATTGTACATTTATAGGGTGATGTGTCCATTTACGGTTTAAAAAGGTGTAACACGATTGTAAAAAGCAAAAAGATAAAGATTTGTAAAATGGTAATAAAAATTACTGGATATGGAGAAACGTCTAATGTGTCACTTTCGCTGCCAGGTACTACCTTGTGTGGTGAATCGGATTCAGTGGTACTGTCTCTACTTTACTACAGTATGTATGCTGTATCAATGATATACCACACGTTGTATACATTTTTTATTAAAAGGAAACTCATACATACTCGGTCTCGTCTAAAATTGCTTAAATAAAATATTTTGTTATTATAATTTTGCAATGTATATACCAAATCATTTCATTTGTACTTCTTGTATACACTGTAATCATGTTGAGTTCATTTTTCCATTCTCTGAAATGATTCACTGGATGGGGGAAAGCATAGTTAGTATTATCTATGTAAAAAAAAGCAGTGTGGGTTAATAATTACTTTCTAGTACGGTGAATGTTGTAACGTTTCGAAAATAGTTCCGCAAGGTAAATCTAATTAAAATAATGAATTGTTTGCAACATATCGATGAGGAAAACACGAGTAAATATGCTATGCAATGTTAGTTTCAATCATTGTCTTGTATGTATGCTGATTTTACCATGCATATATTAACTCTTAAAATTTTGTAGGCAAAATATCGTGAAATTATTTACATATTAACCGCTTGTTTTGGATTTCGTCTTTTGTATTTCTAATTTTAGAGAAAGTTCTAGTAGAATGTATCTCGTTCATCATAATAATTTGCCTGAACTAGACAGTATTAAGAGGAAATTAAAAAGCGGTCAAATATTTTCTTTATTCTACATAGTGTATCGTAAACTTTCACTTTTGTCAAGAATTACATGGTAACGATTAAGAAATTGAGGTGGAAAATACTTCTAGAATAATGCATTTTAGAATATTCGACGTTCCGAATTTTATAACAAGAACTGCATAATACTTCTCTTGAAATATTATGTATTATATTTAACATGTAAAAGAAAGAGTTCGCAAGTATTTTTGTATTTTCAAGTTATACGGAGCATTAAACATTAAAATGATGACAGTAGAAATTGCCTTCATAAACTCATCCATAAAAGCTAAAAGTAATACAAGAGATTATTGGTGCTAATTCCACATATTATTATAAAATGATTCTTACCTTTTTAAGTCTGTATGTGTTTTTTCCCCTACTGCAACTTCAGTTATATTTCTTTTCTCAATTACTGCCAACGCGGGCGGCGAGAATACCCAATAAGAAGTAAGAGATCGTGGTATCCAATGGCGATGACATGCACAAACCACAATGTGTGTATGTGACTTGGATTCACACAAATTGGCTGCTTAGCAGGAGCGTGGCAAAATACACTCATGGCGGGAAATGGTTCACAACGTTGGTATGCTTGTTTGGTTTTAAAATCATGTATGTGAATCAAAATGATAATTTACAGGTGTGTACCTTGTGGACATAAAAATTTAGTGTCCACAATGTAAAATGTGTCCATAACGAAGGTCTATACTTTGGATCAGTGTCCACAATGCTGTAAATCCAAGTACGCGCGTGCGTGAGTGCACACACACACACACACACACACACACTATAACAAAAATGCAGTATGCTGGACAAGAGGGAAGAGATGCAATGTATACTTGCACACAATATACAAAAACAACTTTAATGCTATAAGAAACATCAACTCAGATAACTGGATCTAGAACAGTCTGTAGCCCTACAAACATGGCAAAACAACATGTACAAACAAGAAAAGAATTCAGAAACTTTAAAAGGACAAGAAAAAAATATTGAAACAAAAACAGACCTTAAGGACAAAAGGTCAATGAGGACACTAAACTCAGATATAGGGAAGAAAGGAAAGGCAACCTACCAAACAGGAAACAACTGAAGGAGTACAAACCTTATATAACTAATATTTTTGGAAAACATGGAATATTCAAAAAGATCAAAAAGGTAGAAAAACCTCATTCAAACTTCTTTTTTTTTGAAATTGAAAATATAAAAGCCTTTTTTACTTGGAAAATTAATGAAGAATCAACCCCAAAGTTCAAGCCAGCTATATATGGTGGAATGGACTCCTAGTTGATTATAAATAACCATTGTTTATGTTGTGAAGTATCGCTTAGAAAAAAAGCCAGCTAAACTGGTTTAATGTACTTCTAGGTACATGTAACCATAAATAAACCTTGTTATGTTGTGCAGTATCACTCAGGAAAAGAAAATTCATTTTGTCCCATAAAAAACGATTCAAAATGTAGCAGGCTAATATTCCTAACATAATGTGATTAGGGAACGTATTCGAAGGAGAAACCTGATAAGTTGTTGTTGTAGGGTTTAACGCCATTTTTCAGCACAAGATAGGTTGTATATGGTGGCCAGTATTAATAGTGGAGGAAGAAACTGAGAAAACCCCGGAAAGAACCACCGACCCACAAGAAACTACTGGCAAGCTTTCTCATATACCCACATCGGCCGAATCAGAAACTTGACCCACACATAGATATCGGACATGAAAATTGAAGGAAAAAAAACAGTTTTTGCAAGTAAATCAAGCTATTTTTCAATGGAGATGCATCCAAGAATGATAAAAATTCTGTCTCAACTGTCTCTGTGATGCAGTGTGGCGTACTTTTGTGACATGAAAGGAGTGGGGGGGGGGGCAATTCTCAAATGCAATTTTGTCAATTTGTAGAAAAACATGGTCCTACTTAATTTCATGAAAATGAACAGAGTCTACAACTCTGGATTGTGCCAGAAAACATGTTTATAGCTTAAGTTTTAATTAGGACAAACAATGAAAGCTATACCAAATCACACGTGTCATGAGCCTGCTGAGGAATGTGTGTACCCTTTTCCCGAACCCATATTTATTTTCATGAAATCTAACAAAACTGTTGGACATTCGTGACAACTGTTTCATGTTTGTATAAATTATTTCAACAGAATATTGCCATGCTTAATAAATACTAAAAAATTGGAAATTTGTGAAACAAAGCTATATTATTGTTTACATCATTCTTTGTCATTATTTTGAATAGAGCTTTCTAGGACTAAATTCATACAGATATAATCTTGCCATGACACCGTTCACTTAAACAAGTTTGATACATAATTTGAAGCGAAGACATAAACACTAATTGTGCTTATCTGAATGAAAATCAATATATGTGTGTGTGTGTGTGAAATAACTTCTAGAAGTTATTAAATCGAGTTTTGTACACTAACGCCATTGACCGACAATGGGGTCAATGCGCTAAATATTTCAGGGATAATTTGGTCTATGCACTGGTCATTGCAGATATGGCTGAAATGACCACAGATAGGACTCCTGAATTGAGACTTCGTATGGTAAATAGAGGTTACTCAGAAATATGAAATATACATGGATATATTCCAAATTGTTGGAAGCTTAAGACCTACCATGTTTATTAGTATTACCTCCTCTTAATGTATGAAAATAAAACTTTTAAAATTTTAAACACTTTGCAAAAATACTTATTTTTTCTTCAAAGGGCCGCTTAATACGATCAACAAGTATCCAGATATGTATTCTGCTGGGTTCCAATGATTTTACATTCAAACGATCCAAATTTATCTCAAAATATGCCGTAACAGCAGACCACTGTTCTGGAACCAAAGCGGCATTACAAAACAGGAAGCCAGAAATGGTTATTTCCCCTGTCAGTCCTATACCTATCACACAGGCAGAGGTGAGATGGCAGTGATCTGTAACAAAGTGTGCTTTAGACCACTCGGCCACTAGGGGCCTATGAAACCTGTTAAGTAAAGATGGGTTTAATATTATACTGCCTTCAACAAGTCGAATATAAATCTGTATTAAACAAGGATTTCATATTATACCATACTTTACTGAAGAAATATTTAAAATAAGACTGTATTAAACAAGTTTTAATATTAATCTATCATTTAAAAAAAAGGTTTCATATTATACCATACTGTACATAAAAAGGGTTTAATATAAGACTGTACTAAACAAGAGTGTAATATTAAACTGCACAAACTAAGGGTGTAATATCATACTGTATTATTTTAATATTAATCTGTATTAAGCAAGGATTTCATACCATACCATACAAGGATTTCATGCCATTCCATACAATGATTTCATACCATTCCATACAAGGATTTCATACCATTCCATACAAGGATTTCATACCATACCATACAATGATTTCATATCATACCATACAAGGATTTCATACCATTCCATACAATGATTTCATACCATTCCATACAAGGATTTCATACCATTCCATACAAGGATTTCATACCATACCATACAAGGATTTCATATCATACCAAACAAGGATTTCATATCATACCATACAAGGATTTCATACCATACCATACAATGATTTCATATCATACCAAACAAGGATGTCATATTATACTGTATAAACATGAGCAAATAAATATATATTATTATATACAACTGCAGAGGTTCTTTAAGTGTTTTATATAAAAATTTATGTTGATTATAATGAAATTTTGAGATAACATCATGATCTTTTGGTTTCCTGGCCTTTGCAATATCCAGAAGAAAAATGTTAAAGTTTATTATTCATTGCATCTTTTTCCGTTCTAAAAATATGTACCATATGTTAGCCATTTAGCCATATTGTTCTGAATATGTGATCTTTTGCTGTGACAAAAACTAGTCTTGTTTTCATGTCTATATTGTTGATCAAGTTGTAAAATAGTCAGTCTTTTAAAGTCATGTTACATTATTTTGAACCCTGTTACAAAATGATAATGATCAGAGCTCCATCAACATTCAGTCATATATACATATTTCTGCAAATTTTCTTTAAGTAAAAATATATGTTGACCAAAATGTTGGTTAAACATAACTGGTTTTTAGCTTAAAATCCATTTAAAAACTCCATTCACTCATGCAGCTGCATGTATCTGAGTAAATGATACAAAACAGTGGTCCCCATCATGATCGAACCCCCTGACCAGTGGTCACCTGCTTTTTATGGACATAAACCCTTGGCATCAATGACACAAACTGACTTAAAATTATGAACTTACTTTATTTATGCATTAAATAATATTAGATGTTCAATATAATAAAGAAAAGAAAAAAATATATTAAGTTGATTGCGGCAAAAATGTATTATTCAAATATGACTTTAGAATACAAACTCGTGTAAGCAATATGACAGTGATAGTGGCTTAACAGTAACAGTTCTCACCAGGCAAGAAGCTTGTGCACTTAATGATATCTAACCAAAGAGTCTGTTTAAAGTGACCATATGCAAGGTAAAACTTTGCCAACCGCTTGTACGATTACTTTGGACAGAAGCTAAAGCCTGGACATTTAGTGGGGCCAGATTAGGATATGAAAATTTATTTCTTTCAGCATTCTGAATAATACTGGGAAAAATGTAGAAATGTATACAGTTTGGAATTTAACATCTAGGAGGTCAAGATTTTTTTCTTCTCTTTCTTGAGGATTATATTTTATACATTACAATTCATTCTAGCAGAATGTTTTTCACTGCTTACATATTTATTATACATACGTCATTGTGTATGTCCTACAGACTTTTAGTTTATCAAATAAAGAAGTGCTTTCTAAAGTACATGTAACATTAAGGTGAATATTATCGATCAGCTTTGACATTTACAGAAAATGGGGTCAACAAAGTTGTGATAGAGTTTTGGGCTTCACACAGTGGTTGAATTCCATCAATGAAGATTACAACCAGACAATTGTCATGATCATAATATGGTCAGCATGGGCAAAATAGAGATTCTACAGTCAAATACAGAGAGAGAAATTAACCATGAAAATAACATGGTACCAGACAAAGACTGAAAATCATGTGATAGTACAAACATTACTTCCTTAACAAACAAGGCATTTCATTTACTGTACCAAAGTTTCATCTGCATTTAATGTATTAAATTGTAGCACTATTCAATCAGCAATATAGAAATAAATCATTACAAAACCTGAAGATGTCATCACATAAATGGAGCATAAATACTTTAGAAGAAAGAGTAGATGTTATTCAACTCAACAAAAGTGGTTAAAGTTCAAGAGTTCTTGCAAAAAGACTTAAAATTTAACACCATAACAGATAAGGAGAATATTCTGCAGCAGTGGGGAAACGGAGTGTATGAAAGTCTAAATTTTCTCTAAAAAATGCCCTTCTTGAATATACAAAGACATTATACTTGAAAATACAAATATTTCTGAGTATACAAAGCAACATACTTAAATATACAAACAACATACTTAAATATACAAACAATATACTTAAATATACAAACAACATACTTAAATATACAAACAACATACTTAAATATACAAACAATATACTTAAATATACAGACAATATACTTAAGATTGCTAGATACATATTTAGTAGCAAACTTTCACTGCCAAAGGATGTAATGCATTAGGCAAATGTCAAGTCAATAATTGACATAGATGGTGTCTGCATGATGCTGTGCAGACATTTCTGCAACTTATGGAAACAGTTTTTGAAAAAGCAAGTATGTTCCATAAAATTGGATAAACTTTGGCGATGAAAGTGCTCATCAATCAAAGTGAGCAAAGAAAATCAACACAATTCTGTTACTGATTGTCATTACAGATTATTACAGATTACATTGATAAATAAAGCATATTTAAACTAAATAAAGTCAATATTACACTCTGCACATACACTTATTCTTGTGTCTATTCTTGAACTGAAAGTTCACACTTGTAAAATTCCTCCCTTCATAGGAATAAAGGGGGAGACTCTTCATCTTGGGTGTGGTAGGGTGTTAACAAAGTAGTTAAATATGCAATTATTCTGACGATAGCATAGCATATACAACAGACCCTCCTTTTCTTCAGCTCACCTTTGTGTAATGGTTGAAATTCAAACACTTCAACATTGAACATAATTTGTAAAAGCTTTTAACATTCACCTTAAATCTAAAATATAGATGGATGAACTGAAAGACATACGCCAAAAGTAATTAATGAAGCATATGTCAAAGTAGGATGGATTGAACAATATAAAGTAGCACCATCTTTACCCATTGTTTTGGACTTGAAAAGCATGCAATGAGCAAGAGAGCTCAGGTTATACTAAACATGCTTGTTCATGGAAACTACAACTGGTCTCAATGAAATGATATACTGAAGGAATCACGTCCAGATAACAAAGTTAAACAGTACTGAATTTATGTATACATCATCCAAGAGCAGAATAGCACCATCTACCATACTTATTTAACCATAACCCTTGCTTGATGAGTTCACAAGTTTTTTAAAACTTTGGCTAATCTTTACTACGAATACCTATTCTAATAATAAACACCACCCCTTCTTTTTGACAAATGCAATTGGCCTACCATATTCTACTAACAGGCATTGATGTGTTTGTAGTACCACATATAATCACTAAAGATCCTAATCTGCTGTAACATAACAAACATGCAGATCATGGTTCAAGATTATTTTTGTTTTACTGATTAATCCTTATAAACTGCAGATCCGGATATGTCAATATTATGTGACACCAGCTATGGGTTTGTGCAGTCTGCAGTTGGTCTTGTCTCATTAGCTAGTTAATAGTCTTTTTTTCCTAACTTTCCCATTACTGGTAACTTATCTAAAAATTTATACAGCCAATTTTCCAGACAGCTTGGCCATAGAAAGGAAAATACAGCTTTAATTCATTTTCTTCAAAATCATAAGAGTTCTTGATAGAAAACTCAGACCAATAAGACCTATAAAGTGTCCAACCAAAAACAGTAACCCTAATCAACACGTCAGCACAATAGAATTACTAAATTTATACAATGACTGCTGGTGTTAAACTTTCTCAATACCAGTGGTATTTCTTGAACACTTCAAAGGAGCCAATGTTTGAGTTATCTATCTTTGACTGGATGTTTTTGCTAGTTCTTGATTCCCTGAAGATACAATTTACTTAAATATGGGAGTCCATATGAACCAAGGTACAGTACTCCATCATGATCCTCCACTTCACTTACTGCTGGGATTTTGGTACCAGTTGAATCGTGTAAACTTCTGACAATTTCACCCTGGTCATTTAATTCCGCAATCAGTCCATACTTGGGAATAAATCTCATCAACACCTCTTGTGAAAACAACTGAAATGTAAACATATAATTATATGCAATGTGAATTCATAAAAATGCTTTCATGAATAATCTGAGCAATATAAATTAATATGCATTGAAATATGACCAAAAAAACCCTTACATCTATATGTACTAAAGTGTTAAGGCTACAAAAAACTAATTTCTCTCTGACAATCCTTTAAGTTGGGGTGCACTTTGCCAAAAAAATCCATCTGTACAGGGTGACTTATCATCAGTAAGTTAAGTCTGAAGTACACTTTGGAAAAATAGATAAAACAAATTTAAGTTCTCTTGTGCAGTTTGTATATTTCTTTGCAATGTCCATAACTATTAACACCAACAGTCCATGATAAACACTAAATTTTCTTTCCCCCATACCGAAGAAACAACTAAATTTCACATTTTTGCTGCATGATGCACCAGTGACAAAATACATGGTAACAGACATGTAGCATGATGTCTCACCCAGTCACACTATCTTTACACCATGCAGACTAGTCCTAACATTAAACTCTTAATGCTGAACGCCTAGCAAGGCATCTGTTAGTATCATTTTTGTAAGTAATTGGTATGACTTGGTTGAGTTCAAACCTGTGACCTCCTGTTTCTGAGGTGGACACTCTGACCACTAAGCAGCCAGATAAAAAGATATAGCAATGAAATAATAGCTGGTACTGTTTTACTGCTTCACAAAAATCAGACGTGTTCCAGCTAAGTGGATTGAAGACAATAGCATTCTACTGAAATGAACGTTGTTGCAATGAGAGTATAATAAACTCAATGGTAAAAAAAAAAACATAATTAAAACTGGGCTTATGAAATATATATTCCACTTAAAAAATACCTTAGTGACTAGTTTCCTCAACCATGGTCTTGGGGCAGAAAAGTCTATCAAAGAAAACTTATTCTTTCTTCTTATCCCTGCAAATCCAACCCAGTAACCACCTGAACTGCTGCGACGAATGTTATCTGGGAGACCTGGCAGGTTGTCTGCAAAAACTTCCACCTTACCAGCATTAGGTCCATGAAGATTATACCTGGAACAAACAGTAGATGGTTTTTGAACAATAATTTATTGTATGTGTGTGATTGGGATTTCAATGTAGCTTTAACAATTTCTCAGTCATATTGCTAAAATGTCGACAGTGTGGCAGTTTATAGTGATGTCTAGCATTGGTTTCAAATTATTTTCTTGAGTTTGTAATATGTCACAGACAAGTCCATGGGCCTCTAATTTTCAAGAGATGCAAAGCACCAATGAATGAAATATTTCTTTACTAGCTTAAGAAAATTCAGAATGAGAGGAAAATTAAACCAATTTTTAAAGCAATACATATTTAAAAATGATTGCTTTAAAAGTTTATATAGTCTGGACTACATCAGTACAACCATACCATCACGTGTGTCTTATCTGACACTATCCCCTCCAAAATCACCAAACAACTAAAACTACATTTATTACTTTTATCTGGTAACAATTAAAACAAAATAAAAACACCCCATGTGGCTGTCTATCAGAACAATAAAAAAAAAACAAGGAATAAATAAATGTATCAAGCAAGCAGCATAAGAGTAACACATGCAAAAAAAAAGCCACAACTCAATTTTTTAAAGCTTTTTAATAGACTCACAGACCTGCCAACCCTGACAAGTCTGTCTTAGTAAGGCAGTTGAATTTTTCCCTAAGACTGACCAGTTTTTAATAAGGTGTAACAAAATATCAATAACTGCCATTGTAAACTGGAAAATGTAATTAAAAATTTGATGCATTGACGATAAACATTATTTTCAACTGAAAAGGTTGTAAAGTATGCACCACTAGTACAGTTGCAGAAACTTTAGTTGCAAACCCAATGCAACTCAATGGCTTGATGCAATCTCTCAACCTGACATAATTCTTGGATATTCTTTTTCTATTTCACAAGATGGCAGCAATTATATCTCCCGTCACGAGACATACTCAAATTGGCACGTGATGTCCAATAAATCTAATTGTGTGCTTTCCAGCTTTTATTCACAAGAATCTGAATATTCCTTTTTATTCTTCCGTGTTGATTATTAACACTTTTCCAGACGCTTAATTTTCCTTTTGTCATCAACATGAATCAATTTCTGAAAGCCATTTTTTTTAAACAATTATATAATCAACAGTTTGATCATGTAAATTTAGCCTTGTTAACTGACTAATTTCACTAATTCTAATATGAAACTCAGATCCAAATAAAATACGGAGGAACCAATTATTCAGATTTATTGGCAGCGATCATCTTTCTGTAGTTTTTGCTTGTACACAGTTAAGTCCATATTATAAGGGTAATTTTCGTAAGACTTATGGCAAACTCATATGAGTTGACAGGTCTGGACTCATTTAGTATGCACACACTGACACATCAATAGTTTAGTTATTATTATAGTACAAGATTATCCTTACATTACAATTATAGCACAAGATCAGCATTGCTTTTGGTATTTCTTTAGTGAGTAGAACCTTTTATATATTTCTATTGACAAATAAGCTTTAACTTTTTTTTTTTAAATTCAGAAAAATCTTCTTCAAGAATGTACAAACTACATGTTTGACAAAGAAAACATATTTGAACTGTGTAAAACATATGTGAGATCTGGTGTATATTGAATGGTTAAAACAGTATGTATGCAAATAAATAGGAAGTGATTGTAGCATGCATGTTGGACAGATGATGACTTCGCACAAGAACTGATTCATTCATTCACACACACACACACACACATATATATATATATATATATATATATATATATATATATATATATATATATATATATATATAAAATAAAATAAGGACAATCCAAATGTTATTTTACCATTATACAAATCAATATCCAATATTTGCACAATAAATACTTAAAATAATGTTTGCAATCTCAAAAAGCCCTGTTATATCAGCACAAATATGTTAACTTTTAGCACCGGCATCTGTTATTGGCAGTGTCGTAAAAAGTATGCACTCACTGGTCCTCATGGTTGTATGGGTCATTGCTATACCACTGCTTTGATTAGATCATTTAATTTGTGCTTATCTAACTTATCTAGTGCCAGTGGTACAGTGCAGTCAAGGTAAAGATGCCAACAGGTACCCTGGTACCCACCTGTTCAAGATAACCCAGGTAATAAAATTGGCAAACGAGTAACACTTAACAAAAAAAAAAAAAAATAAAGATTATATTCATGGCTCATGTCATGTGCACATTTATTCATCAAAACAGGAACTCATATCATTGCTTACAAATAACTTGTTATACATGTACAATATAATAACACAGGGGAGGACACTTCTTTCCTTTCTTTGGCAACCTATTTAAGAATCAACCCGAATATTTTAAGCTAGAATCTGCTTAGCTTAATAAATATTGTTAGGATTCTTAGCTCAGGCCTTCGATTTGTATGCGTATCAAAAGTTTGGCTTACTATCATACCTTTAAGAAATGACAGAACTTTTTCCCATACAACTGCTCAACACTGCCATGATCACACCCACTTAATATGCAAGTACAACTCTCAATGGAATACTGCCCTCTCACTGGTCAAAGGAAAACGATTTAATGCACCTATATATAACTTATTTTTGTATTACTGAAAAGTACATATATTGACTGATCGTTAAATTGTATGGGCCCTGTGCGTATCATTCAACCTCCATCTAATTTCCTAACCTTCTGTTTCTACTATTACATTAAAAATTTCCAAGAAAACGTGTTTCTTGAACGTGAAACCATATGTCAGAGATTCATTCTATTTTTATAATCACACACAGAGCGGACCAATCTTAAATGCCAGATAAAGATAATAAATGGGCTTTAACTTTCTGACTGATGGATGTTAGAGAGGGATTTTGTTAAGTTTAAAAACATGTTGCATCCAGAAAAGGACAAATCAACAGCACTTACAAAATTCTAAAATAAGAATTTGAAAGTGATGTAATACAGCATGAATCATTTGTGGACTTTATGACTATTCGTGAAAGTCACAGTAGACATGTACTAGCTAGACTTGTTAAAAGTGAGTGTTATGCATAAATAATTTATCAATTTCTATTGTGTCTGTACTAACTTCTAATTTAGCCAATTTGTGACGAGACTTTTAACTGCAGATTCAACAGAACTGTTGTGAGAGCTATTTTTCATTCACACTCTTGAGGTATATTATATGGATCATGAAACAGCCAAGATATTGTAGAGTTCATTTTCAAATGTTTTCAAGGTTGATGCAAATGTCAGGAGTTCAGTTTTATGTACTTAAAATCAGCCAAGACATGGTTGATTTAGTGGCATTCTCTATTGTGATTTTTTTTCTTCATGGGATCAAAAAAATACTGAACACAATACCCACAATCACAATTACTTTAATTAAAATTTATGCATAACCACAATAATTAAAATACTTCTCTCACACCCCAATATGAAGGAAAAATAAAAATAGATTTTTGTTCCATCTCCCCAACCATGCTTTTTTTTCCCAAGGAATAGCCCTAAGGCATTTTATGCATTCTAAAAGGCATAATTTATAATATGATTATTAAGATTCAGTAAGGTTTAGTAATTTCATGTTTTGTTGTGTTCACAAAACAACTCAAATTTTCAAAAATGCAGTTAGTTCCAAACTAATGAGTAAAAAACATGAACTGAAATCTTATCTTTATCAAATAAGTCAAGATGAATTACAGTTTAAATCTTGAAAAAAATAAAAACTGAATTGATTCTCTTCTTTAGTATCTATTAAATTAGAAAGATATATATATAACTTGTCTCTGACCAGATAACTGGGAAACTTGATAATGTAAGTTTTATGACAAGTGACAACATGTGAAGAATATGGAATTCTAGTGAATTTACATTATGTAAACCATTCATAGAATAAAATAATGAACTCATGAGTCAGAAAAATACCCAGTTTATGAGTTACCACATAGACAGTCTTGGGTTAACAATGTACATCTTCTGTTTGGTACAGTGTCACAGAAGACAAATAATTTAACTCCTTGATTGCCATTTCCAATTTTGTATCAAATCCCAAAATTGATTCTTTTAATCTCATTTTCTACAGATGCAGGTGAGATAAAAACTTACTTCATGATTCTAGCCTTGGTTGTCTCACATATTAGGATAGCATCGCTATTTCTTGTTAACTGGATTCCATTTGCAAATGCAAAGCCAGTGGCCAACTCTGTAGTAATGTTAGTTTTGGGATCATAAGATAGGAGCCTGAAAATACAAAAAATGGTTTGCTGCAGAATAACTAATTTTCAATGATTCTGTTGACCCAACAAAAACTTAGTCACATGTTATGAAGAAGCCCACCATCTCATTTTTCTTTGTTTATATTCCTAGAGATCAACAAAGATTTCTGATACATCAACATCACTGCTGTGATCTGGCAATACGTGTTTAGCTTCTAAATACAATTGTTTTATTTTAAATCTTTGTAAAAAATAATTATTGAGCATCTTATAGTGTTTCAATGCACCTGCATCTATACAGCACCTGGCAGCTATAATTTCCACTCACTGATTTAACCAATAGGTTGTGTGATAAGTATAGATTGAGAGCAAAAATCAATGTTGTGAGACAAGAATGGATTGAGAAAAATATATGCATTGTGAGGTAAGTATGGATTGAGAGCAAAGATCAATTTGTGAGACAAGTATGGATTGAAAGCATAATCAATGTTGTGAGACAAGTATGGATTGAGAGCAAAAATCAATGTGTTGTGAGACAAGTATGGATTGAAAGCATAAATCAATGTTGAGACATGAATGGATTGAGAGAAAAAAATCAATGTGTTGTGAGACAAGTATGGATCAAGAGCATAAATCAATGTTGTGAGACAAGAATGGTTTGAGAAAAATATATGCATTGTGAGACAAGTATGGATTGATTGAGAGAACAAATGTTTTGAGACAAGTATGGATTGAGAGAAAAAGTCAATGTTGTGAGACATGAATGGATTGAGAAAAATATATGCATTGTGAGATAAGTATGGATTGATTGACAGAACAAATGTTTTGAGACAAGGACTGAAAGAAAAACATCAATGTGTTGTGAGACAAGTATGGATTGAGAACAAAAATCAATATGTCGAGAGACAAGTATGGATTGAAAATAAAATTCAGCATGTTGTGAGACTGAGTTTGGATTTATAGCAAAAATCAATATGTTGTGAGGTTGGAAATGGATTGAAATCATAAAGAAAAAAAAACTATTCGATCAATAGATAAAAAACAGAATACTAAATGCTACTAGTAAATGAAAACTTTAATCTAATAATTGGTCAATTTGATCTTTAATTCAAGTGAAACTGTTGCAGAAAATTGAAATCTTTCTGAAAGCATATTTTATTTTATTCATGCATGTTTTATTCCATAACTGTAAAATAGAAGCACTACATGTTTTATTCAAAGGCCTTGGAGTCAATGCAAAAATCATTTGTTAAGCGATATAAATTATGGTAAAAAATGATATTTTGTATACATGCATCTGGAGATTTATCGAGGAAATAATGTAACAGGTTTCTGTAATGGATGCTTGGATATTTTCTAGGAATTGGGTCTCAGACCTTTTTAAATGGGAATATATATATATATATATATATACCATTTGAGAATGAAGTTAATGCTGAATAAATTCAGAATTCTGATTCTTAAATATTTGTAATGGAGTTCGTTAAGAGAAATTACTAATTCAAGGCATGACTGAGGAACATTATTCAATAAAAACTTATGACATAGTTTTTATATTGTAATCTCATTTAACCAGATTACTGTGATTCCCAGTGATTTTTGCCATATGCGGGTCTGGTACAAATATTTCTCATAATGTCAGAAAGAAGCTTTCTCAAACATTGGAAGAGTGATATCATTGACTGATGACACAGGGTGATACTTTTTGCAACTGTGATGGTAAGATGATATACACATGAACATTTTTTCACAGGTTGGCTGTAACACATTAGCAGTTTTCTTAAATGATATTTTTTGAAGGTTTCAGTATTTTTTTTGGCTTGAAAGATTGCCAAAAGTACATTATGAATTTTGAAATCTGGAGAGATGTCTTTTAATTTCAGCTTTTTTAAGATCTTTTACTGATAAAAGATACAAATAAAGGATTTGGTCAAACACTTACTTGATGACGCTTTAGAAATACTAACAAGTCTACTTGAAATAGACTAACCATAATTAGAGCATTACCAATTTAAAACATCCACATTTCTTACTTTTATAATTAAAGAGCACATGCAATCTGATAAGAAACACTGACACATATAGTGGGAATATTATTCTGATGTAAATTTTATTTGATTTTCAAAAACATTCCCATTTAACTTGAGTCTATCTAGCTTAACTAAGGTCAGTCCAATATACATCAGTCTGTTGACCATATTTTGTGGCAATACACATATCTTACACTAAAAATGAGTCATTAATTGTATCTGAATGACAAAGATAGCAAAGCAAGTAGCTTACAGTACTTTCCTTATCAGCCAAGAGTGGGTTGATTTACATTACTATTTTAACTTTACACCTGCTAATTTAAAAATTAGTACTGCTTTATGAAACATTTGAGTTAAATTCACAAAACGACAACAAGCCATAAAGGTATCAGGATAAGTTGTACAGCAGTTTTGAAAACCCTAAAATCATTTTGCCCCCTAACTCCCCCCACCCTTGAACCCCTGTATCCCCATTGGGATGTCCCACAACACCCCTGCCTACTTTTGGCAAGTCACCCTCCAGCTTAAATCTAATGGAATTAACCTAAGCCTATTAGGTATAGTTAGGGGTTTTATGTTTACATGTGATAGACACAGGTTTGAGAGTGAAAAATCATGCTGGGATATACATATAGTAGACTCCACACAGCCATATTCAGGTTTGTTTGTTTGATTAGGATTTTTAACGTAGCTTTAACAATTTTTCAGTCATATCACTACGATGTCTGCAGTGAGGCAGTTTATAGTGATGTCTAGCACTGAGACATCATGCCGCAGACATGTAGCATGATGTCTCACCCAGTCACATTATCCTGACACCAGGCCAACCAGTCCTAACACTAACCTCTTAATGCTGAGCGTCAAGCGAGGCAGCTGTTAGTACCATTTTTGTAAGTCTTTGGTATGACTCGGCCGGGGATCGAACCTACGACCTCCCGCTTCTGGGGCGGACGCTCTAACCACTAGGCCACCGGAGCGGTTCCCATATTCAGGTATCAAGTCTAGTGATATAACTTGGCACTTGCACATACAAACTAAATAAAAAGTGGAAAATTGCAGCCCAAAATCAGGAAATTACTGGCAGTGGGACAAGGTGACGATTTCACTAGATTACTGGCTTCAAAAGGGAAATACAGTGAATCCTTTTCACACAGGTTATTATGTAACCATGCTTCCAATTCAGACACAAATGAATGGCACCTCTGCCTACCTTAAAATGCTGACTTGCCACATAATTTAGGTCTCAATATTCTAATAATAAACCTCTGTATAACAGCCACCTTAATTAAATAATTTGTTCAAAAATTATCTCATTGTGTGTTGTTGTTTTTTTTTTTTTTTTTTTTTTGGGGGGGGGGGGTATTTTTTTTTATCGAAGCTTTAACAATGCGAGTCATATCACTATGATATCTGTAGTGGCAGATTATAGTGATGTCTTGCAATGAGGTATAATGCTGCTGTCATGCAGTATCATGCCCCACCCAGTCATATTATCCTGACACCAAGCTGACCTGTCTTTACACTAACCTCTAAATGCTGAGCATCAAGTGAGGCAGCTGCTAGCACCATATGTACAAGTCTTTGGTATGACTCAGCTGGGGTTTGAACATGTGACCTCCCACATCAGAAGCAGACACTCTAACCATTTAAACCACCAGAATTGTTGTATCTGATTTAAGGATGATATATATATACATTTATGTAGACTGCACATCATTATATAATTATATTTTGGATTTAAAGAATTTCTTATCATTTATTCTGACCTTCCTGAGGTTTCCCCCTCCATGACAAGATATCTGTTATGTCTCCTGTCCCATTTAGTGCTAGAATCTGTCATGTAGATCAGTCCATCAGGCATGATGTATAGGTCATTCAGGAATCTTGGAACCTTCCCATTGATAGGGGCAGAGGATGGCCATAACAAATGGACATCACCTGTAAGAGTCATAGAGCCTTTAACAGTTTGAAAATACAGGATCATGCATGGATCAGGAAGTTCTTAAATTTTGCTGAAACAAGAGGAACATTGTTGAAATTCACAGCGAAACATAGTTTCATACATATTTTTTCATGCATTACAACACCATGTGTCATTGTTTGAGTTTTAATGGCACCTTAAATATATTACCAGCTAAATCATGCCTAGAAATGGAAGTTAAGTGCCATTTCAAAGGGCACAATGAGGTCAGACTGGGTAGGTGAAAAACTTGAGACCCTTGGATTATGAGTCTGACATTCTATGAAATGATCTACATCAGCTCCCCAACACTAAATATATCTGAAATTTTCAAATTATTGTTATGTATATCTGATTTAATATATATTTTTTATAACTGTTTGTTAGTTTTTTTATTTTTCATTACATGCTATTTTAATGCAAATGTATTCACTGGAGATATTTTTACCTGAATTATTCTTTGGTAAACAAGCAATGTTGACCTAGATCCAGACCTCAATTCAGGGTTAGTGGCACCCACATAAATAGGTCATATTTTTATTTTAAAATTATTGGTTGTCAATGCCAAAATGGCACTAGTGAATAAAGAAGTAAACAAGTTTTTATTCTAGCAGCAGAGAGGGTGAATCCTACAATTTTCCGAGCGTCGATTCGGAAATCTGAGGCTTCCACCAAATAGTAAAAAAAATGGCGTCTATTCGATAAAATAAGATTTCCTTATATACGCCAACGTCGTTGTCATTCACCCTCTCTGCTGCTGGAACTTTCAGTTCTGGGTTAATAATTCTTTTACGAGTTCAACCAAATATTTGATCCAGTCTTTAGGACCTTACAAACAGACTAATCGCTAACACCTCATCTTGTAGATCAATCAAATTATTTGACTGGTCAGTGAGTCGGAAATTAATTCTTGTTAGCGAATTATTATGGCATCGCATGTAGACAGGATTAATTGGGTTTTCAATAATTAGGAATCCTGGAGGAGCTGTTGGTGCAAACGAATAAAGAATATATCCCTGCTGAGCTTGATTTGATTGCTCTAGATTAATTTGATAGCTTCCTTCGATTGCATCACATACCAAATTAAGCGCAATCACCGCTGAAATATTTACATTGTGCGGGGCAATATGCCTACCTCCGCCATCTGGGTCATTATTATATTTAAGGAGTGTAGTTGAATCTTGTAATTGTAATGTCTTGATAACATCACCAATATGATCTTTCAGTCTTTCAGCTTTGTACCCGGGAAGCTTGAAATTACGTAGATTGTCTTCTGTGGTCTTGTAACTGGTTAGGAATTGTTGTTTACTGTCGCTGTTGTCATTAATTATTGTTTTAATAATTAGTTCATTGATATATTCCATGTCAGATACAAGCTGATTTATTATTTCAATGTGTTTTCGCGATTTTGTTTGCTGTAGTTGTTCTAGTTGTGTGTTATATAATTGATTAATTTCCTTAAAATAATCAATGACGTCACTTAGCGTAAATGAAATAGTAACAGATGAGTCGGCTGTTCTTTTAATGATAAAATCCCATTGCAATGTGTCTTTGTTGGTAAATATAAATCTATCGGCGATTTTTCTTTTCTTATATCAGATAAATTATCTCGATAACTGGGATTGATTTCATGATATGATTGTACGTCCGTGGTTAAGTCAGTGGTGGCTCCGGGTGGTTTTTCAGGCCATCCTAACACTGTTCTTAACGAGCTGTTATAGATATCTACAATGTATCCCTCTGTGCTTATTTCGATCGACGACGAGAGCGTCGGTTCATGAAGTTTAATAGCTATGCTTGATTCATTTCCAGTAATTGATTTTATTCTACGCTGAATTTCAGCATCGATTTGCTCAATTTGGTATGACCCAGTTGGTAACGAAACAGTTTCCCACTCTGGAGTGCCATCGGGTTTATTCTTATACGAGAACACCAGTGCGTTATTGGGTTTATGACCACCAAATGCAACAGATCTGATATAAAGGCCAGCTATGATATACTCGTAATTTTGCCAGCGCGATCTCACGAACTGGAATCGGAGAAGGGAGGTTCACACTAAATTCGGGGGTTGTTGATGTTATTGATATCATGCTTGTTCGTATCGGAGTGGTATTCTCCGCGATTCGTTGAAATAGTTTGAGTGACATTATTATTAACGCTGTCTTCAATTTCCAATTTCAACATCGCGGAGTTATACAACTGGGTCATCGTGGAAAATTCAACATCGGATATGAACGAATTATCAATCGCGTGTGAGATCAATTCGGATAATTTCGAATACGCGTCAAATACCACCCGATACCGAGCTGTATAATCACTGAGTTTTTCCTGAGAACACGATGATAACTTTTTAGTTATCGCGGTGTCGACTGCCGCAATTATTGTTGCCGCGGAGATAGCAATTGGAACTGCAATTGGCGCGATCATGATCACCGTCGATAATATAACTCCCGCGCTGGCCATCACACCGGATATCGAGTACATAGTTACATCGATGGCGGTAATTCTTCTGCGGTATTTTTTTATTTTTTCACGATGGAGCTGAGACAGTGACGCTAAGTTTGCGGAAAATTCTTTTACGGTGTCGTATCGATATTGATGCGATGACAGTGATGATTTCATCGTTGACGATGATTTCATTGTTGTTGTTGTTGGCATCGTCAATGACTGCTGATGGCTCTGCCGGCGATGATTTCATTGTTGTTGTTGTTGTTGGCGTCGTCAATGACTTTGTTGATGGCTCTGCCGGCGATGATTTCATCATTGCTGATGGCTCTGCCGGCGATGATTTCATCATTGCTGATGGCTCTGACATTAGTGACGATTTCATCATTGTTGTTATTTTAAACCCGCTAGTGTTTTCAATTATTTTCCTCTTCTGGGTAGTAGATCAGGGTGTCTGCTGGTCCTACGTATTCTAAACACCAGTGTATATTTCTTCTAATAGTATCATCAACGGCAGTGATATCGAAAGTTTCTTTTTCACTCTCGATAAGTACTGTCGCGGTGCCACCAACGTAGGTTTTACCTCTCACGATGATATTAAATTGCTTGTCAGAGACTAACGTCATCCTCTAGATATCAGAGATATCCTCCCCTTTGAGATTGACTTCCAATTTAGTATTCGAGTTTTTTATCCAATCAAAGCTCCCATAATCGACCGTATACACGATATTTCTAACGCTGTCTGGATGCGAAATTTTTACCTTATTGATGGCCTCGCTAATTTCCGCGAGAGATATAGCCGCGTTGAGTGGGGTTCCAAAGAACTTATCGATGACGTCGTTGGTTGTTTTTTGTTTATCAAGCACATGCTTAATTTCCGCGAGAGATATAACCGCGTTGAGTGGGGTTCCAAAGAACTTAGCGATGACGTCGTTGGTGACTTTGTCGCTGGTGGAGAGATTTTTAAGACCTGTTTGTAGTTTAATAATATCGTCGATGACATCGATAAGTTTTCTGACGGTGTCATGTTTCATCAACGTTCCATCGCGGTTACCAAAAAATTCAACCAAAAGGAGGTCTAATTTCAAACTTTCTCGTCTTTGATAATTCCAGCTGAGTCGCTCGTATGTCGTAGTGATATTGTGACTTTCAGAGCCCTTAAAGAAATTTTTAGCCATTTCACTGATGGGTTTTTGTTCGTCAAGTGCACGTTTAATTTCCGCGAGAGATATAGCCGCGTCAAGCGGGGTTCCAAAAAACTTAACAATGACGTCGTTGGTGGGTGTTTTTAGCGCATTAATATCGTCAATGATGTCGATAAGTTTTTTGACGTTGGTATCTTTCGTTATAAATCCATCGCGGTTACCAAAAAATGTAATCAAAAGGCGGTTGAATTCCAAACTATCTTGTAGTTCATAATGCGCGTTGAGTTGATTACCGTATTTTCGCGCATATATCCCGCACACGCAGATAATCCGCACCCTCATATAGCCCGCGGGTTTTGGGGTTTTGTGTAAAAAATCGTTGGCATAACCCGCACCTTTGTATAACCCACAACCATAGATATATTTATACAGCTACAATCGGAAATGAAATCAATTACAGGATCACGGGGCTTCGCTGATGTAGCAAACTGCGATTCTGTTTTCCGTTTTGGTGACAAAATATACCATCTGGTGATATTTGTGGCGACACCAATTTTGGCTGATAAAAACCGTATATACAGTCTTGCGTTTGGAGTAGAGAAAATCAAAGGCACCATGACAGGAAACAATGTACTGGAATATATTGTTAAAATAACAAGTCCTTGTCTCATACTGGCAAACCACACTAACAGTGCACTGTTATATTATAATCCGCTAATGATGATATCTGGCCTTATTACTTTATGCAACTGACTAGTCAAAATCCAAATCCGCAGAAGGCGAAAACGTAAAATGAGTACAGTCAAGCAGATGACACTAATTTAAAAACAAATACCAGATGGAAGAAGAAAAAATACGTTTGCTGACACTTCAAAGAGAACTGATTACCTTTGAAGCACTGATATATACTAAACAAATAAAACAAATCTGTTTCAATGTTCTACAATTATCTGAAGTTGCCGCAGCAATAACAAACAGGTATTTGTTTCACCCTTCAACTGGAGCCTTTAGCGGCGCCATCATCAAAGTAAGCCGACAACCTTTGCTCAATAAAAGTCATGAAAAACACGGTACACAGTGCTTGTGTGCGTAGGAGCTGTGCCTCAACTACAGGCTACATAAACACGGACATTTTTAAATAATCTTGTATTCTTGTGAAGTGTAGATTCGAGTTTAAATAATTTCTTTCAATTTAATTTAAAAAATGCCGAAACGAAAGTCTTACACAGCCGACTTTAAGCTAACTGCCATTGCGTATGCTGAAGTGCATGGCAATAGAGCCACAGACACAAAATTTGATATTGATGAGAGTGTAATCCGAGGTTGGAGAAAAGAAAAAGGAAGAAGATGAATCCACGAAAACGTGCTCGTCGCGGACCTAAAGCAAAGTGGCCTCACCTTGAAGCTGACCTGAAGCAGTGGATCGTGGCCCAGCGGTAAAATTAGGTACCGTAGTTATTTCGATTGAAAACAGAAAATTCGTGACGGATACGAAATTTTAAGTTTTTATCCCGAAATGTTGATTTAGTCCCGATACCGTAGGTTGTAAAGTCACCGTAGTAGCCATAATATCCAACCCTAGCAAAACAAAACTAGAACAATATATGTTATGTAGTTACGTTTTTCGAACAATATGTTGAAATATCATCATGTGTAAAAAAATTGTGATATAGCCCGCACCCTTATATAACCCGCACCCCCCCTGCGGGGTTTGTAAAATCTGGTATAATCCGCGGGATATATGCGCGAAAATACGGTATATGTTGTCGTGATGCTGTTACTTTCATAACCCCTAAAGAATTTTTCAACCATTTCATTGTTGCGTTTTTGATTGTCAAGCGCGCGCTTAATAATTATCGAGTATAATATACCAACGTCAAGCGGGATTCCAAAAAACTCTTTCAAGGCGTCAATGATGGGTTTTTGTACCTTCTCGAAATCTTCTTTTAGTTTAACAACATCATTGACGATATCGAGATATTTTGCCTTGATTTCGTCAAGACTCATTATTTTATTCATGCTCGTGTTATAAAAGAATAAATTCAGAAGGTCATTGATGACAGCGAGAGACATACTAACCACAGGTGGGGCTCCAAAGAACTTACCAATGATATTTCTTCGAAAAGCATTATAACCCCGAAGATGATCATCCAGCTCACGGCCGTGGGCGGCAATCGCGTCGGTGATCGTAGACACAAGTGCGCCTGGTTTAAGTCGTCCACCGCTGGAATACAGCGCAATAGAGTTTTCAGCGGCGTCGTGTTGTCGTTTTAAAATGTCATCCAATGACACATCACTGGATTTCAATTTACCCTGGCGATCTTGAAATACAACTATTTCGTTCGGGTCAACACTTACTAAATTTAACGTCTCAGCAATTTCATCTTTAATTATTTTTTTTACATCCTCGATAGAACCCGCAGATGGTTTCGACATTGACAGAGATTGTCCCCAGATATTAATCATTATTGTTAGCGCAACTTGTATTTTCAATTTATTGATTCTCTAAAATTACCCTGCAATTTCCCACTCGTGTATTCGTTTACAACCAAATGAGGTGGTTTCTGTGACGATGAAATCTCCGCGAGGACATTTAATACCTCACGGCCACATATCGGTGGATCATTTAATTGTTGTGTTGGCAGCGTGGAATAAAAAATCGGAATTGATTGATTCTTTGAATTTATATACCGCATAAACTCGCTCGGTGGGGCTAACCCATATGAATCGAAATAAACAATCCCACGTGGATCAATCGCGTATGCAACCCAGTGAGTTCCCGATCCGTTACTGTTATCAAGATTGATGATACCGGTTTCAACGCGTTTAGGTTTTCTCGGTAATTGATCTCTCATAAAAACCCCTCTGAAGTTTTTTATCTCTAGTTTTTTAGCAGCATCAATAAAATCAAAATTGGACATAGGGAGAATTAGGCTTTCAACTAATAAACCGTTCCTGGTAGTCTTAGACCCGATCCGTGAATGGATCTCCCGCTGTACCATGAATACGGGGTTCCTGGTAGTCTTAGACCCTTTCCCTTTTTTATACCCTTTTCCAGTTGCCTTTTTCAACGCCATCCCTGCCACGGTCCCAACGGCCCCTAACGCTGCCGCCTTCGCCACTGCTGGGGCAGCCGCTGCAATCAATGCTGGTATTGCAGCTAATAATGGAAATATACCACCTGATTTTATCATGTTCGCGATTGCAGCCTTTGAAAATACAATTTGAACCCCTCGCCGCTTCTTCATTGCATCATTGAAATGTTTTATTTGACGATCCGTCAGAGATATTTTATGTGTACCGCCGGACATCTGCGCTGGTTTTAACGTTATTGTGGTTCCACATTCTTTAGCGGATTTTGATCGCAATTTCTTGACCTGACCATCAGTCAGCTTGACACTAATAACACTATATGGCATTTTATTGTAAAACACATTTATGCTTTCAATTGATCTAATTGGAAACTCTTCAAGTTTCATTTACATATTTTTGAAAATCATAGATTTTCCACTGGTGCATCAAGAAGTCTCATTCGTCCGCCAACCCCTTCTAACAACATTGATTTGTCGCTGAGAATAACAGCAACCGCTCTATAATCAACACCACCAGGATCTATACGAGCCCTAAAATGTATGTCAACGACGGATTGTCTCATTAAATCAAGATGCTCCAGCGAAAAGTAATAAATCGGATACAAGTTCTTAAAATCGAGTTGCGATATTTGCAAACCGGTATCAACGTTTTGATCACGACCCATATATGACAGCATCCGATGATACACACGTGCTATTTGGTTATTGTTATAATTAAGCTGTATATCCTCAGATGGTTCTTGTTGTCCGTTTATTCTCAATGAAACCTCACTTACCCCTAATCGATCAAATATCATATGACTGCGTTCCTGGGAGCCTGGTCGATTCCTATTCTGTAGCGCTATAAATATATGACGTGGAGCTGAAACGCCTTGTTTGGCTGCTAAGTGCCATGTAAATGTACCATTAACATTATCCTGTTTGACATCAGTTGTTGTTGTTAGCCAACTTAGCAATGATTTGACGCCTGTGTCCATAAATGAAAGTAGCCGCTCTTCCGTGGTAATTGATGGGGTCATTACTGGCATCCACAATACTATTTTACTCAAAACAACTTTACCTTCAGCGGCACCAGTATGCCAAATTGCATCATTGTCATCGCCTTTTCGCACTAACGCGATTGTGTGTTTGGCTCCATAGATGACTTTTCTGACATTTCTGCAGAATCCAAATATATGATGGAGTGGAATCGCACATGAAAAATATCACTGCTGTCCTTGCAACGTTGCTACTCGTGTTGCAAATCCTAAATTGAAATTACCATTAACGCCTCCGAGAATATCAAACGCAGCTCCTGGTCTAGCTCGACGTTCTGGATTAGTTGCTTCTCGTTGATTTGCTTCTGCAGTGTCTTGCGGTGTTAACACTTTAATGTATTGAAGGTGGTCAGCGTTATCAGAGGTATCCTTTGCAAACATCATTGATGGACCAGCCGATCTTGTATAATCATCGGAGTATCTTGCTAGCCCGATTATTGTTGTTGCAACATCAACCTCGCGGTCTATTGATTCAATTTCTTTTCCATCAATGAGATATCTTGCACTTTCAAATAACGCCATTATGCCATTATTAACAAAACCAACTCAGATATTTGAATCATTTGCATATGGGGTATCAGCTGCAACATTTGTTACGAGTTTTCCTTCTACTTCGATAAATGCTTCACATGGCAAAAAGTATTTACTGGTATCTTGAACTTGAAGTTCAACTCGCGATCGTAGGTTGGGTTGTATTGCATGATAGGAATAATATTGATAATCGCGGACGGAATCGTCTTTGCGCACTGGGGCTTCCATATCTAACGCGGGATCAGCTGTTCGTTTAAACATTTTATTAAAATACTAGTGTTTTCAATTGGAAACCCTAGCGTTTTAACTCTTTGTAATCATCGTCGTTGAAAATTCTTCGAATTTCTTTTTTGTTTCAAACCACTTCCTGCTATTGCGTTCATGATAGCGCTATCTGTTACCGGTGAAGCCGGAGTCACCGAAGCAGCCAACGACGCTAGTTTTTCTTCCACTGCGCTATTTATTGCTTTGCTGATTTTTGCAGGCATCACTGTAGTTGATGGCAGCACTAATGACGAAGTCATTCCTGGTTTCTTTCGCACCAATGATGCTATTTTATCTTTCGCAGCAGAAAATGCCTTTCCGGCAAGATTTCCAACGAAATCTCCGATTTTGTTGATTCCCTTATCACGAATTACATCAATGGCCTTCATTGATAATTGTTTAGCTAATGGCGCCACTTTTGGGGCCATTCTTGTAAATAGCCCCGCAATGGTATTGCCGAAACCATCTCCGTAATATGCTCTATAAACAGGCAATCGTGAGTTCACCACGTAGACGCTTACGGGTTTATCATGGTTGTAGTGTATAATCATCTTGTTATAAAACTAGTAGTTTTTCAATTAGTGATCAATCGCTGTAATAACCATGGGCATCTTTGTGATTTTCAACTAATTCAGCAATGAGTTCTCGATATACATTTATGTCCATGATGCCGCCGGCAAATAATTGTCTACAGATATCAGCTGCTTCATTAATTATTTCCGGAGAGTTGTTTCCGGCTCGCTTCCCCCCGATGAGAACCTCCAGCCATGATATATCACTGAGAATGTTACCAGGACAAGTAACGCTAGTGTTTTCAACTATGCCGCTACCTAAATATCCATCTCCAGTTGACTCCTCTTTACCAAAAAATCCAGTTGGATACTCTACTCTACTCAATACTTTGTCTTTAAAACTCTCAAAATCATAGCGGTTACTTTCTGTGATTCTAAATCTATCACGGTTTGCCAGGTATACTTTTTTTATCCAATTCTTGTCGTTTTTTATATACTCTTTATACCCTTTGTTTACAGCTATTTCTCTTTTATCGAGTGAAAAATTCCGCGCGGTAAAGTTAATTAAATCATTGTCATCTTTAAAATTTTTAATTATGCCGTATGCATAGTATGTAAATATATTTTGCGGTGAATACATTTTTTCTATAGTAACGTCTCCTTCCTCTTCTTCTGCTTTTGTTGCAGTAGCACCTAGTTCTTCTAGTACTCGCTCTTTTTTTTGTTGTTGCCGTGAAGTAGTTACTATATCTACTGGAAGTGTTTCTAAAGACTTTTTTGTTTGTTCGGTCTCTGCTGCAATTTTTTCAAGCACACCAAGAACGGGCACTTCTCGTCGCTTGCCTTCCTCAGGAATATCCCCAAATATTGCTCGTTCAGTTGCTGTTTTCACATCTTTGGTCGCACTTGTTATCGGAGTAAACAGTTGTTCACTTGACACAGAAAAGTCAGTCTGCGCTTGTTGTCGTTGTTGAAGTTTCTCGCGAATTCTGTCTCGAACCGGTATAAACTTTTTAATTGCTGCTAGCCGCTCTCGGGCTAATCTAGTTGTAAGCGATTCACCTACCATATATCGTTTGTGAACTAATTTTTCAAATGTGAAACTATCACAATTAAAAGCTGAGTTATTAAATAATGTACCATCAAGCTAACGTATCCATCTCGGACAAGGTTAAACTATACGACGCTATCCGCGAATGTTTCAGAAATAACATTGCTGAGGGTTTCAAAATTGTAATATCTGAGAACGGAAATGAACGATTTTTGTTAACGACGCGGCAACAACAACAACTACGTGAAAATGGAGGCGTCGCGGTGATTACTTGCTACCACGACCAGATCATCCAGTACGCACATAGCTGCATGAGTAAACCCAAACTGCTGAGTATCATTTCAGGAGAAAATCCTATGTAGTTACAAAAAAACGCTAAAAAAAAATAAATTCTTTTATAGTAACGCTCACGTGGTTAGGATACTGGTTTTTCCTCGTTTAATATTTTTCTAAGATCACGAACCTTAGAACTAATTTCAGCTCGTTTTTGATACTCTTGGCCGAGCTTTTGACGTATTGCTTCAACGGTGCTAAATAGCGTTATAAATACATCAATATCGTTACCGTACAAACAAGCATAGATGGACTTTTGAATTCCTTTCACGAGTCTGTACATTTTAGGTAAAACATAACGACCCCTACTAGACTGATACTCAATGTCTTCATATTCCGAGGTAATCTTGTCACAGTTGAGATCTTTAGATAATATTATTCCTCGATTCTTTAAAATTGAAATTTCAGCAATTATAGAATTTACATCTTTGATATCCATATTTTTATAGTATACTCTATCTCTAATTATTAAAAAAAAATGTAACACTCATTTGGCAATCTCACTGGCGCCCTATGACGTCAGAGAGACCCAGAGGTTACTTAATTAACTTAATTAAGTCCATGTATATGCTGTACTGAAAACCCCATTTGGAACCCCTTTCGCGTCAAATAACGTGAAAGAGACCCAGAGGTATGTGACAACACATATCTTTGGAACTCCTTGGGTGCCTTCGCATCCATGTAAGCCCAAAGTAACCCGAAACATACATCTCTGGCGGGAGGCCTAAGGTGACAAACATCATCTTAGACCGCCCAGAAGATATGCTTGAGGTGACGTAATACATGTACTTAATTACCTTAATTAATGGACGGCACAATGCCATATATGTCTCCGCTCGAGTGTTGCGGCAGACTTAAGGCATACATATACTTAATTAAGGATGGTATTATTCAATGAAACGATTGATGTGGGACGGCACAATTCCATATATGTCTCCGCTCGAGTGTTGCGGCAGACTTTAGGCATACATATACTTAATTAAGGATGGTATTATTCAATGAAACGATTGATGTGGGACGGCACAATTCCATATAAGGATGGTATTATTCAATGAAACGATTGATGGTAATGATGTGGGACGGCACAAGACAGCACAAACATGAAACGACGGGGCATTTTTTCTACGGCCAATCCAATTGATCAAAAGCAACCAAACTAAATTAACCCGGTTGCATGATTGACAAAAGACAACCACACGCCCGTGTTAATGGCGTTGGTTAGTTTTGATCGGTCGGAATTGGCTTTCGAAAGCCCCAAGCTTATTACGAGCCGTAATGTATATAAGGCGACTGATACAGCCGCGTCTTTCACGAGTGTGTTATTTTATTTCCTTGAATTACTTATTAATGCTGTTTCACAACATTTAAAACAGACAGATATTTTAAATGAAGCACTAAACAAAATAATACAGTTGTTAAATAACAGCGTATATTTCCTGTTCTAATTCTATAGACAAGTACATTATCGATTAAATCACAAAGAGCTGTGTATACAGAGGAATTTTAACCACGCCCACCTACGTCAATGAATGGGAAACACTAGTATTTCCGGCTGAGTTAACATAGGTATTTTGCGCTGGATTATAAGAACGTCTGTACTAAATGGTCTAAATAAATACAACTGTTGAAATAATTGCAGTTTTAGCCCAAGCGACAATAAAACGTTTTAGAAATTGTTAAAAAAAATACAACTATACCGAAACTATGTATTCCCATTACAGTCACGTGTGCGGCGCGCCTTTTCAAGGTATACAGGTAAATAGCAGACGACTCACTTCCTTTGACGTCATAATACAAGGGAACTTAGTGAGTAGTGTTATGAGTGACGGCTGATTTATCCATAAAGGATTTATCTCCCTTGAATCGTTTTAGGTGTATACGAATTTTATTTTGTGACCATTTTTTTTAGACAGAGCAGTTTTAATTATATTTTCTGAAACAAATCGTATTGAAGCCGTACAAATGTCAAAGTATCTACTGGCTTCATTTATTGATTGAAAGTTTCTCTCTTCATTATTTTCTAAATCAAACGATTTGACCCCCCTAGGACGTTTTGCATGTTTGCCAGTTCCACCTAATTTTGCATTCCGACTGTGTGAGACGGCTTGAAGATTCACAAGACAATTATCAGTCTTGTTATTATTGATATGATCAATCACAAATCCGTCTTCGATTAATCCGTAAAATGCTTCATAGATGGCTCTGTGACAGAGATATTTCTTCTTCCCAGCTGTAAACATCAAATATCCCATATTATTTACCCATCCAATCGGTTCTCTTAGTCTGCGGTGCCTGACAACACCATCACTGGAGGCTTCGTAATTAACAAGCACTGGATGAGGTCTGAAATCTTGGCTCATTTGTATAATAATACTATTTGTCTAATTTATTTTAAATCTCTGGATATAATCTTGAGGGGTTTTTATGATTTTGTCTTTGATTTTATCAAGGGCGCTAGGGTCAATGACTGCATTTTTTATTCGTTTGTCATAATAGCGTTTTAGTTCCCTGTATCGTTTGCCGCCGCAACTGAGACATAATTGTGATTTTCCCCTTACCCCAACCCCACATTGGAGGCATGGGAGTGGACCGAAAGAACCGTTGCGAACGCTTTGTAAATGATACCCACAGAATTCGCTTCTGCATGATTTGTTACACGGGGTTGTTGATCCAATCATAAGCCACTTGCAGTGATTCATTATACTATATTTTTCTATTTAAATACTTGTTTTAATTATAACATGGAGGAGTTCAAGAGATTATCGAAAATTAAGCCTTGGAAAAATGTTAAATCTCGATAATGAGTTCAAGAGATTATCGAAAATCAAGCCTTGGAAAAATGTTAAATTCAATCTCGATAATGAGTTCAAGAGATTATCGAAAATCAAGCCTTGGAAAGATGCTAAATTCAATCTTGATAAGGAGTTCCAAAGATTATCGAAAATCAAGCCTTGGAAAAATACTAAATTCAATCTCGATAATGAGTTCAAGAGATTATCGAAAATCAAGCCTTGGAAAAATGTTAAATTCAATCTCGATAATGAGTTCAAGAGATTATCGAAAATCAAGCCTTGGAAAAATGTTAAATTCAATCTCGATCATGAGTTCAAGAGATTATCGAAAATCAAGCCTTGGAAAAATGTTAAATTCAATCTTGATAATGAGTTCAAGAGATTATCGAAAATCAAGCCTTGGAAAAATACTAAATTCAATCTCGATAATGAGTTCAAGAGATTATCGAAAATTACGCCTTGGAAAAATACTAATTTTAATCTCGATAGAGTCTCTGATATACCAAAACGTCTAATCGGTGATAGAACTATACTGGGTAAAATCAGTGAGTGTTTTAATGAATTCTACCGAGACGGTGCAGCATACTGTTGGTCGACATTTCGAATTATTGATGAAGATGTCAATGTACCCAACATCGATGCTACTGTGAACGATGAAAGAGCAGCTGAGATAATTTCACACCTTGGCGAGCCAACGGGGGTGAAATCCAAGGGTGTAAAATCCAAAGGGGAAATTCAAAGAATTTTATCAAGGAAAATCAAAGATGGAAATCCAAAGGTAAATTGCAAAGCAATTCCCAAACAAAGCAATTCTCAACAGAAGTATTTTTTCAGAATAAAATTCATTATCGAAGTCGAAGGTAAATGGATTATCAGGGATAAATTTGAACCAGTCCTTAAGGATAAAATAACTGTCATTGTGAGTAGAGATTCCAAACCAGGAATTCTAACTGGAATCGACAAACCATACTACGAGAGATCTTATCCTGTAACAGCAATCGTTTATGGGATATATCCGTTAAATAATAAACCCGATATCGCAAAACTAGCTCCTATGAAATATTCTAGTTCGCTGAATTGTGTAGCAACACAGGTAATGGAACACTTCACAAATGCATCCCGAGGAAATAAACTAACTGATCTGCGACGTAGGAAAATAACCTAATGGGAACTGACAGTGAAACAGCACGGTGCAAAGATTTCTGATATAGCTAAATTAGAAACATCATTAAGATTCCCAATAACCGTTATGACGATAACCGGAGAAGTTTTATACGAACCGAAATATAACAAAAATGGAGCGCCAATACAAATTATTGATCATAACAAACACGCGTGGACACCTGTGGTAACAATATTTCCACGAGAATGAATCGTGAGATATATCCCCCAAGAATTCGTCGGGGATGTTTTTTGTAATGAAAAATTATTCGATGCTATTCACACGCTGTGTAAAGATGATCCTGTGTCAGTGTGGTTACTTAGAAGTGATGAAGATCCCGAAATAGGATTTGATCAATTTGTAAGACCAAATGGTGAATTATATCGTGTTGAAGAATTAGATAACAGAATGAGAAAAATCGCTAGTGATTTTTCACCGGAGAGTTCCCATGAAAAACTACTCACGGATAGTTTTACTATTCCATCAGTGGTAGCTCATTTCGCAAGAGAAAAAAACTCATGGCGTCCAACACAAAGTGATTTTCTCGAGGATGTTAAATTGAGTTGCGTCGAATTTAGTCATGGAGGACTGTGGAATACGAAATACCATCGTGGCGGTATGATTTCAATTGATATATCCGCGTGTTATCCTGGAAGTTTTCTCGGGTATGGGAAATGTGCTGAGTACTTTAAACGATTTGGACACCCCACGCATGAAATGACTCGTGTTGCGATTAATGGACCATTACCTGATTTTGATTTAACCGGATTCGCTCGTGTGATATCATTCGAATTCGCTACAGGGTTACATCCGTGTAGTTATCTTTGGCTTGGTAGACACCTATCTGAAAAGGCCTGGATGCCAATAGTGTTACTACGATATATGATTGATTGTGGTATGCTAATATCGTTGATTGTTTCCGAAGCTATTATATGCTATCGAGCTCAGAAAGAAGTTTGGCTACCACAACCCGATCTAGATCGTATAATTAGTGAACAGCGAAAACAGTTTCCTGATTTCAGCGAGGAAGAAGTCATAAATTGGTCTAAGAAGTTATTTGAAATTAAAAGCGGACAAGCAAAAGATTTTGGACGAAGAATAATCGGTAAATTTACCCAGGGTGGAAGATACGACAATGCAAAATATTCCTCGCGGTTGATCATAGACATCGCTGAATACGATTTTATTGTAACGGATTTAACGAAACAGGGAAAACTTGTAAATCGTAAAGACGCTTTCCTATCCGATGGAAGACGATTAGGTACAATTGTTACCTATTGTGATGGATATATTAAACAATATACACATTTGAGAAGTTCTATGCTAGCTTATGCTTCTATCAATTTATTTTCGATGATAAATAGATTTCCTAATACCGCAGTTAGAGTAGCCACTGATTCTATGTATATCCACAAGAAATACAAATCAGATGTAGCTAATTTCACAGATCCGGAGGCAAATTGGGGATGTTGGATATTTAAAAAGGAGACGCTACATGAGTATTGTGAATCGGCAGATGTTACCATGGATGAAAAGTACTTAAAGTTTGATGAGATTCAATCTGAATTTTCTAATGCACCACCGGTATCTGATCCAATATGTAGATACAAGACAGTTTATTTAAACGGTTGTGGTGGGTCAGGAAAGACAACTCGTGCAATTGAATTATACCGCGTTTCAAAATCAAACATGATTGTCCTAACACCTACTCACAGACTCGCCAGAGAGATGAAACAACGAGGGGTAAATGCCTATACTTATCATAGTTTCTTTCGATGGAAAGGCGATGAATGGACTCCTGATCGAATGGGCGATAAATTCATTCCTGAAATCATAATTTGGGATGAAATATGCACAGTATCGTTGAAAATATTACAAACCTTTCTTGAGTGGTTGTTATTGAAAAATACAAAAGTCGTCATGCGGTGATCATGGCCAACCACCACCATTTGTCGGTGCATCCCCACATGAATGAAATTACCACTGATTATAGATCACTTGATGAACAATTACGAGAATTCAAAGCGCTAATTAGATTACAGCCGGATAAAATCCAATGTGAAATAGCGCGTGAAATAATTTCAGAAACTCCCATAAATGATTTTTGGGAAACATGGAGACCAAACGATTTGATAATTGCAAGTAGAAAAACAGTCAGAGACATACTTCAGATGAAGTTATTTGAATTGCATAAAGAAAAATTTGCAACACTTCCAGTACCGTTGTGTTATAGGCCTTCGGATACACGAAAACAGAATATAGAAGTTGATATTCCAGGACAAAGTGAAAAACAAATTCTCGTGTTAAATGATATTGTGCTGGTTGATATCAGTGTCGTTGAAGATGCATTGCGTGCTAATAAATCCCCATGGATGCTAGGATATGCAGCGACGATACATTCTTCACAGGGATTGACTATATCGGATACAATTGTTTGGATGGTGGATAATCACATCGAATGGTCGAATTTAGTCTATCTTGCAGTATCCAGAGTACGAAAAATAAATCAACTTCGAAGAGTTGTCCTGGATGATAATGACACTACAATGGATGATGCTAGCATCGTTGATGTTAAAGTTATTGATAAAAAACTCTCCGGTTACAAACAACAAGACAAAAAAAAACGAGAATTTGACATTGATGCTGAATTAATAATTACGCTGAAGCAACAACAGAATAATCACTGCGCGAGTTGCAATTGTATAATGCGTTGGCAGTATTCGGATAAAGATCCTCGCCAATTTACCGTAGACAGAAAGAATAGCAGCATTGGTCATATCAGAAACAATGTGATGTTGACTTGTCTTGAGTGCAACAGACGAAGGGGTGCTAGTTAAGACCACGCGGTGGTAATTGAGTATCCTCGGGAATTACCTGTAGTTGTTGTCGAGTAAATCCTCGCTGAGGAGCAGTTGAATCCAGTTTATAGATTGGAGGTCTACCAGTAGATCGTGTTATACCGGATATCTTATGCGTAGTGACGCTCCAAATAGGATCGGTAGCTCTTTTTTTACCACCCTCAAGCTCTCCTGGTTCGTATAAATACCTAATAGTGACATTACTACCAAGAATTGGTTCTTTGAAATTTTTTTGTGAAATTCCTTGGATTTCCATTTTTGGTATAGACGCTTTCTTAATCGCGTTGACAGGTTTCATGTTAACTGTTCGAGTAATCTCGTTATCGAGCGCGGTAATCACAGCTGGTAATCTCTTAACCCATTCATGGGATCTTTTATCCTGAATAAACTCCTTCGCGTATTGATATCCAAATAACCGTTCAGCATGAGTCCGATTAAATCGTTCAACAATTGCCTGATCGCGATGTAGCGCAGTATGCCCTCGTCTGATGGTGACATTGTGATGTTTCATCGCTGATAAAACATCGCCTTGAAATTCCTTACCAGGATCAACCTGCAATAGATTTGGCCAGCGTAGTGGGCCTCGTCGATAAATCCTTTCAAATGCAGAAGCAACTTCAGGTGATGATTTTGTTTTTAATGGTTCTGCTTGTTTGTATCGACTTGCAACGTCAACTACGGTTAGCGCGTATTTGTAACCGTTGTCATGTGGTAAAAACAATAAATCAGCTTGATGAACTTCATTGGGTCCGGTAACATCAAAATGAGAGAAATTGATTTGTTTAGGCGGTGGTAGATAAATTTGCCATATAGCCTGTTTGGATAACCAATTAGCCGCAGTGGCCTTTTTCACTTTTGCGGCGTTGGCGAGTTTATTGATTGCAGCGTTACCCCTCCAGTATCCTTTTGGAGAATAATAAATAGATTCCATATTATTAATTACCAGCACCCATCATCAATTTGCCTTTCATAGCTGATTTTACCAACCACGAAGCCAACTTTTCTTTAAAAGATTTATCAGGAATAGCATTTAACGCATGAATTAATTTCACATCCGCGAGATGCCTGTTTTGCAGATTGCTGCTTTTATATGCAACATCATGAGCATGACACGCCTTATCAATAGCGTTTATCGGATACTCGCCGGATCTGGGTTGATTTTGATCATCAAGTCTGATATCTAATCGTGTTCCGGGACCACAGTAGCTATATCCTGGAAGATGCTTTTCTCCCGGGTACTTTGCCCATGGGGTTCCAGGGAGCTTTGCAAATTTGGCTGCGATATCACCTCCTCGTTTTTTTTTAAATCATCATTTCCTGCAGATCTCATAGACACAAATCTAAATTTCTTTGTACCACATTGCACGCATTTACCAGAAAGCGCTGATCGGTTATTTCTAGTTGTAATCGTCGCCAAGTCATCTGTGCCAGTACGCGTTTTACACTTCACACAATATAGATCCATAATTTATGTATAGAAATATGGATATAATTGATTTTTCAGCGACTAAAGCAAGAGAACCGGTTAAGCATCATGCAGCGCTACCAAACTCTATCCGCGCAATTATAATCGGGCCATCTGGATCCGGTAAAACGCAATTGTTGCTCAATTTAATAATGAGATGGATGAAATGGGATAAGTTGTATTTAGTTGCTCCTAGCGTAGATGATCAACGATGCTATGAAGTGCTAAAAGATTTTAACGAGAATGCATCAGAAATTAAGGGTGAAAACGCCATTGATTTTATAACTGATATTGACGAGGCGCCATCCGTGGATGACCTTGATGGGAACATTAACAATTTAGTCGTATACGACGATGTGATGTTAGACAATCAACAAAACCCAGCTAGAATATTTTCCCGAGGCAGGCATAAAAACACCGACGTGATATATGTCACTCAACGATACACTCAGATTCCAAAAGTGATTAGAGACAACTGTAACTTACTGTGAGTATTTAACGACGTTGATACTCATACTCTTAGAAATATTTGGCAGACATGGTGCTCTGATATGGACTTCAATCAATTTGAAAATTTCTTTAGTAACGCTCAGTCGACTCCGCACGGATTTATAACAATAAATTTACATGATCCTCAGACACGATATCGTATCGGACTCGATCAAATATTTGGTTGAACTCGTAAAAGAATTATTAACCCAGAACTGAAAGTTCCAGCAGCAGAGAGGGTGAATGACAACGACGTTGGCGTATATAAGGAAATCTTATTTTATCGAATAGACGCCATTTTTTTTACTATTTGGTGGAAGCCTCAGATTTCCGAATCAACGCTCGGAAAATTGTAGGATTCACCCTCTCTGCTGCTATTCTTAAAGTAAAATTATTGGTTTTCATCAGTATTATTTTAAGAGTATGTGATATAAATACATGATCACAACCTCAATCCCCTTCTTGATTTCACAATTTGGGGATTTTTTTTCAAAACTGTGTATTAGAATACTATATAATCTTTGTTTTAGTGAAATATGCTTCGTTTTGGGTTTAACATCTGATGTTAAGTCATTTTCTTTTGTTGTAGCCAGATTTTGTAATCCATGTTAACTTTCTTCAGTTTATTTTGATTTTAAAAGATTAATTGTATCTCTGGAAATTTTTTGTGCTCATATAGAATTCTTGGACAAAGACAGTTTATCAAACTTTTATTTGGATTTCCAACACTGGAGTTTTAAATATTGTGTTTCTATAAGGAACTGTAAGTAAGCACAAAACATACTTCAGCAAACATCATCATCTTCCATCCTGATTTTCCGACAGGACTCAAAACTTGAATCTATTTGAACAGTTCATTACTAGGACTTATGTAATTTAATTCATGGATTATTCTTGGATTATTTTTGGATTTGATTCTTAAAACTAAGTTCTTTTTCCATTTTTACAATCTTTTATCAAGGAAATAAATTATTTGTTACATTTTTAAAAAGCGTGTTGTTTTCACTTTTTCTGTGTTACTGTTTATTAAAGCCTAAACAAGTAATACTATGTATAATCATAACATTTTATCTGCTGATCCTGTGATGATATCTACAATAAGCATATGTTTAGCAACAAAAGACTCAAGCCCACTTGGCTGATATATCAAGTCAACAGCAGTTAGCCAAGAAATGTGAGCTATCAGGATACTTTCAGTCCAAATTTCTTCACACTGATGAATATTTTGCTTAGAAATGCCACCTACAATCTTTAGCCATATTTAAAAGCAGAGTAGTATGATCTGTATAAAGTTAAAAGACACTTAAACCAGTCTGCCTTACGAAAAATTTGGTCCAATTCTGGCATTGTTTTGCAGACGTTATTTAACACTTTTTCTTCAATTAGTAATTGCAGTCAAATTGTCTGCAAATCTGCATACTAATTTTCAAGGCCTTTGTAGGGGCCCTGAGTGGCCGATTGGTCTAAAGCGCTGTCCATTACGGATCACTGCCATCTCACCTCTGTCTGCGTGGGGCTGAGTCTAAGATTCGGCTAATGTAGTTTATGTGACAAAGCTTGCCAGTAGCTTCTCATGGGTTTGTGGTTCTTTCCAGGGTTTTTCCGGATTCTTCCTCCACCATTAATACTGGCCGCCATGTATAGCATATATTGTGCTTAAAAATGGCGTTAAACCATAAAACAAACAAAAAACAAAACAAGGCCTTTGTAAAAGAATAGTTCCAATCCAATTTGATAAAAGTCTATGACTCCAAGCAGTTTGTGAGTGTGTTAAATTTGTTTCCATCTTTAGTAATGGAGGCAATATTTGATGGCAAATATGGCATTATTCGTACAGAACTGAAGGATCTTCATGCAAAGCCTTCAATCTATTGAACCAGTTCCACATGAATTCCAGTGGTGATCCAAATACATTCCAATATAAGATGTAGTCTTGAATGAGCTAATGTAAATTTGACTGAATAAACCCAAACAAATTAAAACTGAATACAAGAATAAGACTGATTTCCCTTCGGATGTTAAGGTAGGAATGAGTAATTATTCAGGTAAACAATATTGATATAAAAAGCTAAGACACAAAAACAGAGCTAGGATGCATGTTGGTTTCCTTTCCAAAACATTTAAAGTTGTCAACAAGTTTAGCAATTCAATTTGAAAGAAACCCTGATATTCCATTTCAAATTCAATTAAACATATTTACCTCCATCAGTAATGATCTAATGAGGTTTTCAAAATAAATGTCACTGGTCAAGTAGATCATTAACTTGATTTTGGATGAAGGTCAATTACAAAATACAGATATACATACATACAAACATAGAGAAAATATAACACACAATACAATTTAAATATACATAACAATAGAAACTTATTTTGCCCAAATATGCAGAGAAAGCAAAGTTGAAACCATCATTTTTAAAATTAACAACTTTAACCCACCACATTCTCCTTTCAGGCTGCTGAATGCTTTCACATGAGCCAAGATTTCAAGTTATATGGATATGTAGGCTGATCAATAACAAAAGAAAGAAAAAATATTTGCATCACATCCTGCAAAAAAGGAAGAAAAGATCATTGCCTTGATATATGTCACATGTTTTGGTACTAACTTATTTTCCTATAGATGGGATGTCAATCTAGGTTTGTTGAGCCAAGAATGACAGGGAATTGGAAGTTTCCTAAAGATGGGAATGCTAGTTCAAGTTTGTATAGATGTGTATTACTGAGTATTCAAGGTTACCTATAGATGGGATGTGAGTCCAAGTTTGTATCAATGGAAATTACTAGGAATTCAAGGTTGCCTATGAGATGGGATGCCAGTATAAGTTTGTATGGAAGGGTACTACTAGGAATCCAACCTATATAATGGAATGTCAGTCCAAGTTTGTATGGTTAGGTATTCAAGGTTACCTATTGATGGTATACCACTTCATGTCTGTATGGAAGAGTATTACTAGGAATTCAAGGTTGCATATAGGTAATATGCCAGTCTAAGTTTGTATGGAAGGGTATTATTGGGTGTTCAAGGTTACCTATAGATGGGATATCAGTTAAAGTTTGCATGGATGGAAATTACTAGGAATTCAAGGTTGTCTATAGATGGGATGCCAGTCTAAGTTTGTATGGAAGAGTATTACTGGGTAATTAAGGTTACCTATTGATGGGATGCGAGTCCAAGTTTGTATGGAAGGGTATTACTGGGTATTCAAGGTTACCTAATGATGGGATACCAGTTAAAGTTTGCATGGATGGAAATTACTAGGAATTCAAGGTTGCCTATAGATGGGATGCCAGTCTAAGTTTGTATGGAAGGGTATTACTGGGTATTCAAGGTTACCTATTGATGGGATACCAGTTCAAGTCTGTATGGCCATCAATAACTGGTAATATAAGGTTTCCTGTAGATTGGATGCCAACCAATCATTGGATTAATCCCTTTGCTGAAGCTGACTGATGACCGTATAAATTTGGATCAATGTTGGAAATTAGAAATAAATGTTTTGAATAGAATAACAATACATTAGTTTGTTACAATGAGCTTCCTATTGTTCTAAATGACATTACATTACCAGGTTGAATTAATAAAGGGTATTAATATTGCTGATATGTGGCAAGCAAGAGTGTCATACTTATATTTAAATATGATCAATTACTCACCCTGGCTTGTTTTAAGTGAAAAGTTACATCAGTTCATTGTTTCACGATTTATTTAATGATTAACTAAAATTTGTTAATTGTGAAGCACATTTTGTTTCTTTGTGAAACCTGTGTGGGGCATTTAGATACTGACATGTCTCATGTAGAAGCACTAAGATGGATTATGACAAAAATAATATTACAAAATCTTCTGCTTAAAACTGTTACTGCAGATTTATTCATTACCAAATAGTAAAGTGCATTTTATCAAAGACTGGACCCTATGCATCTGAGATAACTATACAAAGTCATGCCTTCTATTAATGTAAATCTGGATAATCTAAAATAAATAACTTTAAATATTGACAATGTAAAAAAAATACTTATTGTCATAATGGCTTTAAATATAATATAAAATAAATATCTGCTGATACACTGATATTAAATCTGAAAAATATAAACAAAATATCTGTTGCCACAATGACTTTAAATATTGACAATGTAATAAGAAATATTTCTTGTCATAATGGCTTTAAGTATGAATATTATAAAATAAATACCTGTTGATACACTGACTTTAGATTTGGACAAAATGTAATAAATACCTGTTGATACACTGACTTTAGATTTGGACAAAATGTAATAAATACCTGTTGATACACCGACATTAAATTTGGACAATATAAATAAATACCTCTTGTTACACTGACATTAAATTTGGACAATATAAAATAAATACAGGTTGCAACATTGATTTTACATTTGGACAAAATGTAATAAATACCTGTTGATACACGACTTTAAATTTGGACAATATAAAATAAATACCTCTTGTTACACTGACATTAAATTTGGACAATGTAAAATAAATACCTGTTGATACACTGACATTAAATTTGGACAATATAAAATAAATACAGGTTGCTACAATGATTTTAAATTTGGAAAAATATAAAATAAATACCTGTTGCCACATTGACTTTAAATAATCCGAGGTAAGAATCTACAACAATTAAATAGCCCTCATGGTCCAGCTTCATTCCCAGAGGTCGACCACAGGTTGGTTCATCTTCAAATCTGCCTGAAAATAAAATAATTACCAAATGTGAAGGGCATAAAGACAAGAACATTTTAGCGAACAATTCTGCAACAAACTATCACATAACAGAAAGTGATAACAACTGCAAGTTGAAGTCTTTATTTAAAATCACCAAATATAGCCAGTAGTCAAGTCAGATACCAGCAGAAGGGTTATAAAGCCAATAAAATTGTAAGAAAACAGTCATTGGCATCAGATGTTGCTGATGCACAAAATACAGGTTACAGACACCTACTTTTTGATTAGGGTGTTGTACTCACCAAGACACATCCACACCTAACTTTGTGTGACCTTGCAGCCAAAAAGTGACGTGACTGTAATTATATATTCATAAAATACAGATCACACTGGCCTACTTCCATTATCAGGGATTCACACTCACAAACTACTTATAAGACCTCTAATCCAGAAGTGCAAAAGAAATTGAACCAAAGACTCTCTTCCCAAGGCAATGCAGGAGAACAGATTGATGAATACCTGGACATGGGTAACACTATTATAGCTCTCCCATATTCATGACGAGCCTAAAAACTGACACAAAATTAATAAAAAATAATTTTTTCAGAAAATATTTTAAGCAAAATGTACAGAAATTTACAACTTTAGAGCAAAAAATCTAAACAAAAGTACAGTAAAACCTGATATGAGTGACCTCTGCTATGAGTGACCACATGTCATTTCTGACCATAATCATAATGCATGGATCAATTTTGTTATATAAACATTCTGCTATGAGCGACCACCTGTTGAATGCGACCAACAACCATGATATCTTGGCAAAATATGCAATTGGACACCACTATGAATCTCTGCATCACAAAAAAAACAAGAATAAACTTTACTGACCTTTATTTAATCTCTGTTAAAATGACCACTCATATCATTCAAAATGTTAAAAGTATTTAAAAAATAGACTAGCTACCGATGTCTAACTTTTTTGTTAGCTATGCTTATAGTATTTATTTTAGTTTTTGTTGTAAACCAGACTAAAGTATATGTAGATTATTTCTTAGTCTGGTTTCCTGCTTTGTATGCTCCCTGCATTGTTCTCCAATATTCATATAGGGGTGAGCAACAAAGCGAGCATAAAAAGCAGGGAACCACACTAATTATTCCTGCACTTAGCCTGCTTCACGGCCTTATCATAGAACCAAGCATCCCTATCAACGACCATATCATGAGAACAGACACACCACTGACCTATATGTAATCAATTGTTACAACGACCACTTGATTAGCAAGAAATGTTCTGATCAAAAACAAACAGAAGAAGAATCTTTAACAAAAGAAAAAAGTATTGTTGCTACCGGTGACAGATTCTACAGTCTGTTTGTTTGATTAGGATTTTTAACATACCTTAAACAACTTTTCAGTCATATCGCTACAATGTCTGCAGTGAGGCAGTTTATAGCGATGTCTAGCACTGGGGCATCATGCCGCAGACATGTAGCATGATGTCCCACCTGGTCACATTATACTGACACCATGCCAACCAGTCCTAACATTAACCTACTAATGCTGAGCATCAAGTGAGGAAGCTGTTAGTACCAATTTCATAAGTCTTTGGTATGATTCAGCCGGGGATCAAACCCACGACCTCCTGCAGACGCTCTAACCAATAGACCACCGGAGCAGTTGATTCTACAATCTGTAAACCAGGCTAATGTACATGTCACGAATTGCCATTGCACTGCCTAAGTTGACGTAGTGGTCACATATATTGTTTGTCTTTAGAGTTAATCTGGGTATGAATAAAATCATTGTATATTAAACCAGCAAGAGAGAACTGTTTGCAGGATTTTGATTGATAGTGTTAAAGACTTGTGATGTTTGCTGTTTTCCCTCGATATTAGTGATTACATCCTAATCACAGAACTGCCGTCTATTCCAGTTGGTACGACCGGGTTATATTTTGCTAATAGAGTTAATCCCTGTATGTTTGAATGAAGCTGCTGACTATCGTTTCTGAATAAATGGTTTTGTTTCTGGACGAGATCATTGTTTCTTTTTATTTCATTAATTGTTAGATATGCAATGCACATGTATAGATTTTTCATATTTTCTCACAGTCCAGTCAAAACCATCTTTACGTTCAATATTACAACTGAGCACTAATAATTGTAACACCTAGAACCTTAATAACAATGGATGAACCTCCAACTAAAGATATACAATTTTAGGCTGGAGAAAATATTTATTGCAACTGAAAGAAGTGCAAAAGAGCAGACCACTAACAAAAAGGGTTTTAAAAGTTAGTAAAACAATTTTATGTTGCTATAAGGGAAAAGGCGTAATTGAAAAAAGATTTCATATGTTAAAATATGTGATCTTCAGATGTAAATGCGATTTCATGTTAAATGATAGAAGTATATCTTTACTGCTATATAAAATTGTTTTTAGATGAATGCATACAATATTTTAGCTATTAATAAAGAATATAATATACATACAGTGATTGTGGTTATTTTAATTTTTTATTTTTCTAAACCTGGACTTTGGAAACTGGTCTTTTTGTACAAACCTGCGTTTAGAGACCACCTGTCTTTAGAGACTACTTTTTGTTAGCAGGTTTTACTGTACCATGAATAAATAGCATTTCACACATCTGCCTCATGTTTAATATTCCTGCATGAGCCACTAGTACAACACCATACATCTCCCTCATATTTAACATTCCTGTATGAGCCACTAGTACAACACCATACATCTCCCTCATATTTAATATTCCTGTATGAGCCACTAGTACAACACCATACATCTCCCTCATATTTAATATTCCATATGAGGAATTAGTACATCATACATCTCCCTCATATTTAACATTTCTCTATGATGGCACAAGTGACAACACATCATACACATACATGCCAACCCTGAATAGGAAAAAGCGCAATCCAAGTGGTCAAAAAGTGAAATCCAGGCAGAAAAAGTGCATTACACATAGAACGTGCTAAAATATCAATGAACAATGATTTATTTTCCCCTCTCGTCTTTTAACATCCTTTACTGCTGCAAGTTTTAATCTGTAGCACTTTTCGCTTTACACGCACATAGACTAGAATCCATGTAAAGATGTTTAGTGCCAAATATTAAAATTCTTTCCACACAGCCAGTAATAGACATTACATGATGCTGTCCTCATGTCTTCAGATTTGGAGGATTCTGTTATACAAAAAGCAAGCAATCCAAAAAGTTTGTAGAGGTCTTTCATGTAGAACAAATGTCACTGTGTGGAAACCATGTTTCTTCATTCAGTCACAGGGATTATGACCTTTGACCATTTTTACCCCAACAATGACAGGTTACTTCTTTCTCCAAGTGCAAGTCATCTACAAAGACTGGTCCATATATGGGATGTTGAACCAATGTTATTATGCAGAAACTATTTTGCTCTTTCTGTCACAATGACCTTGACTTCTGACCTCTTGACTCTGAAATCAATATCCATATTTCTTACCACAATTAAAAGCCATCCACAAGGTCTGGTAACTGGATGGTAGAGAACTCAGATTATTGTATGGAAATTAAATTGATAACAGATGGACAAAATAACAAAATACGCCTTAAAGCAAGTTTAAAAAGCAAATGATTTGTCACAAAATATATTCCATAATTGAATCTGAAACTGAACAAGGCTTTTTACAATTTATACTTCTTACTCACCACAAGGATCTTTCCCAAGCTTTGCTAAAGTCCTAACTGTTCCTTCATGAATGTCCACAATCTTTCCATCTGCTGTTCCAGTATACAGATGATCTGTGCAAAGTAATATGATTTTAAAAATGTTATGTAACCTTAAACCACAACTTCAATGCATTGCTGCATTCCATCCCATCATGAATTCATGAAGTTTATTAAGATACTTTGTAAAACAGCAAAAGTTATTTACATTTTGTTTATTTTACTGAGTTTTTTTTCTCAAAAAATTATGATTCCTCACTCCAAAATATATACTTAAGCAAGTAAACTGTTACAATATTATGTCTGAACAATTTTTTTACCATGTTTAAATAAAAAGTAATGCTTGCTGAAACTTTTGCTAAGACGTAAACTTAAACAAGTGACAATTTCTTGCATAACTTGAGTTCAAAAGCAGCTGCAGATGATCAGTTTTCAGAGTTAAAAACAAGTTGACACTGTACCTCCATATTTAGTCTTGAGTGGGCTTCTGTACCAAGTAGATATCAGAAATTAAAAGCAGCAAAGGATGGCTTCATATTTTAGGATGGTTGGAGACAACACATTTTGAGGAAAACATCGATTAACAAATCCTGCATCCTTTTTTGTTTTCATTTTTGAAATGGTCATGGTCTTTTATTGGCCCTTGTTGACTTCTAAAAACAAATCCCTGTGAAAATAACAAAAAGGATCTACCTCCACTGACCACAAGGGATTCCGGTCCCAGTATTTTATTCTCATACAAATGGACTGCCTTCTGCAAATGGTCATTGGGGGCTAACGGTCCTTCAAAGCTAGGGGGTTCTGGCATGCTGAAAGTCAAAAACCATAAGCAATAGTACAGGAACATTCTTCTGATTCTTGAATAAACCCTTTCACTTACTAACCTGGTCCCATAGTAAACAAAACTTCATATACAATAGAAAATGGGATTGCCTTCACATATTTGAAAAACTTGAATCAAAGCCTTCACATATTTGAAAAACTTGAATCAAAGCCTTCGCACAAAATAATAAACCTTATGACTTTCACCAAATTTAAACAAAGGGCAAATGCATGCATCACATAATGAATTATCATTGATTCATAATGTTTCATCCCAATAAGAACAGAATACACTAAATGCTTAAGAAAATGAAAACTAAAAATAAACTTGATATAAACCTTAATGCAAATGTTTCTACGACAGTTACCATTACCACAAGGTCAAAGTGTCACATTACAAACTGTCTCTGCTACACAATGATTTATCCCAATATGAATCAAACATATCAACAGATTTAGAAAATATGCACAACTGAAAGAACTGAAGCTAATCATAATCAAAAGTGTTTAAGCTACTAACTGTACAACTGGAAAAGTGACAGCTATGTCTCAGTTTTAAAAAAAAACGGGTTTAACAGAAATCATCATTTATGACATGAGTTTGCTAAACACTATGTCCCACTTGCATATCACACAATTATGTATATTATATAAACAATCAAGTTATGCTTACTTTATTCTTCATTCTTAATTAAAATAAATGACAGTGCAATCTTTGTTGTTATCTACTCTTTATTTTGTTTGTTTGTTCGATTAGGAATTTTAACGTAGCTTTAACAATTTTTTCAGTCATATCGCTACGATGTCTGCAGTGAGGCAGTTTCAAATGTGTGATTGTATTACATACAAAACATGGTCAATAATATCCATAAAATTGATTCCACTCATTATTGTACTAAAATGTCAGTGATTTAAATAATCCATGAAACCTTATTGCTAAATGGGTGAAGGATATGATAAAGAAAATAGCATTACTTTTATTGATAGGTATTTTTGGTGTAAAGTCATTACATAAAGTTAGAGAAATGTAAATTTAACATCCATCATTTTATCCACAGACAGGGGTTGGGAAAGATACAAAAAAAATGCATCCAGTGTTTGTGTACTGAGAATTTTACAGGTACATGTAACCATTGGAGGGGGGGGGGGGGGTCAATACCTTGTCTTCCACTTAATCCATTTTACTCATATTAGTACAGATGACAACCCTCATCTTTTTTAAACTCTCATAAAATATGGAATCCAAATCACAACTGTGTAAGTTATCACAATCAAATGCACCTAACATTAGAAAAATAATTTATACAAGCTTTGGTAACAGTTCAAGTAATCCCTGACTGCCAAGCTCTCAACAGTTAATGGTCTAATCGTTCACAACACTCAAAATAAAATGTTTCTGTATCAACGTTTGTCATGATTCTGATGTTTTAAATTTTTTTTCACCAATGCTAGCTTTATAAATAACAATAAAATGATTATTAAAGCTAACTAAATTGTACTTTTTCAATGCATCAAGTTTGATATTTGAGCTATTCTTCTAATTAAAATATTAAAATTTATATTATTTATATCAATTATAAACCTACATATACACTGAAATTTGGAAATGTTAGCAAGTGGTAAGTAAAAAATACTGTACTAGACATTATATCCTCATGGAAGAACAAGTTTATTCCTGCCAGGCAGTGCCAAGTCCAAAGTCAAATATGTGTGTGTTTGTGTCATACAATTTACCCATCTGGTCACAGTAGCTAGCTGCAAATCAGTATACCAAATACAGAAACACACCAAATACTACTGAAAGAAATTAATTTGCATATTTCTTTCTTTTCTTGTGTTGCAAGAGCCAAACACTCCATCAGTCACAAACAGAAAACTGCATATTTTAATATCTACATCAAAATAATTATAAGAGTTAGATTTATGACAGTTGACAATCGCCACTGCATTGACTTTTGCAGAACATCAACTGAAGTAAAGTCTTTATTAGGTAGAGACCATTCAATTTTTGAAGGGGTGTGTGTGTGTTGGGAGTGGGTAATGCTTGTAATCATGTCTTGCTCTAAATTAAAAAATGACACTATACTGTTCCTTTTTTAAATTGAAACATTTATATATTGAGATGAATGAAGAAAATATATCCCCATCAGAAAGAAAGATTTAGCCCCATAAATGAAATGGCCAGTCCCTTACAGTGTAATGTACTAATAGTTGTGCATATGTACATACTGCCTTGTGACTGGGACATTACATGGTTTGCACTTATGTAGAAATTCAGTGTTTTCTGGGATTTTTAAAATTAATTTTGTGAATTAGTTGCCATCTGGAATTAAACTGTACATACTTCAGAGGATTATTTTTCATGTTCAAATGGGGGAATAAATTTACATATGTTAAGATTTCTTTGAATATAGTAAGAACATAACCTCATTGCAAAAGAAGTTGATCAACCTTTTTTAAATGTACTGAGAATACAAGACTTCTGAAATACATTTCTTTTTCATTGTCGAAAAATGTAGATCAAAATAAAGATCAATGATTCCGGAAATCGTGTCTGATCATATATCACTCTTGATATCTCAGTCTTTACATGGGTGGTCTTCATTCATTGGTTGTTCAAATGTCAATCAGTAATGTTGATGAGCCCCACCATGGTGCAGTTGCCACTGACATGCCTGATGAGGTCTGGTAGTGATTTATAGGTATTCATCACTCTATAAGTGGGAGAAAGTTGAGTATAAGTTCACCACCATGATGTTTGGGGTTTTAAAAACACAAATAGGCTGTACTGTATTTATCTAAACAATGCCTTCCTCATGATGCACAACTTAGGTTGCACAGACCGAGCACTTTTTTTAGTCAGTGGATACTTAGGGCAGGGAGACACCATTCTTTGCTTAGAAAAAAACCTGGCAGCTGACAAAGGAAGGCAAGCAACAACTTCATACAGGAAATCTACCAGGAGACATTAGAATGGCTATTAAGAACAGGTGACAGCTGAGTAAAAGTGACCATTAGTCTGATTCTAATTCAAACAAATTCAGGATGGTTGGTACATCTGCAATGATTCCTCTGCAATGACTTTACAGGGCACAAGGTAGTAGCCTACTTTCAAGGTCTGTAGTGTCAAGGTCATGCATGATACACTAAAGTGGGTGGCATTATAGAAAGGTAGAGAAATGTAGCTCTACAATAATAGCAAATAATCTGGACATTTTAGTTACACTACAAAATACAGAGGGAAAAACCTATGTTTTTTGGACCCGTTTTATTTTTCACCCAAAAATCGCCCATGGTCAGATTCCATATTTGTGTTCAGATTTTAGACTGTATGGCCTCAGATCTACAGCAGACCGGTCTGAAGCGCACACAGGCAGGTGAACCTGTGCAAAAATGTAGGATAAGGTGGACATTTTGAATAAAGAGTCTTCTCCATATGAAAATTATGGGTCCGTTAAGCAAAAAAAAAAAAGTCTGAATTTTCACTTTCTGATCATGCGCCAGCAAACTAACTAATGAAAAACCATTTTCTTTAGCACGACTAGCCATTTGTCTAATGGAATATTGCTTGGAAATCGATGTATTAGGATGTATTCAGAAATAGTCCCCAAAATGTGTTTCCTACTCACATTTCATGCAAAAACTGCAAAAACCTCCAAGGTTAATGTGTTAATCAAACTACTTTATACTAGTAACCTCAATACATGACTGAACTGGTGGTGTTCCAGGTGAGACTAGTTTAAAAAAAGGTTTCACACACACACACACAGATATATATATATATATATATATATATATATATATATATATATATATATACACACCTGAATGCAACACACTACCTGAATGCAACTGGTTCTATTGGTGATGGCAGCATCCAAAGGAAAAGTGGAAGTGTGACTATGCAGGAAATAAAGCTGACACAGAGTGCTCTTTTCCAGCTGAAAATACAAACAAAATATATGCTTACCCATTTTGTCCATTTCCCAATATTATGCAGCTTGGCTAAGTCCCTAAGGTGTGTGTGTGTGTGATATTTAGACTTGTAACGTAGCTTTGACAACTGTTCAGTCATATCGCTACAATGTCTGCAGTGTGGCAGTTTATAGTGATGTCTAGCACAAGGGCATGATGCCGTAGACATGTAACATGATGTTCCACCCCTTTACATTCTCCTGACACCAGTCCTAACACTAACTTTTTAATGCTGAGTGCCAAGCGAGGCAGCTGTAAGTACCATTTTTGTAAGCCTTTGGTATGACTTGGCCATGGATCAAACCCATGACATCCCACATCCAAGTAGGACACTCTAACAACTAGGCCACCAGAGCAGTCATTCCCTAAGAGTGAGGATCTGACAAATTGATTTATTTTAGCTACGTATGTGTTATTTCCATTTCATGTTCTGTATGTTTTAAACCATTAGCTATGACTACCGCATCTAAGCATCTCCTGTGAATAGCTCCTCAACCCCACTGACGCTTATATGCAGTGCCAAAAAACCTAGCTCACTACCCCAGAGTTGCTTGCAACCATAAAGTTCAGCACTACTCAAAACCCCAGTGTTGCTAATGTGCTCACAATACAGCTATCTTAACTAAACATTGGTTGGTTGAAAGTACAGATGTTTACCTAATTTTTATTATCACTACCAATGAGAGGATTGTTTACTCAGCATTTTGATACAAGTTTTGAAAGCTGAGTGGCTAAAGTCAGACTGTAAGGGCTTTTCCATGCTTAAACGCAACACATGTAGTTGAGATAAACAAAGATGGATTCAGATTCAGACTTTAAAGGGTTCATTGCAAGCAATATCAACGACTTTAATGGATCAAATATTGATGTTAGTCCCATTTCAACACCAGATTGCAAGTGATCTTTAATCGGATGATGAGGCGGACATAGTTCCACGTGCACAATGGAGTGATGACCTCACCCCGTTCGAGATCAATAATTTTGATTCTCATGTTGGTTCAACGACCGAACTTGTATCAGTAAGCAATGAGAGAGATTTTTTTCCTCAAGGTTTTTCCTGAATGTTTGGTGGAAAAGCTTGTGAAAGAAACAAACGATTTTGCCAAGAAAATAGAGGACCAAAAACACGACATGAAATGGTGTGAAATCAGCATCACGGAGATGTGGGCATATCTTGGAATACATCGTCATTTATGTGTGGAAAAAGACTGTTCTGAAAGGTCTCAACATTTTAATTACAGTGTGGATTTCATTCATGCTTTTATATGTACATATGTAAGTAATGATTTTGGATTTATTTTGTTGGATTCAAAAGTTTACATAACTGGGATTTCTTGTATGATGGAATGTAAAAGTATATAAAGTGGAAATATATGAATAAGACACAATACAAGGTAAGCTGTTTTTCTATTTCACTGAAATCCAGCAAAAACTGAGGAGATAATGAACCCCAACCATGCATAGTGTTGCATGCCATAACAAATTGTCCAATAAAGAAATCAATGCATAATCCTATATATGTGTAATCCTATTTATGTTTGCTCATCCTTTGCTCATGTCTAACTAATTCAATGATCTTGGGATCTCTGATTCTTATGAGTGTCTATCTAATGCTGCTGTGACAATAAGGTAATAATACTCAACCAAATTTTAAATGTATAAATATAAATATTACTTCATTGACTTTGTTGGCCGCTTTGGTCCATCAGTTGAAGCAATACGAACTGTCTGCACAGGAAGTCTTTTACGCACTCCTTCGGACATTTTGAAAACTTCTGTAAAACCACTTCTGCAATGGAAACCAGAATGTTATGTTATATAAATTCTACTAACAAACAATAACAAATATATATATATATATATATATATATATATATATATATATATTGTTACAATAATTTTGTATTATGGTTGATAGTTTATGATACCTATTCAGATTTCTACTATAACCCTAGTCAGCTTCCCATCATAAATATCAGGGCTTACATCTCGCATTATAGGGCTACTGAATCCCAAATTATGCACATAATTGTATGTGAATGTTTTCTGTAATTGTTTTTTTAATCATATAAATTTTTTAATGTCGTTAGCAAGTCAACTACTCTCTTGCAATTTTCATACATTTTAAACAACAACGATAATAACAAATTCTTTACTGAACAATACAAAGCGTCCTGTCGTTGTCGATCACGAGATAACCTGAACTTGAGGTGCCCTATACGGAGTATAATTTATGCTCATATTAACAGCACATATTATAATAATTTGGCGATATGACAATCAAATATATGGACAACCATATATTTTAAATTTCAAGATAACACTACACTAACCCTCCTTATTTAGACTGATTTAATTTTATAGAAAATCTACATCCAGGAAACATTTACAGGACACACGGTACTAATTATACGGAAGAGCTGTGAACCAGTCTAAAAATGGAAGAAATAATAGAGTATATACGGCTTTGGTGGTCCATAATTGGTTAATAATGAAAATTAAAATTTTAGTAAAAATATTTTTTGAGAGCTTATCCAAACTGTAATTTAAAAAAAATATAGACAAAATTCTATTGATGCAATTGAAGTAAATTTAGAGGCTTCACCTATTAGTACTCAATAATGAAAGTAGCACCTGATTCATTTGGTGCAGAATCAATAACATGTGCTTCCTGCCAATTTATGTCAACAAAATGCCGCGGGTCCTATGTTTTTCTACATTTAAAAACTTACATCAAGGTTAGTTGTGCATGGAAAAATATAGGTCTGATCATCAGCACCCAGAAATGTTAAGTTGTTGAATTTTGAATATGACAGTGTTTCCATATGTTTACCATTGGAGTTGAATTAGTACCGTGTTTCCTACAGCTTCGATCGTACCAGTGTTGGGCTCCAACTTGGAATAACGCAACAATTCGGAATCCCGAGTTGTTGCGCTTTTTCTCGAGAAATTGCGTGACCATGCGAACCGATATAAATAGACCGAGCTGCTGGCTTAACATGAGTTTCATTAGAGTGTTAAGAATGGAGGATGTTGACATAGATATTTATGAATCGTTTTGCACGGAAAAATACGTAAGCAAGAAGACCACAAATAAATCTGTGACAAAAGTGTTTGTTAATAATGTATTCAATCTTCTGGATGGGAAAGTTCAAGATGTTGTAGGTTTCTGCAACAATTGGCGAAGTTAAAGCATAAAGTAAGTATATTTTCCCCTCGCTTTCATCAGTTTAAAGTGGAATTTAAGACAGGTTGTGACATTCACTTGTGAACAATGTCATCAAAGTACAAATATAGTATAAACTGTATTAATGACATCTAAAATGAAGTTTCTATATTTTCTAAACTCAACAGCAATTGCTGAGCAGTGATTAAATCTTTGAAACTTGTTTTGTTTATATTTGGAATCAACATTTATAAACCTATCAAATTAATTTTGATGTACGCAAATAATAAAAAAAATATGTTTACACAACATCTATTAATTTAAGATTGAGGAGAATATGAATGACCCAGCGAAATTATGAAAACAGTTGAATTGTAATAGTGTATTGAGTACTGATGGTAGATGTAGCATCCACCGAAGTCACGGTCATAAGGAAAATCATTTTTAAATATTTTAATTTCATATTCCCTGTACATTGGTAACCATCCCAAGGACTTCCTTACAATTATTTTTCAACACAAGTCTTGTCTTCTGTAATTTCGAGTGAACAAATTACATTTTTTAAAATCAATCATTGCGATTCCCCCTTCTTCATAATTTTTATTTATTATTTTTCACTTTATCTTGTCAGCTGATTCTTTCCACATGTTCTTGAAGATTAAACTATTTAATTTTTATTATGAACCAATCTGGAGGATTTAGAAAATTTATTAATATCTGATTTATTTGGAGAAAAAAAGCAAGCGCTTTTATCACAATATTTTTCCCATAGTGGATAAGAAGTATCTCACAGAGTCATTAGTGTATTGATGTCATCTAATTTACGATCATAATTAATATTTATTAAGTGACTTAAATCTGTAGAGATGATAATGCTTCATATTGTAAATGTATCAACTACCCAGCATAAATTATACTCCATACACACATGGATGTTTTGTTTTATACTTCCTATAATATTCTTGTTGTCTATATGTTATACATTAAGGCCTGATGTCTTTGTGTGCATTGTATTTGTAAGAGCATTTTCAGATCCATCCAAAATTAATGTTTTAAGATCTTCATACTGATAAATTAAAAATTCATTTTTATCTATATTAATACCATTTATTTCTTTATTCTTTTTATTCAAATCATTTTAACATGTTTCCTAATATACCATCTGCTCTCATGAATAAATTAATCACAACGTTTCAAGTTCATTTAGCACCAATGGAACCATGTTTTAAAGAGTTTTACAGTGTATGAAATATTCAACATAATCACTTAGCAACTGGAACCTGTAAATGAACATGGAGTAAAACAGTATATGACTAAATTATGCTAATTCAAGTTGTTATGAGATTTGTCCATCCTACAAGTCACCTCAGCAGTTTCACAGTACTGTACCTTTTGGAAAATATATTCATATATTTTAAATAAAGTACATGGATACCTTGGATTAAATTCTTAAGTTTGATAAAATATTTTAATCAACTTTTGTTTAATATTTCTTCATATACTTCAAAATTGGACAAAATTCCAAAATGTTGCATGCAAGCATCCAGCAACAACTTGGAATAACCCCAATTAAGTTCAGTGGGACAACAATAACAAGATCCTCAGACCTTCAATATGTTCCAAATAGTCTATTTCTGCAACAACTCCTTTGAAGACCTTTCCTAAATTTACAATAGTATTTCTAAGGATTAATTTCTAAAACATGGCATGTATGCATCAGACAACACTCACTGAAGTAACATTAAACACCCTAGGCTGTGAAATATTACCCTATTGGGCAGCAATAATAGTCCTTTGAGATGTTTAATATGTTCCAAATATTAATTTTCTGCTACATCTCCACTCAAGACCTTTCCTACCTTTAAATCCATCTTTCTGGGACAAAATTCCAAAATGTTGCATGCAAGCATCATGCAACAACTTGGAATAACCCCAATTAAGTTCAGTGGGACAATATAAATAGTCCCTTGAAATGTTTAATATGTTCCAAGACCTTTCCTAGATTTACAATACTATTCAAAATTATTAATTTTTAAAAAATGGCAGAAGACAGGAAGAAACAATGTATACAAAATACATCTATATTTAAATATAGTATTATTTTTATTAAAGATTTTTACAAACATATATTTCAAGCACAAATATTTTTTCGAAACATATTTCAAATACAAATATTTTGTGAAACATATTTCAATTAAAGTTATTTAAAAATAAACAGAAAACAAAAATCAGGTCAAATCAATATATATATATAAATATATATATATATTTATACATATATATATATGTATATATATATATATATATATATACACTGTATATATATATATATATATATATATATATATATATATATATATATATATATATATATATATATATATATATCTGAAAACTAATATAAAATAATGCTTAGAATTTACAAAAGTAAAAGGACGCCGATTTGTGTAATTTCAAGTTGTTGCGTGCAATATCTCAAGAAATTGCTATTCCATGTTGGAGCCAACGGCCATGCAATTTCTCGAGAAATTGCGCAACAATTAGAAATTCCATTTTGTTGCGCGCAATTTCTCGAAAAATGGCGTATTCCAAGTTGGAGCTCAATACCAGCACTAATCACAAGTCGCAGAAAGCCGAAGATCTTAGAATGTTTTTGTTAGTCTGGTTCCCTGACCTCTCTAAGGTATAATAGCAATTCAAATGGCCATACATCACAATTAATTTGACTATATGTTCTCTACATATATTTCATAGCACTGACCTTTCCACAGTGTGACAATCAATACAAATCATATGAAAATCTAAAATACCCCCAAAGATGACTTCACGGTGAAATTCTTGTCAAAGGTTGACCGGCATTTTTTTGAGCTGCTGCACTGTAAACATAACAGCATGTACACAGACCACATATTTCACTTCCGGATCATTACCAAGGCCTTATTACTCCATGTGCACTGTCGCCAAATTACACACTGACAACCACTCTCTCTGCTCCTATTCTCAAGAATAAACAATTACCTTTAAATCCCTACCAAATATGCATCAATATAACTCTTCTATCACCACCAAAATGAGAGAGGAAAAAATGTTCTAAAAATAGACTGGAACTACATTCGTGGGTACTGAACTGGAAGTATTAATTGTGATGTGATTCCTGACAGGCCCAACTTGTTGGGGCAAATTTTAGTAAAACTTTTATATTTGAATGCCACACCTATTTGAACTTTATACATGAAGTCTTTTTGAATTTCCTTGCATACAAGACATGTGACACCTGCTGGAAAGTGTGTAGTGCTGGTATTCCACAGGGTGTAAGTGCTGATTCATGTGCTTTTGAGAAACCAAAACTAAATTTGCTATATCTTCCTTAATTATAGGACTTTTTCAATTCTGTAAAAACCTAATTGTACTACAAGATAAGGCCTGTCTGAAAATATGTTTAAAGTTTATACATTTTGATCAATTAAAATTTTAATGGAAATTTAAATAAACATTTAAATTTATAAACTAAATTTTATTGAAAAATTAAATTTTCATAAAAGTTTGAAAACAGATTTTGTCAAAGTTTAGACAGAAAAGTTGATCAATCAATGGTCTTTAAAATAAATGGTGGTTTGGGTTTGTGTAACTGAGAACATTTTTCTCAGGGGTAGTGAAGTAGCATGACTCATAGTGATTTTGGCAACAAACCGCAATATGCCTGTCAAGGTGCATATATGTGTACACACTAAAGAAGCAACAACAGGTGCTATGTTCCATATTTATTGTGTCAGGTATTTAGGCAGTTATTTGTATAACTAATAGTGCACTCAGATTTAAACATCTGATGGGACCACTTCCATGTTTTATAGGAAAATTGCATTACATTTCAGTGTCGATAACTACAAAAAGTGACAATAAGATAGGATAATACAGTTTTTAGGCAGGCTTTACCTTACTGAACAATGGTGCTAATCTCTCTCATGAAGATCTAAGCCATGTCCTTGAGGTGCTGTATATTAGTATGGTGATATCATGATCACTTATGGCAGTACACTGCATATGTCCTTATGAAACCTTGCTATCACCACCAGACTACTGGAGAGCTTCCAAGCTGATCCACCACTAACACTTTGTTCCAGATACCAGCCTAGACCTGAAAAGATATAAAATGTTTCACTTATATCTAGAAAACAGTAAGATGTATGCAAATGAAGTTAAAATGTGTTAGATATAGTGATTTCCAAATAACATTCAGGCTGCAAGCATAGGAAATAAATATTAAACTTGACAGAGTGACACTCAGAAATGTGAAGTAATAGTCATGTATTAAAGTAATAAATTCATCCTAAAAGTATATGAAGTTTCTATAAGCATATCTGGTCATTTACAGGTTAAATAACTAATCAGGTAGACTATGCATCACAAACTTTAAGGAAATGCGGGGACGGTGAGGTTTGATCATTGGTGGAAACATTAGTACATGCCAGTATACAGGAAAGTAATGCGACAATGTAGTAATAAAGAATATATTACTATGAGCAATCTTATTCATGAAGGAAATAATAATTCTGGATATTGCAAGAGAATACAGCCAAATGTGGCCACACATATCAACTACAGGTACCAATACATCCTATATCATAAACTAAATGTGAAATTCTGATCCCCAAAACATGTAAACAAGAATGGAAATTTGCATATGTGGGACATATACAATGTAATTGTTATGATCAAATATGCAAAAATAATTTCAATGATCTGTTTGAACATTAAAAGTGTATTTTTAAGGGTGTTTGATACCAATTATTAACCTCAATGGTTCAATAGAATCAGATATCAGCTGATATTACAATACCGCACTCTATCCAAGTACTGAATTGAAATATGTTACCATACATGGGCATATTAATGAAGAAAATAACATTTTGGGATACATTTAGTGCACACATCCAGAAATGTGTCTTACAGATTCACTGTAGGTACAATGTCAGCCTATATGATATACTGAATGTGAACTTTGGATCCCAAACATTCTAAAATATGTGAATATTTGTTCATGTGGGATATGTAACCATGCTAAGATCAGTTGTACACAGTTAAACTTAAAATATCTGTTTGAATATATCTTATGCAATCTTTAGAGTGTCAGTTAACAAATATTATTAGTAATTAACAATGCATAAATTAAGATGGATCATTAGAATTCACATAACATCATACAGGCCACAATGCCCCACTTCACTAATCAATATCTTAACCAAATAGAAAAATAAAATTGAATGCATTTTGTGTTCAACTTACATCATTTTGCTGTTTTCTTACATCCAAGGGTAAATATACCTGTGGAAAGTATATTTTATCCCTTCAGCCTGCATTTCATTCTCAGAAAGTTTAAACTGATTTAGTAGAGAACTTGAGTAGGTTCTAGTATAAAATTTGCATCACTGTCCTCTCACTAAACACCCTGTAACTATATTTGTTAACAATTACTAAAGGCTATATAAGCAGATATGTGTTACTCAGGAAGTCACCCCATCATAAACACATAAATTAACTGATTGGACCCCTAATAAATAGTTTGAATGATCAATACAAAATAGAATCTGTCTCTCATACATTTTAAATGTATGACTCATTTTCACTTACAAAGATATTTTCTCTCACAAAATTTCACAAATATCCATCATTGTAGCTTGTATATGGTGTAGGAGTATAAACATGCTGATATCATTTGATATAATTTCCAAAAATATTATCTATGTGCTTTTTGAAGGGCAAATTTTAATTTTTTAATTTTTAAAAAAAAAATTATTAAAATTTTAAAAAATAAAATCAATTTTTAAATTCTAATGTCATTTTTCTATTTTAAATGTTAATATATATAACGCCTTCAAATTTCATGTGTTGATCATTAATAATAAAAATTTTATAGCAATTTAAAGTTTAATAATAACTGCCTGTACAGGCCATACATCACAATTAATTTGACTATATGTTCTCTACATATATTTCATAGCACTGACCTTTCCACAGTGTGACAATCAATACAAATCATATGAAAATCTAAAATACCCCCAAAGATGACTTCACGGTGAAATTCTTGTCAAGGGTTGACCGGCATTTTTTTGAGCTGCTGCACTGTAAACAGAACAGCATGTACACAGACCACATATTTCACTTCCGGATCATTACCAAGGCCTTATTACTCCATGTGCACTGTCGCCAAATTACACACTGACAACCACTCTCTCTGCTCCTATTCTCAAGAATAAACAATTACCTTTAAATCCCTACCAAATATGCATCAATATAACTCTTCTATCACCACCAAAATGAGAGTGGAAAAAATGTTCTAAAAATAGACTGAACTGGAAGTATTAATTGTGATGTGATTCCAAATCTGGCGATCAGCCTCAAACGACCAGCCTTAGCTAGATTTGTCTCGCGAGTTCTCGTATTGGCTGAGGGACCGATCATTGTAGCTTAGTAATCTGTGTAGTAAAGAAGTTTCTTTTAAGGTAACTAATATGTGTAGTGCATCACCGACTGTCCAAAGAAAACGGAAGAATGTGTTTTTGTTTAAAAGTTACCTTTACTAATGCAAGTATACCTCACTAATGACTGATTTATATATATATATATATATATATATATATATATATATATATATATATATATATATATATATATATATACACCAGCCCAAACATGTTACAAATAGAAACATTTACTAAATAGCTACATAACATTACTTTTTTTCGTGTCCTAATATATGTATCAGTGTGTTTCATTGTTTCATGATATCTATAAATTTCTTTAAATTTAATTATTAAAATAAAATAATGAAATGACATATCATTAATGCAAACATATTTCAAGAATTCCGACTTTAAATAAGCTATATCCAGAAATCAAGTTTAAAATGTTTATATCTTTAACTTTAAATTAAATATTTTATTTTATTTAAACTTGCACAATTTTAATAATTTTAAATTTAAGAATGAAAATAAAATAAGCAGACTTACTGGTTTGTAATTTATCTCACATTATAACATTCAATGATAACAATAGAGTAAGATTTAACACTATTACTCAGTAATAACTCCTTATATATTATTTAATAATTTGTACATTTTTTGTAAGTTCAATTAAAAGGTGGCATGAAGAAACATGGTTAATTTCATGAGGTGTCAACATTTAATGTGCCTTATTAAAGTGAGTGAAGATGTGTATAATTTTTATTCTCTTGTTTTACTATAATGTTTATAAATCAAAGCAACGAATTTTCCTTCTTTAAACATGAATAATAATTCTTCTTTTTAATCCTTTAATAGCTTGTTTCTTTTCTTCTGATGTCAGGACAAATATAATCAATTAGAAATGCAATAATTAAATTTAATTGTTATAATTAAGTATCCCTTATATAATGTAGTGTCAATTATGTAATTTATATTGATATATTATTATTATTATTATTATTATTAGTAGTAGTAGTAGTAGTAGTAGTAGTAGTAGTATCATTACATTAATTATTTATTTGACCAGTCTAAGAGAAGGGAAACTCTGACTCCAAACCCGGGTAGATGAAGCTCGTTAGCCTGGTCAAGGCAATTTTTCTAGGAGAAGGAAACTCTGATTGAAAACCAATAGCTCCACTGCGTTGTGGATATCTTCGGGAGAAGGAAAGGCTACGGGAGTAAACCCAGGCAGAAAATCCGGAGTGGAGCCCCCAAGGCGGCTGGAAGTCGACTATGACTTCCTTCCGGCAGCTCCTGCATCCAAACTGGTGCCAAATGTCATGCTCAGCATTCCTTTGGACCCAACCAGCAAGAACGAGAGAGGAATCCTGACGCCTGGGCAACCCAGGATCTCCATATTCCATGTCCATGCTTGCGCCCTGGAGAGGTCACTCCAGTCTCGCTACTAAGTGAGGAAACAACACGGAAGCTGACAGTTTATGGGTTATAAGTCCCACCCGATTGGCGTAGGGAAGGGGCGCCACGGATCAGCTTTGACGGTGGGAGGGATCATCGTGTCCCACTGGCCAATTACCGGCCACCTCAAGCCGGGCAGCCTCGGTCAATAAGGTGTTGACCCGCCATTGTCTGCCTGCTCCAGTGGGTGTATGGAGCTCAGTGTGTTGCTTAACATGACAAGCAGACGAAACTTCCACACAAGACAAAAAGAAAAAGAAACCAATAAGGAAGACTCCAGCTCTTCGATTTGCAAGCTGGAATGTGCGCACTATGTGTACAGGCATCTCCGATGACCTCAGAGAAGTGGATGACGCCAGGAAAATGGCCATCATCGATAGAGAACTTACCAAGCTAAATATCAGCATAGATGCCCTCCAGGAAACTAGACTGGCCTCTAGTGGCTCCCTCAGAGAGGAAACCTACGCTTTCTTATGGAAGGGTTGCGAACCTGAGGAGTCCCGTCAGCACGGAGTGGGCTTCGCCATCAAAAACAATCTTCTGGGGTTGGTTGAACCTCCCACAGGGGGTACTGAGCGTCTCTTGTTCATCCACCTCACCACTGCTGCAGGTCCTGTCAACATCATCAGTGTCTACGCCCCCACCCTCTCGTCTTCAGAAGACACAAAGGATCCGTTCAATGGGCAGCTGGACGAACAGATTAAAGGATGCCTCAAACACGAATCACTTTTTCTCCTCGGCGACTTCAATGCCAGAGCTGGTGAGGATCACGAGTCATGGCCTACCTACCACGGATATCATGGTACTGGAAAGACCAACAAAAACGGTCAGAGACTGCTGGAGCTGTGCACCTACCATGGCCTGTGTATAACAAACACTTTTTTCAAGGGTAAGCCACAACACAAAGTGTAATGGAAACACCACAGGTCCCATCACTGGCACCAACTTGACTTGGTCATGACCAGGCGCTTTGCCCTTAACATCGTCCTCTCCACCACAATCTATCACAGTGCAGACTGCTAATCCGACCATGCCCTCGTGAGCAGCAGGGTGCGACTACAGCCAAAGACACTACACCGCTCAAAACCAAAAGGACGACCACGCATAAACACTGCACAGATGTCGGTCCCCTCCAAGGTACAGGAGTATGTGTCTGCCCTGGACAAGGCTCTCCAGGACCTGCCAGAGCAACAACTGTGTGAAGAAATCCAGCGCAGTACCGAGACTGGAAACATAAAAGGTATTACTGTGGCATCAAGAAGGCTCTAGGCCCTACAATGAAAGAGGTCGCTCCCCTGAAATCTGTGATGGGAGAGAAGATCACAGACCATGAGCAACAGATGGCCAGATGGGTGGAGCACTACTCAGAGCTATACTCCCGTGAAATTTTAGTCACTGAAGCAGCCCTCAGCAGCATAAAGAATCTTCCCATCATGGAGGAGCTCGACGAAGTGCCAACCGTAGAAGAGCTCTGCAAAGCAATTGGCTCCCTCCCAAATGACAAAGCACCAGGTAGTGACAGCATTCCGCCCGAAGCTATCAAATGTGGGAAACCAACACTGCTCCAACCACTGCACGAACTACTTTGCCTCTGCTGGGAGGAAGGAGCAGTCCCCCAAGACATGCTTGATGCCACAATTGTGACCCTTTACAAAAACAAGGGCGACCGCAATGACTGCAATAATTACAGAGGGATCTCGTTTATTAGCATCGTTGGTAAAGTTTATGCCCGCATCATACTACTAATACAGGCTGCAGTTGCTGGCAGACCGTATGTTCCAAAATCCCAGTGCGGCTTCAGAACAGGCAGGTCGACAACAGACATGATCTTCTCTTTACGACAACTCCAAGAGAAGAGCAGAGAGCAAGGACAACCACTCTACATGATGTTCATCAAACTCACCAAGGCCTTTGACTTAGTCAGCAGGAAGGGCCTTTTTGAAATTCTCAGTAAGATCGGTTGCCCTTCAAAACTTCGCAGCATGATAATCTCTTTCCATGCAGATATGAAGGGAACAGTCCTGTATGATGGATCTTCCTCAACCTCCTTCCCAGTTAACAGCGGTATGAAGCAGGGCTGCGTTCTGGCACCAACCCTATTCGGAATCTTCTTCTCCTTGCTTCTGTCCTACGCCTTTGACTCGTCCACTGATTGCATATATATACACACCAGGTCCGATGGGAGGCTGTTCAACCTGGCACGACTGCACTTGAAGGCGAAAGTGAGGGCTATGCTCATCAGGGAGATACTTTTTGCAGATGACGTGGCTCTTGTGGCACACACTGAGGAAGCCCTTCAGGGACTGGGAGACCGTTTTGCTGATGCCTGCATGCAGTTTGGACTCACAATCAGCCTGGAAAAGACAAAGGTCAGCGTGCAAGATACCACCATTGCCCCTACAATCAAAATCAACGGTGTCACCTTGGAAGCAGTCAACAACTTTACCTACCTGGGGTCAACCGTCAGCAACACTCTCTCGCTTGATAAGGAGCTGGACAGAAGGCTTGGGAAGTCAAACAACATCATGTCTCGACTGACCAAGAGGGTGTGGGAAAACAACGCGTTGACAGTGCAAACCAAAGTCAAAGTTTACCAAGCCTGCATTCTCAGCACCCTTCTATATAGAAGTGAGACCTGGAGTACCTACAACTTCATCCATATACGGTGCCTTAAACGCATCTTGAAAATCAGCTGGCAAGACAGTGTCCCAAACAGCGAAATCCTGCAGCGTGCAAACACCCATAGCATGTTCTCCCTGCTGAGAAAACGTCGCCTTCGATGGCTGGGACATGTCCGATGCATGGAGGATGGGAGGCTACCAAAGGACATCCTATATGGACAGCTGGCCACTGGCACGAGAAGAGTCGGCCGCCCCTCACTCCGTTTCAAGGATGCATGTAAGAGGGACCTGAAGGCATGTTACATCGCACCTGATGGCTGGGAAGTGCTGGCCGAGGACCGAGGCACCTGGAGACTGACAGTAAGTAAAGGTATATCAGTCGCTAATATGAGGAGAGGCCAGTTGGCAGCAGAGAAACGTGTCAGAAAGGGCCACGTGACAGCAACTCAGGCTTTCCAGCATGTCTGCACAAACTGCAAGAGGGACTGTCACTCGCGCATAGGTCTCCACAGCCACAACAGACGATGCCAACAACCCAGAGACAGACGACACCCCAAGGGTGATATATCCGCATGGTCTCCCGAGACTAAGGCGTCAGTGATGATGATGTTAGTCCACGCATGCGCATTATGATTAAAGATATTTATAGGAGCTCCTTTTTCTATAATTTTTTGAATCGCGTAAAGTCTCTGTTTTTGTTTTACTGTTTTTGGAAATTTTAATTTTTTTCTAACTTAGAGACATCATTAATTGTAGCTCCGATATCCTTGACTAATTCGGCCCATTTGTTTATGTTTTCACGTCTCTTATCTGTTTGTTTATTTCCACGTATCACGTTTGTAAAGTGTTCCGTTACTCGTTCAGCTACACAATTTAGCCTTGAAAATGTAATTGGTTTGAGATCCTCAACGTTGAATTTATCTTTCAGTAGATATATCCCATAAATAACCACAGTTACATGATACTCTCGTTCGTAATAATGTTTATCGATACCAATCAACAATCCTGGTTTGAACTTTTTATTTAACGTAACAATATTTCCAGTATAAACATATACAGGGTCACGATCATCACGAATAATCCAATTATCGCCTTGTTCGGTATAAACAAACATAGCAAATTTTATCTTGACAAAAGTTCGGTTGTCAGTTTAATTAATAATTTTCATGGATGGATTATCGCTCATTATAGAAACGATGACATTGTTATCTTGAGCGTTGATAATTTTTAATGTAATCCATGTATAAACTACACCATTATTATTTAAAAACTTCTTAGCATCACGAATATTTTTCGTCAGATTATTATTTTGTTATCAACCAAAAATTAACCTTTTGAATCGTGAATGATCTTATCAATATCAAATCTACTAAAAGGATTATTTTCTGGTAAAAACAAAAAATTATGCATAATATTTAAAGGAATAATGTTCAAATAATGTGTTTCGTCTTATTACAATGACCAAGCAAAGAGATAAATGTAAGCGGTCAATAATCGGCTCTACTGATTTTTGCAATCACATTTGTGTGAGTGAATATTGCTCATCTCATAAACAATATGTAAAACGTGGAAGAAAAGGTCTTAATCGTTGCATAAATTCCCAACATGGAGTACGAGGAAAAACAGCATTATATTCAGCGTGCGAAGTTTAAAAAAAATACAGTGAATTGAAGCGATATTATAAAAGTAAAAATAACTTCGAGTTTATCAATGTTCAAAATTATATAAGCAAACCTCCAAGGAATATTTGATATCAGAGCTTTTAAACACCTGTAAATTATCTGAGCTTCTTTTAAGAATATTTTAAGGATTTTTTTTTATTGTAGTAATGGAGAAAGAATTTGTAAAACACCCTGTAATTAAGGATTAGGAAGCATCTCGCAATGGAATTATTAGTAATTGCAGAATAAATAGCGAAGATGCTTATACTAATCATACTGATTACATATTTTCCACAGCCACAAAAAAGACTTATTCTTTTCAGGGATTTATTTACGAGTGTTTTTATGCATTAATTGAGAAAAATCTTATAATCGATCATCTGAACTCAAATCCATTGGATAATAATTTATTTAATCTGAGGGTTGTTACTCAGAGCCAAAATTGTAAATATGGCAAGAATCTTAAAACTGGTAGACCTATAAAAAAAACAACAACACAACAACAATCTAACCAGTTGTTGCTGTTGTTGAATCAGACGAAATTAAATTTCACTCAATACATGCATCCGTAAATATTTCAGTATTACCCACATTCAGAAACATGTTGTGTTGATGATGAGACTAATTTAACATATTTATAAACATTTAACATATGGGTATAATTTTATTATTCCTGATGATTATATTAATTAATTATTAGAATATGTTATGTGGACAAGAATAATATTGATGATATTATTGAAGAGATAAATAAAGATAGAAATCTACGGAATTGTCATCAAAACTAGATAATATTAATGGGTTTAGTGTTGAATATATCACTGGTGAGCATGAAAACATACAAATGGGAAGATATTTAAAAAAGATACATTGAGTAATGAGTATTGTTTATTAAAACACTTGAAGTACCTGGAAAGTTTATATATTTGTATGTCACATGACAGTATACAGGAATAATTTGCTCTTGTTAGTGCAATTAAACATGTTAAGGAGATATTATCTCAATAATATAGTGAACGAGATCTTTAAAAATAACATCAGGTATATGTATATAGGCTAAAGAAGATGTATAAATCTAAACAAAAAAAACTTTAAAAACAAGACAAAGATAAAATAATTTAAAATAACTTGAAGATGAATTGTGCGACTTAATCTTAATCTGAAATACTTGATCTTATATATGTTAATGTTACCAAAGCTAGTTCCAAAACATAATATCATTGTGAATTCGATTTCACAATGCTGATATAGATCATTTCAGCAATATTATCACCCCCGATATAAATTTATCTGGTTTTACTTCAGCAAGTGATTTGTGTATATTTTTTAAAATCTCAAGTTCATCTTTCGCAACTTCGTGTAATTTCTGATTTTTTGCATTGATGTTAAATAAGTCTGTTTTAAATTTTCTATTTACATCGTGGGCTTTAATTAAATAATCGTGCTAAATAATTCGACATCGAGTTTTTCCATTTTATTACACAGTTTGTCAATTTCCTAAGTAATTTATAATTATAACTATTGTTTTTTCTTTGCTCTATTATCCTAAATAATTTTATTAACTTTATCAGTAAGATTTTTACCCTTAACAGTTCCAACAACACCAGCAGGAAGTCGTTTATTTGTGTGTGTGCCCTTCCCAACATTGTATGATATCTGTTCAGACCAATATGATATAATTCAGTAATATCATCTTGCGCTAATTCATTTCCGTGGAGACTTGTACAAAAAATTCATCATCTGGCGGCAACACACACACACACACACACACACACACACATATATACCTTATTTATATCGTTGTTAGGGTACTTCATAATATAATTTTCAAATAATTGCTCTAACTTTACAGAAATCTTTAATTTTTTCAGCTAGTAATTTGAATATTTATTTCATTAACAAAACGCTCATCATTCATAGCATCCTTTTCATCTCTATAGAAAAGCAGTATTGTAAGCATCCCAAAAATCAGTGGAGAATATTCTTTATAATAATCTGGAGTTGTTATAAATATTTTCATGGTGAATTCATCTCTTTTTTATTCTGGTGGTCCATGATACTCTGGTGGCATTTCTGACCAATGACTGATAAATATCAACAACATAATTGGGGAAATTTATTTCATGTTATAGATTTTATTATGTGCTGAAATTAGTCATTGATTTGATCTGATTACTTCCCAGGGGTATTCCAACACTTGTCAATCGGGAATTTCATCTGGGTTGTTTTTCTATTTGCAAATACAAGCGAATTATTTGCCGCTATTCCACCAAGTTAATATTAAATTTAGGATTGTTTGAGCTTACTGAGATCATTGTGGTTTTCAACGGTGGAGTATTAACAACAATCTGTCACAGTAGTTTTTGCGATGATAACATTATTGTAAATTCTGATTTTCAAAATTGGAACTTATGAGATTAGGTGTGGATTTTTTTAAACAGCTATTACTTAGAAGTTTTAATTATATCCGCAAATTCACAATCAGATATTTTGCCATCACTAAGACTTGCTGATATTCTCAATTGCTTAAAACTTATTTTTTTTCTTACTATTTCTTTGACAGCAACTTTGCTGTTTTTGTCAGCAGTTTGATTCTTATTTTCAGTAAAGTCTATGCTAACCCTCTGCAGCTGAGTATTCTTCTGACTCGAGACACTGCAAGATAAACTAACTTTGATTTTTTTTGGTGAATAAATATCCTTCATTTTAACGTTGTTATTTTCAGAATAATTATGTAATGTTTTTTGTTTTATTTTCCATTTGCCCCATGATTTATCATAAGCAGTGCTTATATAAAATTGATCCAACAATTATGACTATTTTCTTTTGAATGAATTTGTAGCGACTCTGAATGCGGTTTTAGGAAACCGAATTATCATCAGTAATAAATTTATTGAAACATACGTGAGCAATGAAGAATATAAATGGCTAAACTGCGGAAAATCGCCATCAATGTAACTAACAATTGTACCTAATTTAGTTTTGTTCACAAGCGTTTTCTTTATACTTACAAACACATTTCTCTTTGTTGTTCATAAAATCAAGTTCAGCATTATCCATAATCAATCTTGAATAATATCGTTTATGATCATATCATCCCTTTGCGTGAATTTACCAATTATTCTTCTGCAAATTTATTTTGCAGATATTTTCTTCAAAACTGGTTATACATGTTTCAGGACTTTCATCATTAGAATATTTATTTTGTTAAGGTGACCAAACTTCTTTCTGCAGATGATATAATATAATTGCTTCACTCACTGTCAGAAACTTAGTATTTTTCCGTCGATAATATATCGTAACAATAATATGTTACGTCTTTTACCAATTAGATCATTGTCACGTATTGTGTTTGTGAAGCGTCCAATTACTCATTTGGCTACACAATCTAATTTTTAAAATTTCATCAGTTTTAGATCATGAATGCCAGGTTTTTCATTCAGTGGATATATGCCATAAATAACCACGGTTACGGGATATGCTGGTTGCCAATACCAGTCAACATTCCTGATTTGGAATTTTTACTTTTTGACCTCACATGATATACACCATCATTACAAAATTCTTTGCACCACAAATACTTTTAATCAGATTATTCAACCAGAGCTCGCTTCCGCAAGTCATATCATATATATTGTATTATTATTATTTAGGACTTTTAACTTAGCTTTAACAATTTCTCAGTCATATCGTTACGATGTCTGCAGTGGGGCAGTTTATAGTGATGTCTAGCACTGGGGCATCATGTCGCAGACATGAAGCATGATGTCCCACCCAGTCACATTATCCTGACACCAGTCCGACCAGTCCTAACACTTACCTCTTAATGCTGAGCATCAAGCGAGGCAGCTATTAGTACCATTTTTGTAAGTCTTTGGTATGACTCGACCAAGGATTGAACCCACGACCTCCAGATTTCCGCGGCGGACGCTCTCACTAGGCCACCGGATCAGTCATATTATATATAGATATGATTCAAACAAACAATAAGTGTAAATAGCTAATGATAGACTCTGCAACTTGTAACAAAGCCTGTGTAAATGAACTATGCAGATATCATTTATAAAGTATGCCGCGCAAGTCAATGACCAAACAAAACCATGTTCGAAGTGAGGTATTGATTTATAGGAACAAAATTATGTGTGCATCTTGTGATGGTATCATCAGGCACTGTCAATTTAAAAAAAAACAATCGGTACTGTCACTAATACTTGTTATCTCCAAATTAATACTAATGGATATAAGCATTACTTCTCTCATAAATTCGTATATGAGATTTTCCACGGTGTAGTCTGAAAAAGGTATGGTGATCCATCATATCAATAGTATAAAACTCGATAATTATTTGGGTAATTGACAAGGTATCACACTGAGTCAAAATTCTGCCCGTGTTTGTACTGGTGAACACAGTAAATTTCCTATGGCTATTGAATCGGTACATAGAGAGACTAGCAAAGAAATGGTATTTACATTGATTCATGCAGCTGGTAAATATTTTGGATGTCACAGATAATGTAACCAGATCGGCGATTTTGAAGAGATATAAACAAACCAAAAATATTTCAGTATCTCCCAAATGCGTTACTTACAGTTTAAGGGAGATAACTCTGTCATGCATCTTTCTTAAGTAGAGTGATTAAAAAGTTACCTCTCTTGTTAACTGATAAGGGAGGGAGATACCTCTGTCAGTCATCTTTCTTCAGTAGAGAGTGATTATTACTGTGTATTTTACATAAGCATTATTGTTTTGGTCATTGTAACTAATTAACTCCGATCAAATTCCTTAAAAATCTGATCTCTATCATATGTAATCAAAATATGTTTTGCCGCAGTTGATTTAATTGGATAATAATAGATTATGACAGCATAGATAATCCGGATTAATTGGTTCCTGCACAATCAAATATCCAGGTGGAAGTTGAGGTGTAAATGTATATAGAATATATCCTTGCTGAGCTTGATTTGATTCTTCAAGATTTGCTTGATAGCTGCCATCAATTACATCACTTACAAGATTGACTGCGATAGTTGATGTTATATTTACAATTCCATGTGAAATGTGATGACCTCCACCGTATGGATCATTGTTATGTTTGAGAATAGTTGCATGTAGGGCTATTTTAGTCCATGGCTCAACAACTTTAGGAAAGTTATCATTAATAAGAAATAATTCTGATTTGGTTATTTTATAATGATTGATAAACATTGTTTTAAGGGTTGTTTGATCATCCACATGAGAAGGTCCGATGATTACCATTCTAATAATTACTGACCAATTGTAAATCTGATGCAACCTGATTTAGTTTTAGTTATTTGTTTTTTCAGATTGTCGTTGGGACACTCATGAATGTAACACCAGAATAACCATTGTAGAGTCTTGGATATAGTTTGATGTTTATTTTTAACTTCATCAGAATATGGTCTAAAACCATCTTTGTAAACACGTGGAATACAGGTTTTGCAATCAAACTCAATGAAGCTTTTAGTACATGAAGTTTGTTTATCATCATATATAATCAGTAAAATTTTCCTCTTCTCTATTTTCTTCTAACTGATGTCATGATAAATCCTTTAGAGACACTTAAAGTTTTTATAAATAGCTTTTTGTTTGTTATAAATTCAGTGAGTTTTGGTTCTGGAGGTCCATGATATTCTGGTGCAACTTTGGGCCATCCTAACATACTTCGGATTAGTGACTGATAAATATCTACAACATAATCTGGTGAATTTATTTCAACCACAGAGGAAAATGTTTACAAACAGTAATATCGTTTTTTAATAATTCTTTTCTTGTCTTAGATTTAATTCTGTGTTAAAATTCATCGTGGAATTTTTTGATTTGATAACTGCCAGTTGGAAGACTGACAACCTGCCAGTCAAGGGTTCCATCTGGTTTATTTTTATTTGCAAAGATGAGTGAATTATTCGCCAGCAACCCACCAAATGATTTTGATCTGATAATCAGCCAACTTTTACTGGAATTTAGTTGGAAAGTTGACATTAAATTCAGGATTGGTTGAACTTGCTAATATCATCTTTGTTTTGTTGGAGTTGTATTAACGAAAATCTGTTGCAGTAGTTCTTGCGATGACATTATTATTATTTTCTCAATCAGACATAGATTCTGATATAGTCATTGCCTGTTGTAAATCTTAATCATTTCTGTGAACTTGCTATCTGATATTATTCCATCACTGGTATCAATGAGGATAATGTATAGTATGCTAGCGTCACTGTATGCAACTTTATTATATACTCTTCTAGTTTATTTTCGCTGCATGTGGATATTTTTTAGTGATGATATAAGGACACCAGCAATTGTTTTTGCAGGTGAAACACAAACTGTTACAACTGCTGATGATGTCAATGTTATTGTTTATAGCAATACACCGGTTCCAGCGATAACAGTGGACGCAGAATACACAATTATATCAAGGACAACTACATGTCTCCAATATATTTTATTTTGGCTGTATACTCATGAATTATATTTTTTAGTTTGGTCTGCCACTCACGCATTTGATTTAACCTGTACTGTTACATGTTGATTGGGAAGCTCATAATACTAAGTAGGTGGTAGTTTAGCGACTAAATTAAGACACAGGTGCTCAACATGAGCTTGATGTTGAGAAATAAAAACAATAATCTGATGGGGAAAAAAATTCATATAGAGTGACAAACATACATTATTAGATTACCCGTAATACATGCCCTGACATAGGATCCTCTCTATCCTAATATACAAGAAAAGTTGTATATATTATATATGTATATCATTGTGTAGCTTTTGTTGTTCATGAACTCAAGTGGAAGAGACTGGTAACTTGTTTTATCTCACTCTGCCATGATTAATTCATAGCATTACAGTTGAAGTAATCTGATGACCATATCCGTACATATAAAGTATTCACTAATTTGATTTAATTATATTACTTCATTTAATATTTTTTGTATTCTTGGTTGAACTTAAATATTCTTTAACTTTGAAATAGTACAGAATGATTATAATTTTGCATAAGCAATCAAGGGACAGGATGACTTAAGTTTGCATACATTTTTTTTTATTTTAAGTGAACAATGTACAATGCAATGAATTACAAGCTGATGTGAATAGGTTTAGTGCCATGATTCTCTCTCAGGAACTTTTTTGTTCAACTGAAACAGAAAAAATAAAAAATAAAAATAAAATAAAACTCAAAACACTCTTCTCTAGGAAAAGAAGAAAAATAATAGAAAATATTTGCAATAAAACAATGCAATGCCATGAAGAAAAAGAAAACCAATGCAACTAATATTTTACATTAGGTACTGTAATAAATAGAGGCTTAATATTACACTTGTTAAAAAAGGCTTTAAAATCATATTGTATTAAACATCAGTAAACATAGGTTTCATATCACAGTTTTAAACAATGGCTTTTGCAGAATGCAATATCAAATCTGCAAACCATGACTAAATCATGATCCCATTTTTAAAAAAAAATTCCTACAGAATTTCAACTCTGATCACAAAGCTGTCACCATTGTTGCTGGACATGTAATGCTCATGTGCTAAGTTCTACTAAATGCAGACATTGAAAAAACTTAAGAAATAAGCATTTGAAAAGGCAAAATTATGAAACTACTCTATGCAAGAAAAATACAGATAATTTAATTCCATACTGAATCAGCCCAAAAAAAGAATCTTTCTGGGTGACCATCTTCAATTTTCATCAAATTTTTTCCTGGTTTACATTTATGTAAATGCAGGGGCATGCAAAATTTCAGTAAAAAATTTGAGTTACTTATGAAGTTATGACCAGTAGAAGTGGGGAGGGGTAGTGTAATTTCTTATTTTCATATTTGCTGGTTTAAAACAGAGGGGTTTCAAATGTTTGCACTTTTTTATTTGAAAACTATACCTACAAAGGAGTGTACTAAATTAATCATCTAAATCACGTTCATTGTTAAGCTGTACCTCAGGCACAAATTTGAGACAAATTGCAAAATGCGAAAATGGTGTCCTCATAGCCGAGGTGGTGTAACCATGTGGGTGATTTGATAGCATGATGATTTTTTAAAAATATGATCAAGATACATGTCTTAGCTGTATTTGTGCCAAACTTCATTTGCCTGAGCACTTCGCTGAAGTAAAGACTGTTGCAGGCACCCAAGACAATCACTGCTTTATTTCAATCGCCTACGTGGTACTGAAGATAAGAAAGATCTTTGCAGACTGATTTTACCAGGGTCACTTTAGGTGGGAAGCAAACAACAGTGATTCCCACAGCACTTTGTTTATTTCACACACTATGATAATATGTAGCCTGGAAAGTACGCTGCATATATTTATGCTATGGAATGGTAAAATGAAAGTATTGTTGAGCATTGTGATCTGTTTTTTTCAGTGTTTTTGGTGTTTGATTAGTGCTCATGAACTAAAGGGACAGTGAGTTCAGTCATATGCAGGATGAGGCACCAGATAAAGAGAAACTGCTAGCAAGTTTGTATTTATTGTGTAATTGTGTGCTCAAATAACTAAGTTATGTATGTTTGTTTTTCTTGCCTACATCAGTCATTTTGTTTCTTTAATAATTTTCAAATACAGAAGAAATTCTGCTTAAGTCTGGTGTTATTATTAATCATTTAACATGGTGGCAGACTAGGCATAGATGGTACAAACACTAAATGATTTAAGGGTGAAGTTTGGCACAAATACAGCCACAAATTCGACAGGACACAAATATGTAGTATAGTAAATTTCAGCCTGATATCTGTATAATAGGAAAAGTTATTAGCTTCTGAAAACCCTTGTAAAGCAATGAAATATGAGTTTCACAAATATGCTACCCCTCTCCACTTCAATTTGCCATAACTTCGTAAGTAATTGGAAATTTTGCATGTCAATACATATAAGCAATTTTTCAACAATCATGGCCATAGAAAGCAAACTACAGCTTTAATTTCATCAAGGTCATAATTTTCTCGACATAAACTCATAAAAAAGCCCCATAAAGTGTCCAACCCTAAAAATCCTAACCACAATTCACCTCTCCCTAACAACAGAAGACTCAGTGCTTAAGTTGTTCAATAGTAGGTTGTGAAACTGAATATTCCCATTGTATTTCTTGAGTTCTTCAGATGATTCAAGTCAGAGCTATCTATCTCAAATGTTCCCAGAGTTATCTACCTTTAATGTTCTCATTAATTCTTGATCCTCTGAAGATACAGTTTACTTAAATATGGGAGTCCATATGAACCAAGGTACAGTACTCCATCATGGTCCTCCACTTCACTAACATCTGGGACTTTGGTACCTGTTGAATCGTGTAAACTTCTGACTATTTCACCTTTGTCGTTGAATTCTGCAATCAGTCCATACTTTGGAATAAATCTCATTATTGATTCTTGTGAAAGGAACTGAAATGAAGATACACAAATATTTTAAATGAAGATTTATAGTAAAGCTATGATCATGTATAATTTAAAGAATAACAACAACAAAACGGTAAGCAAAAGATATAATCAATGATCACAAAGCTCATCTTTAGAACGCTTATAATCGAGACCTAGGTCATTGTAAACATTAATTATTATGCAGAAAATAAATTCAGACCAAAGTGATCTGGATAATGAATGTTACTACTATTAAACTATAGTTTTGCAACTTTTTTTAATCTAATATTTTATCTTCAAAAAATGCAGTTTGTAATCAACAGTGTATAGTCATAGTATTGTGATGACATACCATTAAACCATATAAAAATACATATAAAAGAAAGAACATTATTTTCTATGATATAAAAGAAGAGGCATTATAGTAAGCATATAAAAACCAGTGACTAATGGTGATTTTTGCATTTTTTTTTACATATTAAAACACTGTTCTTAAAATTAGCTTTAGAATCTATTGTCACTCTCCTAGAAAAATATTTCTGGGTGAAAGTCACAGGCTTTGAGCAACCCTGGAGTGAAAGCTACAAGCATAGTTCAGGCAAAATAGGTTAACTTGATTAGCCACAACATCTATGGCCTCACATGAAAAGCATGCAACATGTACTCCACTCACCTAATTCCTAAACTTATTCACAGGTACAATACATAATTAACCTGATGAAGTTAACATATTACAATATGCTGTATACAGTCATTAATTGGAAAGTTTACCATTCAATAAACATCTACCTATCATAAAGTGCCAAATATACATAGCATGGAAAAATCTATATGGTCATAACAAAATAAACAGACTTGACCTATATTAAGAAAAGCATATTACTGAAGTTCAGCGACCTCCTTAAGTTTATGTGCAGCACTAATACTTATTTATCATTTTTTTTGCTGCCAGGGGCATGGTGCTAATCATATAGTTTATGATTCTAACATGAAAAGTGGGTGTTGACCACAGTAGACTTTTTTTCTTCTTAAGATGCATCAACCCACCAGGTGTTATGATTTTAGGTATAGTTGTTAAAAAACAACATGTAATGAGCTAAATTTAAATGCTTTACCTGAAGCTGGTAAAATGTAAAGTGATGTTCACGTTGAACTTATGGTAAGGAGAACTGCAGACATAAATTTAAAAACACACAAAGGTCAGAAAAGCATGAATATAAGTCAGAGTGACATCCTTTTCTGTTCAGGGTAAAGTATTCTTCAAAATGTATCAATATAATGACAATTTGACACATCAATACAGATACTGATGTAAGAGGTGAAGAATCAAAACAAAATTATACTTGCTTTATACAAGTTACTTTAATCTTATGTAGTTATTTGCCTTATTATTCTTTAAATGGAGAATTCATTAGAATGAGGAATTCTGGGTACCTGCACTTATTTCTGTTTCTTTAAAAGAAAAACTAGACTTCCAGTGTGTAATGCAGTTAAATATGATATATTCAATTTTTTTTAGTTGTTTTGTATTGTTGCAGTCTGGGGTAAACAATAAATGCGAATTGAAACCAAATGTAGCTTAATCACTGCAACATCCATTGATTGTTGCTGTTGTTGTAGGGTTTAACACCATTTTTCAGCACACAAAAGGCTATACATGGCAGCCAGTACTAATGGTGGAGGAAGAACCCGGGGAAAACCCCTGGAAAGAACCACCAACCCACGAGAAGCTACTGACAAGTTTTCTCACATACCCACATTGCTGAATATGAGACTAGAACCCATGCAGACAGAAGTGAGATGGCAGTGAGCTGTAATGAAGAGCGCTTTAGACCACTTGGCCACTCGGGGCCCCCAACATACATTGTATGTATCCAAACTTAATATATATATATATATATATATATATATATATATATATATATATATATATATATATATATATATATATATATATATACATACAAAGTAACAGAAAAATCTTTGCATAAAAGTGGCTATTAAATAACCTGCCAAGTTCTTAACATGTACATGGGAAACATGAATACTCGTGGTCACATGTGTAGGAAGTACAAAGTACCTTTTTCAAAATGATTTTCCTTGCACTATTTCCTCTGTGTATAATATCATAATGCCTTTCAAATTCAAATGAAAACATAAAATTGGTAATAAAACATTTTAAAGCATTGATGCAGTGCAAAATAAAGGCAGCGTTGCACACAGGATCCCAATGGCATGGTGACAAAGAGCTGCATTCAGAGAACTTGTATATCAAAAGCGTAATTACAGCCAAAACAAAGAGGTGCTAGAAAAGGGAAAAGAAAACTTGCAAAGAAAAGAAATTAAACAATTGAACACTAATCCAAAAACATCAGTGGGGTGACAAAAAGGACTGCAAAATGAGCAAGACTGGTATACATGTACCAATATGAATATGTTGTGTCCAGTGGGAAATAAGATAAGTGTACTTATGTGATTATTTTTATACAGCTGCTGTATTTGGGTTTTTTTCCAGATATTTTTCTGAAAAAGGTCAAGGGTAATATTTGCCGCCGAAACTGACAGTTTATTGGGACTAAATTGATGTGCAAACAGTACCATGCAAATTTAATAATTTCAGTACAAATATTACTGGAAAACAAGTTAATGTGACAATGAATGTTATCAAATTCTTCAAGTATTGTTGAAAGTTGTTCTTTTATCAAATGATTTTTGTTTTAAATTTTTGTTTTAACTTTGCAATATATTATGATAATAAAGTCAATCAGGACTAGTGTACAATGCACGTTTAGCTGGGTGCCTTTGACCTCCTGGCATTCTGATCACGGTCACCATCCCTTGAGACCCCAATGGGGCAAGACTTTCCAACTCCCAAACTCCTTGTGCAATTTGTTTAATTTTTGTTATATATTTGTGTACCAAACTCATATCTGGTTAAGAATGTGAATGGCATATTACAGATGACAAATCTTAATATGTCTACAATCTGCATACTGGAAATATAACCAACATGCACATGCATTTGAAACACTACAACAATCACAAAGATCTAAAGAAGACAAGTCCTTCAAGCTGATGTACATATTGATACTGTATAGCACTGTACGTTTCGTACAGTAATATAAAGTTGATGTACATATTGATAGTGTATAGTACTGTATGTTCCATACAGTAATATGTACCAATGCACAGGTGTAATGTTTAGGCCCTACACCTCACAAAGCCAGTAAAATATAAAACGAAGGTCACAGTGACCTTCTTTTGTTACAAGTATATAAAGTTATATAATTATCTTGTTTGATGACACTAGTAGGTATAAAGCTTGAGAAAAAATATGAAACACACTGGGTGCACATTAGTCATGAGCAAATTTAAACTGTAAATTGTGAAATGTAGTAGCATGAACAGGATTTGAGAAATAAACGTTTAATACAACATTTAACCAGTGACAGTGACAATTTAAAGAAGCGTATCAGTTACCAGTTTTTGTAATAAAGATGTTGTACTAAAAAAGATGCATGTTTTTAAAGTTTCATGAATCCAGGTTTAACAGTATTTATACACTGTGCAAAAATCCTGAGCTAAATGCAGACATTTACAGAAGTCCATGCGAAGCTTGTATGAAATATATATGTCCTAATAGTCGAGCATATTAAAGTACTGACAAAGTTGGGTTCAAAATCAAAACTGTAAAGGCAGGAACCTTGGCAATGCACCTGAGAACAGAACTGGATCAGTTTGCTAGGCAAGAAAATGCCCAAATAAATGATATGGTGGATTGAGGGGAGAAGGGTAGTTCTTTCCTCAGATAATTTTAAGTTAAAAGTAGCATTGACACTGAAAAGCATGCATCTCTACAGGCACCCCAGTTGATGTATGACTGACTCAAACAACTGACATACTCGGTCATCTGACTTGTTCAGCATGACGACATATCTAAATTTATTTCCGAGCTTATCACATATACTGGCTGCAATAACATCATGTCTGGCAGAGCAACCATAGTAGACAAAGAAGAATCCAATAAGGGACCTGAGAAAAATGCATTGTGTGTTACTCAAACTTTATTTAATCAATCAGATTACAATTTACAGAAAAATGTGCAACTAATATACATGTATTAAAAGTTAGCTCCATCCCCTGAAAGTATGTGCTATAAAATCTGTCAAACTTTTGCCTGGCACCTAGGAAGAAAGAATGTTTGAGATTCAGTGTGGGAATTCGTATGTATGTAATCTGTGTTGATTGCTAATACTGACATCAATGCTGGAGTTAGTACAGTCAAATCTGCCCTAACAGTTGCCTGAGTTCAGCAATCACATGGTCACAATGACCATTCTAATGCCTCCTCCAATTTCCTTTATAATGTAATGTTTGAATGTTGAACCTGTCTTCATAGGTCACCTGTCTTCAAAGGCCAATTATTTTCTTTCCAGTACACCAGTTTGACTGTAGAATGGTTATTCTCTACCTCATAGAGGTGATCTAAATATACTCTAATGACATACTGCAAGTCCTTAACCAAGTCAACACATATGTATCTAGTGAAAGGGTTCCCACAAAACTAAATAAAAGTATTTTCACAAAAAATAATTCCTTACACGATAAACTTTTTTTTTTAATGAAATCAATCTGTAGCAAATAAAAATGTGTCATTATTTTCTGAACATTTATATAGAAAAAGTGTTCACAAATTGATAATTTCATCTTTAAGAATAATTTCTATAACAAACAGTTTATCCAAAGCAAAAGTTTTAATTCTACTTCTGAGTTCCAAAATACTGCAGTAGTTGTTGAAGGACGATTCAATGCAAATGTTAATAGGCTTATGGTTTGGAGCAGTAAGACAATTTTTTTGTTAAATGTTCTTTTTAAAAACTTTTTAAATACAGCCAATTGTGAAGTGACAGGTTGCACCCAAGGTATGCACTAATTTTCATGGTAAAATAACCAGATAGTTGGAAGAAAGAAGTCTTAGTAAATCCTACTGATTATTAATTAAAGGGATTTTGCATTGAGTTTAAGAGTTTGAGGAAATACAATTTCATTCATCTGGAACTTCTTTTCTATACCAAGACAGTAATTTTTAGAAATGAACAGTTGAGAAACTGTACGTGTTGGAGGTATCTTGATAAACACACTATGATTCTACACATTTTATTGTAATAAAATGAAAAAACTCAGTGGACCATGCAAAAATAAATTCAAAATTGGGTTATATCAATAAAAAGAACTTGTGAAAATAACTTTATAAAATGTTCATTCCTATGGACAAATACCTTAGTGACTAGTTTCCTTAGCCATGGTCTAGGGGCAGTAAAGTCTATCAAAGAGAATTGTTCCTTCCTTCTTATTACTGCAAATCCCACCCAGTAACCACCTGAACTGCTGCGGCGAATGTTATCTGGGAGACCTGGCAGATTGTCTGCAAAAACTTCCACCTTACCGGCATTTGGTCCAATCAGATTATACCTAGAATAAATAAGATGGTATGGATTGCACAGTAGTCAGTTTTAACCTATAAACTAAAAGCATTATCTTGACATTAATAAGACTCAAACTTACACATAAATATGATCTTAAATATTAACAAGGAAAAGGGAATTTTATAGTAAATTAAATTTCTTTGAAAATAATTACCTGATTACATTAATGTAAGTGAGAGAAAAAAAACCTCCACAAACTCTCAGATAGAGCTGTCCATTTAAGATGAACAAGGATCACTCTGAAGGACTGGTGCTCAACTATTCATAAAGTATCCCCAAAGGGACTGATACTCTACTGTCCAAAAAGAATTTCAAGGAATTTACTATACAACTACTTTTTCTAACTGCTGAGATTTGAAACCATCTCTGATATTCTTGTTACAATATTTTCAAATTAGTCAATGTTATACTGGAAGTCAGATTGACACCATTTTCATTTAGGACAAACAAGAAAACATTAGTAGAAGATTTTTGGTGAAACATCATGTTGATATCATCTTCCATTTAAGTAAAATTTTCAGTCATATCACTATGATGTCTGTAGTATGAAGTTTATAGTGATGTCTAGCACTGGGGCATCATGCTGCAGACATGTAGCATGATGGTTCAAGATGGTTGCTGTGATGGACATATTTAATGTCAGATCTGTATCATTTTCACTAGGAATCAACCAGACATTTAAAAAAATATTTCATAAAAATAACCTCGTGAATAAATTGGACCAACAATACAGTCTTTTCCTAAAAATCACATACTCAAGTGACCATCCATTTCAAGAATAGTGATAACAAGATTTTCAAAATGGCTGCCATGGAAGATTGGTACAAAGGGTCATGTCTTATAGTGAATATGGCCATCCATTCAGGAGAAAGGAAAACAGAATTTTATAGATGGCAATACTGGATGTCCCAGCAGAAGCATATTCATTTGAGACTAACTAGATATTGTAAGAAGTAATGACAAGCTTTTAAAGATAACCACCATAGCAGCCTAATTGCCTCTGAGATCACCATTTCCATTTGATATGCTCATCAATTTAGAAAAAGTATTAACAAGATTTTCAAGGTGGCTTTTTTGGTGGCAATTCTGGATAGTTAAGCATCACCATTTTTTTTCAGACCAGATGAACCTTGGAATGAATGTGTATGTCAAGTTCCATAGCAATCCTCCAAGTAGTTTTGGACTAGCAATCTGTTTAAGCTTGCATGAAAACATCAGTGATGCTTGCATTCAAGGAAAAGTGGCAGAGCTTCACAGTAATGTCAGTGAATATTCTCAGAGAAACATAACTGAATACTTGATCACATTAACAGCATGTAATAGGGAGAGTAAATGTATAGATACCCTTTGAAATTCATATCTGAAATTCTTATGTGAGGATAAAACTGCTCCCCTAACATAACTAAATCACATGTTATATGTGATGTCTACACAACAGTAATGATAAGCAGATGGCAATTTCTTACCAAGACAGCCACCAGGGAAATCCAGTAATAGCCATAAGCCCAAGAAGGTTGTGCTGTTGCTAACAGGATGTGTTGGTAATTAGAGCAGCAGATACTGGACACAGATTTAATCCATTTTCTACAATGCGAGGTTTTGAATACATAACCATGAGACCATTACAAAAAAATAATGCTAGCTGACCACTTCAATGAATTTCTGAATCAAATAACAGGCTCTGAATGTTAGAGTTGTGGAAATTGATTAAATAGTGCATCCAGAAATTCATTTTGTGAAACATCAGTACACTGAGTAAATCACTTTTTTTAAGACAAGATGCCATGGAGTTATGTGGGTTATGTAATGCTTCCTGACACTTACTGGTAGTGACCAAGAGCATGAATTTGGAGACTCAACATAATGATCATGGAAACTGACCTAACCATCTAATTGTTAGAACATACCAATTCAATCAATCTGCAGGTCAAATTTTTTTATGCTTAGAAAGATATCAATAACAGTGAGGTTCAAGCCATGGGCACTAACTTGTCTGAGATGAGTCATGATAGAACCCAGGAATTTTATTTGGAGATCAAGGTGAGTGACCAGAACTTATTCAGGGTTGAAATTAGCCAGCAAGTCTGAGTGGTACTTGTTGAAGCCTATATGTATATCTCCCTTCAAGTGATGTCTAAATATGTCACAAACCATGGATTGGTAGAGCTTGGTAGCAATCAGGTGCAAACTTTTACAAAAATCACAGAAGATTTTAGTTTCGCTAACTTGATGGATGGATGTTTACAAGGGGATGTTGTTGCCTTTGACCAGCCCATGAAACTGACACTTTATTTCCTGTTCTTTCAATGTGAAGGGCCCTCCATCTCAAGTGATCCTCTCCAAGACTGAAAAGATTAAGACCTCTTCATGCAAGGGTCTCCTGACAGAGAAAGTAGTCCATTTTAATTAAGGTAAGGTTCTTGAAAGAAGTCTCAATGAAGGGTTCATAAGACTGAAGAAAATGACCAACATACTAAAGGTTCCACATAGGCATTAAGAGTGAGAGATTGGTCAAGAAAGCACAACAATCATCAGATCTGAAAGGTGGGAGTCCAACCCTATCTTGGAGCACATTCGAGAACTTCAGGGTACTGAAGAGGGCTGCTCTTATAGTTCATAGTGGTGGAGAATGAGCATTTTTTCTCTCTGAAAAGAATGATAATAAAATCTGCAACTGCAGTGAAGGTGGGCATTTTTTATCAATGCATTTTCTATCACACCAATAACAGAATACCCTCCACATGGTGTCATAAACCTTGGAGGCAAAATGCCTTCTAATCTGGGTAGTGCAGTCTGCATCCTCCTCGAAAATCAATTTTGATGTCAATATTGTTTAATACAAGCCAGATGTGACTCTCAGGATTCTCAGAATGAGTTGGTATGTGTAAGTTTTAACTCATCAGAACTTATGGGATTATTTTGAAAGTGGTAGCTTCATGCTGTTCATCCTCATTGCAAACAAAATCTATTACCAGCTTCCCCCATATCTGAAAAAGTCTCTGCAACCGACTAGTACAGGGACCATCCCTATCTGGATTGGCTCTCATCAGCATTTGACTGGAATGTTGCAGAATTGGAGAGTGATTTCCTCTGAAACTGTTTGTCTGAGAAGGTTCAGACTTCAAAATAAAAGAAAATGGGCATCAGTGCCTCCTTGACAACTGAGTTATGCCATGACTGACATGTCCTCTGCAACCACAACACAACGGTATCCTATGAGCTTGATGCAAGCCCATAGATTTGCTGTCCTCTTCATGGTGTCAACACGAAAGAAATGGAGATGAATAGGTAATCAAGTCTTCTTCACTACTCTTGATACATGTGTGATCCTGTCAGGGTGAACACAAACTTTTTAATCTGAATTCCCTTACTAGGAGACTATACATATGCTGCAGTTTGATTTCAATACACTATCCCAATGCTCATTCAGTGCCGTTTTTTAATTTTTTTTTATTTCATTACATTTTGTCTTTTGACATGAAAGTATGTATTATTAATACTGCAAAACAGGGAAACCATTCTACATGAAAATTAAAAATGTCTTGTTGAAATTACTAAACGCTGTTAACAATATTTTAAAATATTAAAAATTAAAAATTAATATGTTAAATAGTTATCAATACAATACCTCATATTATCATATTTTCCTATAATCTATAATTGTATAATCCAAGACACACATAATCCGAGACACATAATCCAAAGCTTGGAAGCACATGGCAGATATAAATAATTGTATACAGAATGATAAGGTCATTTAGAGAGATTCATGTTCTCAGTATTCAAATAAGGAAATAAGGGTGGAATCAGGTTTACTAAAAGTATTACAAGGTATGATATCTCTGGATGCTCATAATATTTGCATAAAACATGATTCCTTTCATGGTGCCTGTCACTGCAGCGAATTGGTATCAAAACATGTTCTGATGACAAGTTAGCAGTTGACCCACATCTAAAAAAGGTTTGGCCTGGAGGTCATGTGAATTACCTGGAGGTATTGTGAATCACTTGGATATAAATTGTCACTTATGGGTTCAACGGATGGAAAAACGGTTTCACTTTCACAAAACGATAAAAAAAACAGGCTTTTGTTCAAAAAGGTCATTATATGCATAATGAGCAAAAATTCACATTTTTTGAGGAAATATTAGCAACACTGGAAGAACTAGATCCCAACCAGCACACTAAGGAACTAGATGATGCCAAATTTATGACAAGGATGAAAATAATAATTGAAATAAACTGACATAATATCAATCATTCATAAAAATAAAATAATGAACAAAGAGGTGAGAAACAAAACTGATGTAAGAGCTAGCCCCAAGACTACCTCATAGGTCTTATTATGTCTTTTGCTTGGCACAGCCATAGCAGACTACAATATAACCCTTGACTGCAATTTCTTATCTTGGTGAATAACCCAAATATCCATTCTATTAGTCTCGTTATTTACAGATGTAGGTGAGATAATACTTACTTCATAATTCTAGCAGTAGCTGTCTCACAAATTAGAAGAGCATCTCCATTTCTTGTTAACTGGATTCCATTTGCAAATGCAAAGCCAGTGGCCAATTCTGTAGTGATGTTAGTTTTGGGATCATAAGATAAGAGCCTGAAAACACACAAAAAGGTATAGTCTGTAAAAGCAGGTCTTTTGACAGTATGCTTAGATACATTTGAAGTCCATTCTGTGTAAAGAGGAGTTTTCTTGTGACGCATATGTGTGTGTGTGTGTGCACATGCATGCATCCATAGAGGTAGGGTAGGGAAGGGAAGGGAAGGGAAGGGAAGGGAAAGTAAGGGTAGGGTAGGGTAGGGTAGGGTAGGGTAGAGTAAGGTGGTTGGTAGGTAGGTAGGTTTACTGGCATGGCAGCATAATACTGGCCATTATATGGCACAATGTCAATTAATGAAGAGTTCCAAATATATTTTAAAAAACTGTAAAAAGAATACTTAGTGAGATAAACACTACAAATAAACACAAAAATTGAATAACTACAAGATAATAGATGAAATGTAATGACATTAAAAATCTGTCAAAGTATATAAAAGCAAAAACCTGTAAAATATAGGATATAATATTAGCTTAAGCACCGAGAAAATTAAAAATTTGTGCACTGGATGAGAGAAATATTAACATTAACCTGTTCAACTAAAACAGCTTTAATCAATATTTCAAGCACAGTAAATCTTTGGACACCTAAATTAAGGAAGCTTCCATCCAAATGGATTACCTTAGTGGTTAGATGCTTGCCTCTTATTGTGAATTTGTTGTAGATATGACATCAGGGCTGTGTATTAGATAAAAATTTAACAGTGATAGTACTGTGAATGTCACATGATATGTCTGCCCTGTATTTATTTGTCCTCAGTAAATTTAACCAAAACATTTATATAGAAACTATTTTACTTTTAAGGGAGCCACAATGACCTTTGACCTTCCAACTCCAAAACAGATTGTCTTTTTCCTTATGTTAAGCACAAACCAGCCAATACTTGGTTAAAGTCTGATAAAGAACTAATACTATTGTGCAGAAACCTTAGTTTTCTTTTAGTTGGCTAACCTTGACCTTTTCACTCCCAAAATCAATAGGGATCTTCTTAACCCTATGTGCATGCTATTGGCAGTTTAGTCAAAGTAGAACAAATGTTATGGTGCAGAAACCATTTTAATTTTTTAAGTCAATGATCTTGTCTTTTAATCATTTGACTCCAGAATCAATCATTACCGACAACAAAGTCTGTAACAAAATATGAAGAATTCAAGGCATTGTGTGGAAACCATCTTTCTTCTTCTAGTCATGGTTACCTTGACCTTTGATCTATTGATTACAAAACTGACAGGGTTATTCCTTACCCAAAATTTAATCAACAAAAAAAGATAACTGCACATGGTGGGGAACTCAAGTTATTGTGCAGAAACCTTTTTTTCTTTCTTCAGAAACAGTATCAATGACCTTTGAGCTTTTAACTTCAACATCCACATGCAGTTCTAGTTCCATGTGCAACTCAAATTTTCGAATATTTTATTTGCATCTTACAAAGAAATTCAGTCTGAAAAAGATTTTCTCTCTTTTGCTAAGGTATGTGCTGTTTTAACCCTTTACCTCATACAATATCAATGTGTTAGGCTGTAAATATACAAGAGTCCAAGTCAAACATTGCAGCATGCTTATACTTACTACCAAAATGATTCCTGTACAATTACCAGCAGTGCATATCTGTTATCAATGGATAGTTTTAAGAGTAAAATAGCATCTTTAAAGTTGTTTAGTTATTTCACAGAAGAATTTTGTATATGCTTGAAACTACTTAGAGAACTAATTCACATTCAAGTGAATGAAGCTGCATGACCAACCATGGCTGATTTTTCTCAATGTCTGGATGTACCAGTATGTTTATATCTGTATCACTAAGTCATCTGAATTTGAAAATATAAAAAAATCAGTGTTGGCTTCATGAATATCGGAATCTTTATCTGATTTACTGAAACCATCTCTAATCATCCAAATGCAAAAAAGAGATTAACAAAATATGTGGCCTCCATATTTGTAAGTGGAGAGTCTTGCCCAGTTACTTTAAATAGCAGGCTGCAACTACATCTTAAATAGCAACACACGATGTGATGTAATGATCATTTATCTCAATGCCTGTAGTTTCTAATAGGAGGTTTTCTATGAACATGGCACTAAAGAACAAGCGCAAAATGGCAAATGTCTAGTGTAGGCTTCGAAACTTGTTTCCATGCAGACAGTGAAACATTGTCCAAAAACAGATGGAGGTGTCCAATAGCAGTTCCATAAGAATGGGGTAGAGACAACCAAAGGTAAAGGGTTAAAAAGCTTCTTGTAATGCTCTGTTTGGTTCACAATGTAATTTAACTATCACTGTCTAAATCATCCACAACATTCTTTTTCTCAGATTTTGTCATTTTATGATCAAATTTTTACTGAGATGTATTTTTTCTCATTTCTGATGTGCAATGTGTTTTTCAACATAATAACTTGTTATACCAAAAAAAAAAACAACAACAATCCACTGGGTTTGTCAGCAACTGAGATATAATGCAAAATGCAATCATCTGATCTTTGTTGGCCTCAAGTGAAAGACCTGCAAAAAGGAATCTTTAACTCCCACTTTATTTTTTCATTCAATACCTTATCATTATCAATTTTAGTTTCAGCACATATTGTTGACTTTCAATTGGACTTTTTGCAATTCAACCTAGTTTTATAAGAAAACAGTCCATCAATATACATTGATAACAAAATGCTGTCATCATTCTTTCTCATCATGGTTAGAAGGAGTCCACTGACTAGATGAAAATGATGGATTTCTCCAGAAGCCTTATTCTTCATCCAATGAAACTTGTTGTGATGTAACCATTAAAAGATACCTCCTAAACCAGTATCATCTGTCCCTATTGGCTTAACCAGGTTGGATTTAATCCTAACTGACAAATTGCTGCCTAAACTGTGTAAACAACAAAGAATATGCCTGTATGGTATTCACTGGTAAGTATGAATAGCACTTGTTTTTAAATCGCTCAGATAAAATGGGAACTACTGTTATTTTAAGTTACAAGACATATTTCCCAAGGATCAGTATCCTTGCAAAAGCTGCTCATCTGTAAGAGCAAATCTCTAAGTTGGACAATATGGGCAATGGATTTCTATACACTTGCCTTCTGACATCAAAATCAAAAAAATTTCGTCATGACCCCAAGTACATGTCATCCACAAAGGTTGTTAACTTTAATTGGTGTGGAATTAGAGTTCCTGTGTGAAAACTGTTTTATTTCTTTCAATCACAGTGACATTGCTTTGAGCTTTTGAACCTGAAATCAATTGAGTATCTTTTTACCACATGTGTAAACCCATCCACAAAATTTGGTATCTGCACCAGTGGAAAACTCGAGTCATTGTGCAGAAAACAAACTGATAACAGACAGATTCTTGGACAACATCATAACATTATATATTATAAAAACAGAATAGATCCTGACATTATCCTGACAACATGCTGACCAGTCCTAACATTATCCTGTCAACATTCTGACCAGTCCTAACATTATCCTGTCAACATGTTGACTAGTCCTTATGTTAACCTTGTAATGCTGAACTCCTGGTGAGGTAGATACTAGTACCATTTTTATAAGCCTCTGGTATGACTTGGCGAAGGTTAAAATCTGTGACCTCCTGCATCTAACATGGATGCTCTAACCACTTAGGTCACCAGAATGATTCAATTTTTGACTGAATATCCTCCTGCAAAGAGTAGTGTAACTTTATGATTAATACACAAGTGATACATGTTCAGCATACTACTTTCAGGCTTGCAGCAATAAAGGGAAACTGTCATGAGCTGACCACTCTGTAACTATGCTCAGTATGCTGACTAGCAACATATTTTGAACAAAAAATAATTCAATTTTAATATTAAAAAAACTTCTACATACCAGTCCATTCCATTAAATATCTGAAATGTATGGTCCCAAAAGCATCTGGCTATGGGATGATTTATACACATTTATAAACATTTTTTTTTAAAAATTGGGATAAAAACGATAACAAAATTATGCTAACCTCCCCGTGTTATTCCCCTCCAAAAGGTTAAATCTGTTGTGTCTCCATTGCCATTTGGTGCTGGACTCTGTTATGTAGATCAGTCCATCAGGCATGATGTAAAGGTCATTCAGGAATCTTGGAACCTTCCCATTGATTGGAGCAGTGGATGGCCATAACAAATAGACATCGCCTGTTTAAGTCATAGATTATATATAATCGTACAAATTTTGGCATAATATTCTAAGAATTTCCAAAAATGTATTCAGTTTGCAAACAGTGTATGATCATTACATTTTGTCTTCTGTTCCTGCAATACAGTATGTTAAGCATGTGCTAAACAAAATATGGCCCAAGCTCGCTTGGCAGACATCTGCCTAAAAGACAAATGCAAGTCTTAAAGTAATTAACCAAGTATTAAAATCTTGCTTAGTATAATAGGTTCTGTCCATCTTTATTCAAATGATTGATTGGTCATGAACAGACTCATGCTCATCTATCTGAAATGAATTATTTCCAGGAATTCAAGATAATACTTCTTCAAACTAGCTGACATTCATACAGGATTGTAAAATTGTAACCTTTTTCATTTTGGGCAAACTAGACATTAAGACTTCTAGTGAAAACCATTGAACCAGGACAACTACCCATTCAAAAGAATTAGAGACGAAATTCAATATGTTCATTGTTGCAGCCATATAAAATGTCTGCGGGGTACCATTTTCATTTACACATGGGTAATATAAAGTCTGTATATAAATATAAAATAAATACCTCATGCCATATTGACTTTAAACTGAGATAATATGAAATAAACATATGTTGCCATATTGAATTTAGATTTAAGACAAAATAAATACAGGTTGCTACATTAATTTTAAATTTGGAAAATATAAAATAAATACCAGTAAATACACTGACATTAAATTTGGATAATATAAAATAAATACCTGTTGATACACTGACATTAAATTTGGAAAATATAAAATAAATACCTGTAAATATACTGACATTAAATTTGGATAATATAAAATAAATACCTGTTGATACACTGACATTAAATTTGGAAAATATAAAATAAATACCTGTAAATATACTGACATTAAATTTGGATAATATAAAATAAATACCTGTTGATACACTGACATTAAATTTGGACAATATAAAATAAATACCCGTAAATACACTGACATTAAATTTGGATAATATAAAATAAATACCTGTTGATACACTGACTTTAAATTTGGACAATATAAAATAAATACCTGTAAATACACTGACATTAAATTTGGACAATATAAAATAAATACCTGTTGCCACATTGACTTTAAATAATCCTAGGTAAGAGTCTACAACAATCAAGTAGCCCTCATGGTCTAGCTTTATTCCCAGAGGTCGACCACAGGTTGGTTCATCTTCAAATCTACCTGAAGATAAAAATGTAACCAAGGTTATACGCACAAAAGACAAAAAAGACATTCTAGCAAATTATTTATGGATCCAAATAATATAAAAGAAATTACAAATTAAAGCATTTATTGAAAGCATCACCTGACCAAGACAGCCATCGCTGTATACGCATCCACACATAAATCTGTCAAATTAAGTTGACTGTAAAACTCAACCAGTCACAAAACCCCTAAATATAGAGAATACTATAAGAGTGTTACATTCACCAATAGAAATGCACAAATAATTGTATGATCCTAAATGTAAAATATGCATGATAAACTGCCCCCCCCAATCCCCCCATCCCCAGAAAGATATAAGTGAAAGGCTATACAACAGTAATACTATTATATTCCTTCCACATTCATGATGGGAAAATGTAGTTTATTTGGTACAAGTAATTTAAAATCATGCAATACTTACCTGTCACTATTGCTTAGATAATCTGTTTTCATGTCAAAAACATATACCGTCTGTATAATGTGAATACATCCTCCCAGAGGAAAAAAAAAGAAGTCAGTATGACCCTTTGACCTTTTACACACCACTCTGTCGCATGGTCATGCACAGAAGCTAAATGTACCTATAAGTCATCTTTGTGCAGATGAAAATTATGCATGAAATAAAGAGCGGGGTTGGGATGAGGGTATTTTAGTGGCAGGTAAATACTGTGTAATTAAAATTAGTTTTACTGGAAAGGATCTTTTTGCTAGATGGCCTGGGGCACAAATTGGCGGTTGGGGTGGCTGAGGTGTAACAAAAAGTAAATCTTGTTTACTGCCTTGCCAAAGGACCAGACCTTCTCTTCTTCCTCATCAACCTGAGATGAGGGAGTGGGCCTGAGAGAAGGTGTTATTGCCACAGCTTCTGTCTCAAACTCGGAGTTAATGAGGATGGTGAGAGCATCATCATCCTCATAGTCAAGGACACTATACGGTGGAGAGTGGCACTGGGTATCACTATGTACCTTGATGCAGGAACACAGGAGTAATATGTTGCAGCCCTTAGCTGATGAGAAGATGCAGAAGAGTTGAGAACGTCTAACTTCCCTCGATTATGCAACACCTGTAGCCCCTTCCAACAGGAAACCACATGGTGAGGTGATGGTGGGACATGAGCTTTAGTCTCGCTCTGAGTGGTATAGCAAAGGTCCAATAGTCCATGGGGCATAATGGACCAAGGTCTCAGAGGTGGAAGGCCCCATATCCCATAAAGGTTCATAGGTATAATTGGTGGGGACGCCTGAAATGGTCCCCATCACTATCCTCAATCCTTTGATTGGACTGTACATCCTACACTACACAGGGTGGGATGGTGGAGGGGGTAGAGGAGGAAACTTGGTTCTAGCTCTGCCATATACCATAAGGTCAGTGTGATAGATGGAGAAGACCTTATCTTCACCCTGTGCTGCATGGGTGCAATATGTTGTCTCCATAATAGAAGGGGCCAACACATTACCAGAGGCACAATATGTATTGTGGTGCTCAAACTCCCTTATGGGAGTGAGCAGCCTGCTCTCTTGGTGCTCAACCTCCTTCAAAAAGGACACAATTCGCTGTTATGGTGCTCAACCTCCTTAGAGGGAGGATGCAACAATCTATCACAGTGCTCTACCTCCCCAAGGGAGGGCGCAACCTGCCATCATAAAGATCTACCTCTCTAATGGGAAGACATAAACAGAGGTCACAGTGCAAAAGTGCCTACCACCACGGGTAGAAGATGAAGTAGCTTCTGAATTCCCACAAAGAACAAAGTTCTAAACAGGAAATCAAGAAGACACAATTTGGTTTTAGAAATTAATGAACCATAGTAACACTGAGAATTATTAAACACTGTTGAGAGAGAATGCTAAATGTGGTTTATTAGTTGTCAACAGGGAAAGTTTCTTGGTTTTAGACATCTATACAGCATGGCATCCATGAAAAGAATTACACAGAGGTACAGCTAATTTCTGTGCATGACCATGTAACAGAGTGGAGGACAAAAGGTCAATGGGACATACTGGCTTTTTCTCCACTCTGTGAGGATATATTCACAAAATACGGATGGTATATTTTCAGCATAAGAATAGAACAGCTAGGCAACAGCAACAATATAAGTAATTGCTGCTATTATAAAGCCATATAAGGAAAATTAACAAAATACTTCTTTTTAGAAACATGTTTTAAACAGTGCAGAGCAACAAAAACAACCCCTATCCCTGATTATGAATGTCACAAAATATATACCTCAATCTGATCTTTAACTGTATGAAATTTTGACTATTTCCAATTACTTACCGCAAGGATCTCTCCCAAGTTTGGCTATTGTCCTTATTGTTCCTTTATGAATATCCACAATCTTTCCATCTTCTGTTCCAGTATACAGATGATCTGTGCAAAGTAAAATGTTTTGTTTAAAGCAGAAATTAAAAAGAGTATAATAAAACGTACACTATAAAACTGACCTATGTATAATAGTTCTCTACAATGATAACTGAAATTTTTGTGCAGAAACCTTTTTCTTCTATCATTTACACTAATCTAAACTTTTTACCTTTTGATATCAAAATCAGTAGTCTTCTGCCTCACCCTAAGTGCAAGCCATATACAAAATAACTCCAAGTTTGTGATGTATAACTTATGTGACTGGAGGGTTACTTTGATTTTTTATCTTTTTAAGCCCCAAAACAATAAACTTCTTTGGATCCTTATCTCAAGTGCAGGCTATGAGCAAAATTTGGTTTGTGATGTAGAACTGATGTAAATGTTTTTTTTTCTTTCTCTAACAATGACCATAATCTTTTACCTTTTGTTCCCAAGGTTACAGGATTCTTCCCTTTCATAAGTAAAAGCTATCCAAAAAGGCAGGCAACTGATGATGATGGAAAACTAAAGTTATTATGTAGAAATCAATGTTCGAAGTGACCCTCACCTTTGACCTTTGACCTTACAAAATTGACAGAGTTCTTCTGAACCCTAAGTGCAAACTATCAAAAACTTTGTTACTGCAGTAGATGCAGAAACCTATTGTGCAGAAATCTTTTGTCTTCTTTAAAACACAGCTACCTTAAACTTTGACCTTTTGTCGCTGAAATCAATAGGACTCTCACATACCTTACATGGTAGATATCCACACAGTTTGATAAGTGTAAAGATTAAAGAACTTGCATTATTGTGCGGAAGACATTTTTCTTTTTGTACAAGCCACACTTAGCCCGGCTGTACATTTTCCGAGGTTTACTTGAAAATGTTAACAAAAAACCTCGGATGTCCGAGGTTTTTCCAAAGTTTTCCTACGAAGACCTTGGAAAAACCTCGGATGCCCAAGGTTTTGCTGATATTTTGTCCGAGTTCTTATAAACAACCTTGGAAATGATCTCATACATTTTAAAGACACCTAGTAAATACCTTGGACAAAACCTTGGACATGAGAACTTAGTAAATTTTTAGCTCGGAAAAACCTAGGAAATAAGAACTTAGTCATTATTTATCGGACATAGCTCAGAACTGTGGACTTAAGACATTTTTCGGCTTGGACATGGACTTGGTGTGTTTTAAATGTGTACTTGGAGATTTCTGAATATTTATTCAGATTTTTTTTATATAGTTTATTAAAATGAATGATGTTTGTCATCCCAAAACCAAATGTTACACACATGCTGGAATCCCAAAGTTAGATAAATTCTATTTATTCATAGACTTTTAATCACTTCACTAACAATTATGTTAGTATAACACAGTGGTCCTTGAATTCCAATGTCCTGTCACCACACTGGATGATTGTAAAAATATATTTTCTAGCAACTGAATCTAAAGTAAAGTCTTCAATGCTTAAAAGTACATATGTCATTTATCTGACAATTTGCATTTGTATGTTAGCTACATCAGGGATAATTGAAAATACTAGGGGAAATAGATAATAAAATAAATCCTCGCTGGCCAACAATATCTGATGGATGTAGCCCATTCTACCAGTTTCTACCCTGCAATAAAGATGCTGAATAACATGATGAAAATAATTTCTCAAGATAAAATGTTTATTTTGCTTTTTATTTCAGATTGTATCATTTTATAATTTGATTTAAATTTCCAGAACAGAAATATGTAGTCAAAGTTCTGATAGTAGAAATAATGGTTGATGATGTCATCACACTTAAAATATTTATGACTGTTGCTGGGACCGGTTACCTTTAAAAACACAGATTCTGCGCCGTGTTCGGTACAATTATTAGACACTATTGGATATTTACTGCAGGGTAGAAACTGGTAGAATGGGCTACTTCCATTAGATATTGTTGGCCAGCAAGGAATTGTGACCATACTGGTGAAAATAAAGGTTAATTCACCAATTGGATTTAGGACATGGTCATTTAAGAGTCATGCGTTGGTACGTAACTGTCTTTTGAATGCATATGTGTAGTTTTTCAGTCTTCCGATTATGAAGTGATAAAAGACTTGTGAGAAAAAGTCGAATCGAGTGAAGGGTTGTGGTCACGTTTGAATTCCTTGTGTTTATATATATATTATTGATAAGGGTAATTTATGTTGTCAGACATTTCGCAGTACTTTATTGATAAAACGTCAGACTCCTGTGGTCCAATGCTGCTCACAGCATCTCTCGATACAATGTGTTGGTGTAGATGACATTAATAAACACAGTTGCAATGTTGCAGCTAAAAAGTCTTTCCAGCAGCTTCCTGTGCAGATTGATGAGCTCCTGGATATATGTTATTATCTGGAACTGAGTGATAAAAGAGTGTTGTCAATTTCTGCATAATGATTAAGTCAGGAAAATCCTAAAGTATTGCCTAACTAGATGGTTTTCTCTTGGAAAGTGCATTAATTGTCTTCTAGAGCTGTGGGTGACACTTAGTGAGTTTATATAGAAAATGTATTTAGAAGAAAAGGCAAAGTCACAAGGCTTCAGCAGCTGCTTGTGAGAAGGCAGGGACAGATGCTGGTGCTGTAATTGTTGACAGCTGGTTTAGTCAGAAGAAAACAAAGTTGTCACCTGCTTTGAGCTTTAGCAATGCTAGGCTGAAAAGAATAAGAGACAACCTAAAGTCAAGACGTACCCTTGCATATTGCCAGTTTTTAAGCTGGATTCAGAACAGTTATGACAGACCCAACAAAGCTCTACAGCATGACAAGCCCCTAATTCACAAGACCAGAGAGATTTTACTATCCATGTACAGAGAATTCCTTTCAATTGTTATTAAACCGAAGTAAATTGTTGACAAGACAGACATCACAGCAATTGATGTAAAAGATGAGAGCTTGTACATTCATTGTCAAGACTTGTAATTTGGTGAGGCAACCAACAAACTTCTAGAGAATATGACTTCTGAAGCACAGTTACAGACAAAAATGCATTGTAGGGCATCTATGATCAAATCACTCGTGTATGAAGGAACAATTTCCATTAAAGGATGACTTGCTCATTCATGCAAGTATTGCAGATGTGGTTAAACAATCTTTAGCCTCATTCAAGGACCTGGCCTTTTTCTCCAGTGAAATGGAAGGAATCAACACTGATGATCTGAATAGAGTTTCAGCTGTACCAAAGCTACAATTTAGATGCAAAATTGAATATGGAAAGAGCAGATCATCAGTGGGTTGCTCTCAGGAAATAAAAGGATGGATCTGACCAACTCATATTTCCAATCCTTGGGAGAGTAATGGTCTCAATACTTTCAATACCGCATAGCAACAGCAATGCTGAGAGAGCATTCTCAATGGTAAGAAAAAACAGAACTAGTCAAAGAGACAGCCTGTCTGCATCAACCCTGGAAGCTATTCTTGTTAGCAAATTTGGCACCCAATGATGAACTTTTGCAGAAATGCAAATGCAAATGCAAATCTGCAACATACAATGGACTGAAATAACAAAAATAAACATCTTTATCATGATATATACACGTCATTCTTGTACCTACTGATTTTTTACCCTGCCTCCTGATTTTTTATGGTGAGCCTCCTGATTTTGATTTGTTCAATGTTGGCAGGTCTGGTTATAATTTGCATTGAAAAAGTAGATTTGCCATAAAGTTGTTTGAGTTATTCATATGGAAAAAATGACAATCCCATTACCGGAAATGTACTCAGCCTTCAAAATATTGTTGAGCTGAGAAAAACAATAGAAGGAAGGGATCATTGGAAAAATTGGGGGTAAGTTCATTTCTGTTTTATTGTATTACATTAAATTAGAAAAAGACATGTACTTGTATTGGCTTTCGTATATTGTCTACCATCCTAACATGTGTGAAAAAGAAGGTGCATTTTAATATGCCTTTTCTAATTGTCTACATCCGGGCTCTGTGACTGTCTACAATAATTATACAAATATAAAGTGCGTCATTCTTCTATTTTCCAGCTTTCCAACTTTAAACATATACATGTATAAGAAGTAATTGTTTTCTGATTTGTAATTTTGAGATGAACTTGTAAGGCATTGAAATAGGTACAGAATATAACCTTGAGTATATTTTTTATCAACAATTTCAAATGATTTTCCCAAATGCCAAAAGTAGTCTTTTTAATAATAGTGTTGGGTAATACCTTGTTTTCTTTTTATTAAAATTAAATTCAAAACTAAAAGATTCCAAACATGATTATAAATTAAAGGCTACAACAGTTACAATAGTGTTATATGTGTACTAATTGTTTCATCAATTCATCACATTATATATATATTTATTTTTTATTTACAGAATTGATCCAAAAGAAATGGCCATATGTAATGGATGCAATGATTAACAACAAAATCAGCAAAGTACTGAAAGCCTTCAAGAAACCAGGATTAAAATGCATAGTCAATAACCATTATGCTTTTTTCCAGAAAATTATGTTTGCTGCTAGACTCTTATGGATTACACTTTTTTGCTAAATTATAAAATAAACTTAACATAAAGCAAGCAGCAGAGAGGGTGAACAGACCACCCTTTTCAGACAAAAAATTGATTGAATCCTCAAAACGGAAAATAGAACCTTCCTACGAAATCTCATATTTTAACCCCCCAAAAAATAAGTCTCCATTTATCAAACGGAGACTTTACGATTTTTCAATCAATTTTGGTTGCAACGATGTGGTCATCACACCCTCTCTGCTGCTGCAAGTTAACAAAGATAGTAATTTATTTCAACTGAATATTTGATCGAGTCTTTAGGACTTTACAAACAAACTAATCACTAACACCTCATCTTGTAGATCAATTAAATTATTTGACTGGTCGGTGAGTCGGAAATTAATTCTCGTTAACGAATTATTATGGCATCGCATGTAGACAGGATTAATTGGGTTTTCAATAATTAGGAATCCCGGAGGAGCTGCTTGTGCAAATGAATAAAGAATATATCCCTGCTGAGCTTGATTTGATTGCTCTAGATTAATTTGATAGCTTCCTTCAATTGCATCACATACTAAATTGAGCGCAATCACCGTTGAAATATTTACATTATGCGGGGCAATATGCCTACCACCACCGTCTGGGTCATTATTATGTTTGAGGATTTTTATTTCCTGTGATGTTGTTTTTTTCCATGCATCATGAATTATTTTAAAACCAACATCGATGGTGTCACTGAGAAGTTTTTTTAGTTCTGGTGCTTTATATCCTGGTAGTTTAAATGTCGGAATATCCTTAACTTTATATTTTTTTGCAAATTCTGTTCTCGATAGGGGATTATCGTCATCTAATATATCCTGAATTATTTTCAAATTAAATGTTTCCATATCGTCGATAATTTTGTTGCATGTTTCTACGACGCTGATAAATTAATCTCGGGTAAGAGTACTGGATTTAAGAGATATTAACAATAGCGAAAAATCATTATTCATTGCTGTGAAATTTTCAATAATTCTAGGTTCGTTAACAAAATGATGTCCCTCTATACTATCCCCTTCCTTTTCTCTTCCAGTTGGTTGGTATCCGAAACCAAAAAACTCTATAGTAACTGTGTGATCTTTATAACTTTTTATTGGATTATCAGGTGCTATCACATCGGTGACATAATCAGATTTTTTCGGTTCGGGTGTATAAAACGGTTCTTTTCGTTCAGGTAGTATTTCAGGCCATCCTAACACTGTTCTTAACGAGCTGTTATAGATATCTACAATGTATCCCTCTGTGCTTATTTCGATCGACGACGAGAGCGTCGGTTCATGAAGTTTAATAGCTATGCTTGATTCTTTTCCAGTGATTGATTTTATTCTACGCTGAATTTCAGCATTGATTTGCTCAATTTCGTACGACCCAGTTGGTATTGTAACAACGTTCCAGTCTGGAGTCCCGTCTTCTTTATTCTTATACGAGAAAACCAATGAGTTATTGGGTCTCTGCCCACCAAATGCAACCGATCTGATATTAGGCCAACTATGGTATACACGTAATTTTGCTAGCGCTATCTCCTTCACGGGAACCGGAGAAGGGAAGTTCACACTAAATTCAGGGTTTGTTGATGTTATTGATATCATGCTTGTTCGTATCGGAGTGGTATTCTCCGCAATTCGTTGAAGCAGTTCGAGTGACATTATTGTTAACGATGTCTTCAATTTCCAATTTCAACATCGCGGAGTTATACAACTGGGTCATCGTGGAAAATTCAACATTGGATATGAACGAATTATCTATTGACAGTGAGATCAACTCAGATAATTTTGAGTATGCGTCAAATACCACCCGGTACCGAGCTGTATAATTGGCGAGTTTTTTCTGAGAACACGATAACTTTTTAGTTATCGCGGTGGCAACTGCCGCAATTGTTGTTGCCGCGGAGATAGCAATTGGAACTGCAATCGGAGCCATCATGGTCACCGTCGACAAAATAACCCCGGCGCTGGCCATCACACCGGATACCGAGTACACGGTGATGTCGATGATTACTATGCTGCGTCGGTATTTTTTCATTTTTTCACGATAGCGCTCAAAAAGTGATTTCAAGTTCGCGGAAAATTCTTTCACGGTATCATATCGATATCGATGCGATTGTGATACCTCTGGGACTATTATCGGTTAAATTGATTTCATCGATGTCATTGTTATTTTAAACCCGCTAGTGTTTTCAATTATTCGCCATCGTTAAGGGGAATTGCTAGTAGCTTCAGCCGGAAAAATCATCTAAAAATTCTAAACACCAAGTTATTTTTGATCTAATGGTGGATCTATCAACCGCGACGACATTAAAGTTTTGTTCGTGACCCTTCATAATTAACATCACGGTTGCCACCAGAGTAGGTTTTATCGTCCGCGATCATATTAAATTGATCGATAGAGATCCATGTTAGCCTGTTGATACCATCGACCCATGTTGGCCTGAAGATATCGGCCCTCATTTCGACACCCCAGAGAATGGGGGACAATGTAATATGGACGTCTCTTATCCAATCCATGGTTCCATGATCGACCGTATAAACAATATTTTTAACGCCTATGTCTGGATGTGGAATTTTTACCTTTTCAGATTTTCCTTTTAGTTTAAGAAGATCGTCGTAAATATCGAGATAATTTACCGTGATTCTGGAAGGATCTATTACCTTCCTTGGCTCCCTGTTAGAAAAGAATGAAGTCAGAAGGTCTCTGGCTTTATGCTGTGCTTGGTCTTTAAGATATATGTCGATGTGATAAAATTTTGTTGTGATATCTTTGGGGCCATAATCCCTAAAGAACTCATTAACCATTTCATTGGTGCGTTTTTGTTCGTCAATAGCTTTTTTAACTTCAGCGAGGGTTGGGCCTGTCAGAGATGTGGTTTCAGACACAGGTGTTCTCCCAAAAAATTTATCCATGATGGTATTAAGTGTTGTTTGTCTCACCATAAACATATTAATATCTTTGAGAGTCATCGTAGATGTAGCTGGGACACCAAAGAAATTATTAGCGACGTAGGCATTGTGAGTATGCTTGCCGATAAACTCGCTAATTTCAGCGAGAGTCATGCCTGCCACAAGTGGGGTTCCAAAAAACTTAACAATGACGCCGTTAGTGGGTTTTTGTACCTTTCCAAGATTTTCTATTAGTTTAGAAATATTATTGTAAATATCGAGATAATTTGCCTTGATTTCATTTTCATTCATCATCCTCCCCGCGTCCTTGTTAAAAAAGAATAAAGATAGAAAGTTTTAATTTCAGCGAGAGTCATGCCAGCCACAAGCGGGGTTCCAAAGAATTTATGTATGACATTTTTGTGAAAATTATTATAACCTCGTATATAATCATCCAGCTCACGGCCGTGGGCGGCAATTATGCTGTCATGGGCGTCAATCGCGTCAGTGATCGTAGACACAAGTTCGCCTGGTTTAAGTTGTCCATCGTTGGAATACAGCACAATAGAGTTTTCAGCGGTGTTGCGCTGCCGTATCAAAATGTCATTCACGGATATATTACTGGTTTTCAATTTACCCTGGAGATCTTGAAATACAACTATTTCGTTCGGGTCAACACTTGCTAAATTTAACGTCTCAGCGATTTCATCTTCAATTATTTTTTTTACATCCTCAATAGAACCCGCAGATGTTTTCACGGTGGGTTTCAACATTGACAGAGATCGTCCCCAAATATTAATCATTATTGTAAAGACTCGAGTATTTTTAATTTATTGATTCTCTAAAATTACCTTGTAATTTCCCACTCGTGTATTTATTTACAACCAGATGAGGTGGTTTCTGTGACGATGAAATCTCCGCGAGGACATTTAATACTTCACGGCCACATATCGGTGGATCATTTAATTGTTGTGTTGGCAGCGTGGAATAAAAAATCAGAAACTCTTTGAGTTTCATCGAAGAATTTATATACCGCATAAATTCGCTTGCGGAGCTAACCCATATGAATCAAAATAGACAATCCCACGTGGATCGATCGCGTATGCAACCCAGTGAGTTCCCGATCCGCTGCTGTTATCAAGATTGATGATACCGGTTTCGACGCGTTTAGGTTTTCTCGGTAATTGATCTCTCATAAAAACCCTTCTGAAGTTTTTTATCGCTAGTTTTTTAGCAGCATCAATTAAATCAAATCTGGACATGGGAAGAATTGGGTTTTCAACTAATAAACCATTCCTGGTATTCTCAGGCCGGATCCGTGAACGGATCTCCCGCTGTACCATGAATACGGGGTTCCTGGTAGTCTTAGACCCTTTCCCTTTTTTTTATATCCTTTCCCAGTTGCCTTTTTCAATGCCATCCCTGCTGCGGTCCCAACAGCTCCCAACGCCGCCGCTTTCGCCACTGCTGGGGCAGCCGCTGCAATCAATGCTGGTATTGCAGCTAACAATGGAAATATACCACCTGATTTTATCATGTTGGCGATTGCAGCCTTCGAAAATACAATTTGAATCCCTCGCCGTTTCTTTAGTGCATCATTGAAATGTTTTATTTGACGATCCGTTAATGATATTTTATGTGTACCGCTGGACATCTGCGCTGGTTTTAACGTTATTGTGGTTCCACATTCTTTAGTGGATTTTGATCGTAATTTCTTGACCTGACCATCAGTCAGCTTGACACTAACAACACTATATGTCATTTTATTGTAAAACATATTTATACTTTCAATTGACCTAATTGGAAACTCTTCAAGTTTCATTTACATATTTTCCACTGGTGCATCAACGATTCTCATTCGTCCACCATCACCTTCTAACAACATTGATTTGTCGCTGAGAATAACAGCAATCGCTCTATAATTAGCAATAACGCCACGAAGGACATTGGCTCTGAAGTGTATATCAACGACGGATTGTCTTGTTAAATCAAGATGTTCCAGCGAAAAGTAGTAGATCGGATACAAGTTCTTAAAATCATGTTGCAATATTTGCAAACCAGTATCAACATTTTGATCACGGCCCATATATGACAGCATACGATGGTACACGCGCGCAATATGGTTTTGACCGAAATTAAGTTGTATGTCTTCGGATGGTTCCTGCTAACCATTTATTCTCAACGAGACCTCAGTAACTCCTAATTGATCAAATATCATATGACTGTGTAATTGTGATTCCACTCTTGTCATATCCTGTAACGTGATAAATATATGACGTGGAGCTGAAACTCCTTGTTGTGATGCCAAGTTCCAAGTAAATGTACCATTGATATCTGATTGTTTAACATCTGTTGTTGTTGTTAGCCAACTTTGCAATGATTTGCCACCTGTGTCCATAAATGAAAGTAGCCACTCTTCCGTGGTAATTGATGGGGTCATTACTGGCATCCACAAGACCAATTTAGTTAATTTGACTTTACCAGCGTCATCGCTGGAATTCTCCAGATTGCATCATTGTCACTACCCTTTCGCACGAGTACTACTGTATGCCTCGCTCCATAAATAACTTTTCGTACATTTCTACAGAATCCAAATATATGATGCAACGGAATCGCGCATGAAAACGATTTACGCTGTCCTGCCAACATTGCTATTCGTGTTGCAGCTCCTAGATTGTACTGGGGATCAGTATTTATAATCATATTCTCGACATCAACAGCAGCAGCGCCAGCATTATTATTTGGTCGTCGTACAATAAATTGAGTGGGTCCAGCAGTGTTTTTATTATCTTTTGCAAACATCATAGACGGACCTGCTGATCTTGTATAATCATCGGAGTATCTTGCTAACCCAATTATTGTTGTAGCCACATCAACATCACGTTCTATAGACTCAATCTCTTTTTCGTCAATGAGATATCTCGCGGATTCAAATAGCGCCATGATACCATTATTGACTAAGCCGACTTTGGTACCATCTGGATACGGTGCGGGTGCAGCAGGAGTATCAGTAAGTTGCACAAGTTCTCCTTCTACTTCGATAAATGCTTCAGCGGGTAGAAAGTATTTGCTGGTATCATGGACTTGAAGTTCAATTCGCGATCGAATATCTGCTTGTATTGCATGATAGGAATAAAATTGATAATCGCGGACGGAATTGTCCTTTGGTACTGGGGCTTTCATATCTAACGCTGGATCAGCTGTTCTTTTGAACATTATATTAACATACTAGTATTTTCAATTGTGAAATTCTTTGTAATTATCGTCGTTTTTGTTTTCGTTTCAAACCACTTCCTGCTATCATGTTTGCGATATCATCTTGGTTACTGTTCGCCAACGACGCTAATTTTTCTTCCACAGCGCTATTTATTGCTTTGCTTACACTTGCAGGCATCACTGTTGTAGATGGCAGTACAACTGGTTGCTTTTTTCGTCTTCGCACCAATGATATTATTTTATCTTTCGCGGCAGAAAATGCCTTTCCGGCAAGATTTCCAACGAAATCTCCGATTTTGCTGGTTCCCTTATCACGAATAATATCAATGGCTTTCATTGATAATTGTTTAGCTAACGGCGCCACCTTGGGAGCCATTCTTGTAAATAGCCCCGCAACGGTACTGCCGAAACCATCTCCGTAATATGCTCTATAAACAGGCAATCGTGAGTTCACCACGTAGACGCTTACGGGTTTATCATGGTTGTAGTGTATGATCATCTTGTTATAAAACTAGTAGTTTTTCAATTAGTGATCAATCGCTAAGATCCATAGGGTTTTCATCATAACGTAGGGCGTCTCTGTGATTTTCAACTAATTCAGCAATGAGTTCTCGATATACATTAATATCCATGATACCACCGACAAATAATCGCCTGCAGATATCAGCTGCTTTATTAATTATTTCAACGGAGTTGTTTCCGGCTCGCTTCGCCTCGATGAGAACTTCTAACCGTGATATATCACTGAGAATGTTACCAGGACAACTACGAAATGTCAAGACGTTTTGACCACTACCTGAAATTACTGGCAATTTCTGAGATTTAGAAAATCCCTCCCAAATAGTATAATCAGGTGCTCCCTCCAGTTTTTCTAAATCCATACTTTGTAAATAACTAAAAGGATCATCATCATCATCTCGATCAGATGGTCCAGGCGAAAGTCCAAGCGAAGCTTGGGGTGGTAGTTGTTGTTGAGATTCTTCTTGTTTAGCAGGTGAAAAAGATATTTTTTTTGCAGCTTGTTGTCGCCCCGCTGCAGTCTTTGTGGTTTTCTTTGTGATTTTTGTTCTTCATATTTATTATACCCTGTACTCACTATTTTGAGATATTCAATATATGACGGATTGTCGTTGTCAACTTTACCTGTTTTAGCTTTAATTTTGTAAAATATATCAGCCCAATGTTGTATACCTCTTACATACTTGTGCTGTTCTGGTTTTAACATTTTTTTTCTGTTTTCATACGTCGTAACAACAAGTGCAGGAAACTCTGCACCGTCAGTCTTATCAATTGCTGCTAACCCTTCTTCGTTAAATCGCGCGCGGAATTCATCTACTATTTTATCATCGGTCTTTTTCGGACCAGGTGGGGCTTTTTGTAACAACGCTGATGTCTTTTCAGTTTCCGCTGCTATCTTTTCAAGCACACCAAGAACAGGCACTTCTCGTCGCTTGCCTTCCTCAGGAATATCCCCGTATATTGCTCGTTCAGTTGCTGTTTTCACATCTTTGGTTGCACTTGTTATCAGAGTAAACAGTTGTTCACTTGACACAGAAAAGTCAGTCTGCGCTTGTTGTCGTTGTTGAAGTTTCTCGCGAAGTCTGTCTCGAACTGGTATAAACTTTTTAATTGCTGCTAGCCGCTCTCAGGCTAATCTAGTTGCAAGCGATTCACCTACCATATATTGTTTGTGAACTGAATTTTCAAATGTGAAACTATCACAATTAAATGCTGAGTTATTAAATAATGTACCATCAAGCTAACGTATCCATCTCGGATAAGATTAAACTGTATGACGCTATCCGCGAGTGTTTCAGAAATAACATTGCTGGGGGTTTCAGAATTGTAATATCTGAGAACGGCGATGAACGATTTTTGTTAACGATGCGGCAACAACAACAACTACGTGAAAATGGAGTCGTCGCGGTGATTACCTGCTACCACAACCAGATCATCCAGTATGCACATAATTGCATGAGTAAACCCAAACTGCTGAGTATCCTTTCAGAAGAAAATCCTATGTAGTTACAAAAAACGCTAAAAAAAATAAATTTTAATAGAAAATTTACTGAAAGCCTATTTTATAGTAATGCTCAAGTGGTTAAGATACTGGATTTTCCTCGTTTAATATTTTTCTAAGATCACGAACTTTAGAACTAATTTCAGTTCGTTTTTGATACTCTTGGCCGAGCTTTTGACGTATTACTTCAACGGTGCTAAATAGCGTTATAAATACATCAATGTCGTTACCGTACAAACAAGCATAGATGGACTTTTGAATTCCTTTCACGAGTCTGTACATCTTAGGTAAAACATAACGACCCTTACTAGACTGATACTCAATGTCTTCATATTCTGAGGCAATCCTGTCACAGTCGAGATCTTTAGATAATATTATCCCTCGATTCTTTAAAATTGAAATTTCAGCAATTATAGAATTTACATCTTTGATATCCATATTTTTATAAAAATATAGAAATAATACATTTTACCTCTAATTATTAAAAAATATTGGGGTCGTTTTTGACCCGTTTTTTTTTATGGCCAGTACAATGCCGTATATCTCCACTCGAGTGTTGTGACAGATTTTAGGCATAAATATACTTAATTAAGTTAATTAATGGACAGTACAATGCCGTATATATCTCCGCTCGAGTGTTGCGGCAGATTGTAGGCATACATATACTTAATTAACTTAATTAAGGATGGATTATAATTCAATGGAACGATGATGGAATTTGTGATGTAATGATGTAGGACGGCACAATGCCATATATATCTCCGCTCGAGTGTTGCGGCAGATTGTAGGCATACATATACTTAATTAACTTAATTAAGGAAGGATTATAATTCAATGGAACGATGATGGAATTTGTGATGTAATGATGTGGGACTGCACAAGACAGCACAAACATGAAACGACGGGGCAGATTTTCTACGGCCAATCCAACCAATCAAAAGCAACCAAACTAAATTAATCCGGTTGCATGATTGACAAAAGACAACCACAAGCCCGTGTTAATGGCGTTGGTTAGTTTTGATTGGTCGATTGGCTTTCGAAAGCCCCAAGCTTAGTACGAGTCAAAACATATATAAGGTGACTAATACAGCAGCGTTGATTCACAGGTGTGTTATTTTATTTCCTTGAATTACTTATTAATGCTGTTTCACAACATTTAAAACAGACAAAATATTGAAATAAAACACTAAACAAAATAATACAGTTGTTAAATAACAGCGTATATTTTCCCTGTTCTAATTCTCTAGACAAAATACATTGTCGATTAAATCACAAAGAGCTGTATACAGAGGAATTTTAACCACGCCCACCTACTTCAATGAATGGGAAACACTGTTCCAGCTGAGCGAACATAGGTATTGCGCTGGATTATAAAGAACATCTGTACTAAAAGTGTATTATAGATGGTCTACATAAATACAACTGTTTAAATAATGCAGTTTTAGCCAAAGTGACAATAAAAAGGTTTTAGAAATTGTTAAAAATACAACTCTATACCGAAACTATGTATTATACTCCATTACAGTCATGTGGGCGCGCCTAGTCAAGGTATACAGGTAATAGCAGACGGCACAATTCCTTTGACGTCATAATACAAGGGAACTTAGTGAGTAGAGTGTGAGTTGCGGCGGATTTATCCATAAAGGATTTATCTCCCTTGAATCATTTCAGGTGTATACGAATTTTAGTTTATGACCATTTTTTTTAGACAGAGTTAATTTAGTTATATTTTCTGCAACAAATCATATTGAAGACCTACAAATGTCAAAGTATCTACTAGCTTTATTTATTGATTGAAATATTTTCTCCTCTTTGGTTTCTAAATCAAACGATTTGACCCCCCTAGGGCGTTTTGAGTACCTACCAGCGTTGCTTTTTAAAAGGTTATCGCGCTGCGAGATGGATTGAAGATTCTCAAGACAATTATCAGTCTTCACGCCATTTATGTGATCAATCACAAAGCCATCTTTAATCAATCCGTTATGACATTCAAAAACAATTCTATGACAGAGATATTTTTTATTTCTAACACTAAACAGCAAATACCCCATATTATTCAGAAATCCAACCGCTTTTTTTAGTCTGCGGTGCCTGACAACACCATCACTGGAGGCTTCGTAATTAAAAAGCACTGGATGGGGTCTGAAATCTTGGCTCATTTGTATAATAATACTACTTATCTAATTTATTATCTGCTTTAATTATAAACCTCTGGATATAATTTTGAGGGGTTTTGATGATTTTGTCATCGTTAGGGTCAATGACGGTATTTTTTATTCGTTTGTCATAATAGCGTTTTAGTTACCTGTATCGTTTGCCGCCGCAACTGAGACATAATTGTGATTTTCCTCTAATGCCCACCCCACATCGGAGGCATGGGAGAGGGCCGAAGGAACCATTGCGAACGCTTTGTAAATGATACCCACAGAATTCGCTTCTGCATGATTTGTTACACGGGGTTGTTGATCCAATCATAAGCCACTTGCAGTGATTCATTATACTATATTTTTCTATTTAAATACTTGTTTTAATTATAACATGGAGGAGTTCAAGAGATTATCGAAAATTAAGCCCTGGAAAAATGCTAAATTCATTGATTATACCATAAAAGAATTCCAAAGATTATCGAAAATTAAGCCCTGGAAAAATGCTAAATTCAATCTTGATAAGGAGTTCCAAAGATTATCGAAAATTAAGCCCTGGAAAAATACTAAATTCAATCTTGATAAGGAGTTCCAAAGATTATCGAAAATTAAGCCTTGGAAAAATAATAAATTCAATCTTGATAGAGTCTCTGATACACCAAAATGTCTAATCGGTGATAGAACTATACTGGGTAAAATCAGGGAGTGTTTTAATGAATTCTACCGAGACGGTGCAGTATACTGTTGGTCGACATTTCGAATTATTGATGAAGATGTCAATGTACCCAACATCGATGCTACTATGAACGATGAAAGAGCAGCTGAGATAATTTCACACCTTGGCCAGCCAAGGGGCTGGAAATCCAAGGGTAAATTGCAAAGCAATTCCCAACAAAAGTATTTTTTCAGAATAAAATTCGTTATCGAAGTCGAAGGCAAATGGATTATCAGGGATAAATTTGAACCAATCCTCAAGGATAAAAAAACTGTCATTGTGAGTAGAGATTCCAAACCAGGAATTCTAACTGGAATTGACAAACCATACTACAAGAGATCTTATCCTGTAACAGCAATTGTTTATGGGATATATCCGTTAAATGATAAACCCGATATTGCAAAACTAGCTCCTATGAAATATTCTAGTTCACTGAATTGTGTAGCAACACGGGTAATGGAACACTTCACAAATGCATCCCGAGGAAATAAACTAACTGATCTGAGACGTAGGAAAATAACCGAATGGGAACTGACAGTGAAACAGCGCGGTGCAAAGATTTCTGATATAGCTAAATTAGAAGCATCATTAAAATTCCCAATATCAGTAGCGACAATAACCGGAGAAATATTATACGAACCGAAATATCAATCGCGAGGGGCTCCAATTAAAATTATTGATCATAACAAACACGGGTGGACGGCTGCAGTAACAATATTTCCACGAGATAGAACCGTGAGATATATCCCTAAGGAGTTCGTCGGGGATGTTTTTTATAATGAGAAATTATTCAATGCTATTCACACGCTGTGTAAGGATGATCCTGTGTCAGTGTGGTTACTTAGAAGTGATGAAGATCCCGAAATAGGATTTGATCAATTTGTAAGACCAAATGGTGAATTATATCGCGTTGAAGAATTAGATAACAGAATGAGAAAAATCGCTAGTGATTTTTCACCGGAGAGTTCCCATGAAAAACTATTAACGGATAGTTTTACTATTCCATCAGTGGTAGCTCACTTTGCAAGAGAAAAAAACTCATGGCGTCCAACACGAAGTGATTTTCTCGAGGACGTTAAATTGAGTTGCGTCGAATTTGGTCATGGAGGACTGTGGAATACAAAATACCATCGTGATGGTATGATTTCAATTTTATATCCGCGTGTTATCCTGGAAGTTTCCTTGGGTATGGAGAATGTAGTAACTATTTTAAACGATTTGGACACCCCACGCATGAAATGACTCGCGTTGTGATTAATGGTCCATTGCCTGATTTTGATTTAACTGGATTCGCTCGTGTGATATCATTCGAATTCGCTACAAGGTTACATCCGTGTAGTTATCTTTGGCTTGGTAGACATATATCTGAAAAGGCCTGGATGCCAATAGTGTTACTACGATATATAATTGATTGTGGTATGCTAATATTGTTGATTGTTTCCAAAGCTATTATATGCTATCGAGCTCAGAAAGAAGTTTGGCTACCACAACCCGATCTAGATCGTATAATTAGCGAACATCGAAAACAGTTTCCAGATTTCAATGAAGAACAAATCATGAATTGGTCTAAGAAGTTATTTGAAATTAAAAAAGAACAAGCAAAAGATTTTGGACGAAGAATAATCGGTAAATTTACCCAGGGTGGAAGATACGACAATGCAAAATATTCTTCGCGGTTGATCATAGACATCGCTGAATACGATTTTATTGTAACGGATTTAACGAAACAGGGAAAACTTGTAACCCATAAGGATGCTTTTCTATCCAATGGTGAGAAATTGGGTACGGTTGTTACCTATTGTGATGGATATATTAAACAATATACACATTTGAGAAGTTCTATGCTAGCTTATGCTTCCATCAATTTATTTTCGATGATAAATAGATTTCCTAATACCGCAGTTAGAGTAGCCACTGATTCTATGTATATCCACGAGAAATACAAATCAGATGTAGCTAAATTCACAGATCCCGAGGCAAATTGGGGATGCTGGAGATTTAAAAAGGAAACGCTACATGAGTATTGTGAATCAGCAGATGTTACCATGGATGAAAAGTACTTAAAGTGTGATGAGATTCAATCCGAATTTTCTAATGCACCACCGGTATCTGATCCAATATGTAGATACAAGACAGTTTATTTAAACGGTTGTGGTGGGTCAGGAAAGACAACTTGTGCAATTGAATTATATCATAGAAACGCTAGCGTTTCAAAATCAAACATGACTGTCCTAACACCAACTCACAGACTCGCCAGAGAGATGAAACAACAAGGGGTAAATGCCTGTACTTATCATAGTTTCTTTCGATGGAAAGGCGATGAATGGACCCCTGATCGAATGGGTGATAAATTCATTCCTGAAATCATAATTTGGGATGAAATATGCACGGTATCGTTGAGAGTATTACAGACATTTCTCGAGTGGTTGTTAAACAAAAACACAAAAGTCGTCATGTGCGGTGATCACGGCCAACCACCACCATTTATCGGTGGATCTCCACATGAATGGCTAAAGGGTTTTGTAGACTATTATGAAGAAATTAATACCGACAATAGATCACTTGATGAACAATTACGCGAGTTCAAAGCGCTAATTAGATTACAGCCGGATAAAATCCAATGTGAAATAGCGCGTGAAATAATTTCAGAAACTCCCATGAATGATTTTTGGGAAACGTGGAGACCAAATGATTTGATAGTAGCAAGTAGAAAAATAGTCAGAGACACACTTCAGATGAAGTTATTTGAAACGCATAAAGAAAAATTTGCAACACTTCCAGTACTGTTGTGTTATAGGCCTTCGGATACACGAAAGAAGAATATTGAAGTTGATATTCCAGGGAAGAGTGAAAAGCAGATTCTCATGTTAAATGATATTGTGCTGGTTGATATCAGCGTTGTCGAAGATGCATTGCGTGCTGATAAATCCCCATGGACGTTAGGTTACGCAGCGACAATACACTCTTTACAGGGATTGACTATATCAGATACAATTGTTTGGATGGTGGATAATCACATCGAATGGTCGAATTTAGTCTATCTTGCAGTGTCCAGAGTACGAAGAATAAATCAACTTCGAAGAGTTGTCCTGGATGATAATGACACTACAATGGATGATGCTAGCATCGTTGATGTTAAAATTATTGATAAAAAACTCTCCAGTTACAAATAACAAGACAAAAAAAACAACGAGAATTTGACATTGATGCTAAATTAATAATTACGCTGAAGCAACAACAGAATAATCACTGCGCGAGTTGCAATTGTATAATGCGTTGGCAGTATTCGGATAAAGATCCTCGCCAATTTACCGTAGACAGAAAGAACAGCAGCATTGGTCATATCAGAGATAACGTTATGCTGACTTGTCTTGAGTGCAACAGACGAAGGGGTGCTAGTTAAGACCATGCGGTGGTAATTGAGTATCCTCTGGAATTACCTGTAGTTGTTGTCGAGTAAATCCTCGCTGAGGAGCAGTTGAATCCAGTTTATAGATTGGAGGTCTACCAGTAGATCGTGTTATACCGGATATCTTATGCGTAGTGACGCTCCAAATAGGATCGGTAGCTCTTTTTTTTACCACCCTCAAGTTCTCCTGGTTCGTACAAATACCTAACAGTGACATTACTACCAAGAATTGGTTCTTTGAAATCTTTTTGTGAAATTCCTTGGATTTCCATTTTTGGTATAGACGCTTTCTTAATCGCGTTGACAGGTTTCATGTTAATTGTTCAAGTAATCTTGTTATTGAGCGCGGTAATCACAGCTGGTAATCTCTTAACCCATTCACGGGATCTTTTATCCTGAATAAACTCCTTCGCGTATTGATATCCGAATAACCATTCAGCAAGAGTCTGATTAAATCGTTCAACAATTGCCTGAACGCGATGTAGCGCAGTATGCCCTCATCTGATGGTGACATTGTGATGTTTCATCGCTGATAAAACAGCGCCTTGAAATTCCTTGCCAGGATCAACCTGCAATAGATTTGGCCAGCGTAGTGGGCCTCGTCGATAAATCTTTTCAAATGCAGAAGCAACTTCAGGTGATGATTTTGTTTTTAGCAGTTCTGCTTGTTTGTATCGACTCGCAACGTCAACTACGGTTAGCGCGTATTTGTAACCGTTGTCATGTGGTAAAAACAATAAATCAGCTTGATGAACTTCATTGGGTCCGGTAACATCAAAATGCGAGAAATTGATTTGTTTAGGGCGCGGTAGATAAATTTGCCATATAGCCTGTTTGGATAACCAATTAGCCGCAGTGGCCTTTTTCACTTTTGCAGCGCTAGCGAGTTTATGGATTGCTGCTTTACCCCGCCAGTATCCTTTTGGAGAATAATAAATAGATTCCATGTTGTTATTAATTACTGGCACCTAACATCAATTTGCCTTTCATAGCTGATTTTACCAACCATGAAGCCAACTTTTCTTTGAAAGATTTATCAGGAATAGCATTTAACGCATGAATTAATTTCACATCCGCGAGATGCCTGTGTTGCAAATTGCTGCTTTTATATGCTACATCATGAGCATGACACGCCTTATCAATAGCGTTTATTGGATACTCGCCGGATCTGGGTTGATTTTGATCATCAAGTCTGATATCTAATCGTGTTCCGGGGCCACAGTAGCTATATCCTGGAAGGTGCTTTTCTCCTGGCTACTTTGCCCACGGCGTTCCAGGGAGTTTTACTAACTTGGCTGCGATATCACCTCCTCGTTTTTTTAAAAACATCTCCGGATTTCATAGAAACAAATCTAAACTTTTTTATACCACATGTTGCACATCTACCAGTAAGTGCTGATCTGTTATTCCTTGTTGTAATCGTCGTCACATCATTTGTGCCAGTACGCGTTTTACACTTCACACAATATAGATCCATAATTTATGTATAGAGATATGGATATAATTGATTTTTCAGCGACTAAAACAAGAGAACCAGTTAAGCATCATGCAGCGCTACCAAACTCTATCCGCGCAATTATAATCGGGCCATCTGGATCCAGCAAGACACAATTGCTGCTCAATTTAATAATGAGATGGATGAAGTGGGATAAGTTGTATTTAGTTGCTCCTAGCGTAGATGATCAACGATGCTATGAAGTGCTAAAAGATTTTAATGAAAACGCTTCAGAGATTAAAGGTGAGAACGTTGTTGATTTTATAACTGATATTGACGAGGCACCATCCGTGGATGACCTTGATGGGAACATTAACAATTTAGTCGTATACGACGATGTGATGTTAGACAATCAAAAAAAACCAGCTAGGATCTTTTCCAGAGGCAGGCATAAAAACACTGACGTGATATATGTCACTCAACGCTACACTCAGATTCCAAAAGTGATCAGAGATAACTGTAATATTCTTGCTGTGTTTAACGGCGTTGATACACATACGCTACAAAATATTTGGCAGACATGGTGCTCTGATATGGACTTCAATCAATTTAAAAATTTCTTTAGTAACGCTCAGTCGACTCTGCACGGATTTATAACAATACATTTACATGATCCTCGGACACGAAATCGTATCGGACTCGATCAAATATTCGGTTGAAATAAATTACTATCTTTGTTAACTTGCAGCAGCAGAGAGGGTGTGATGACCACATCGTTGCGACCAAAATTGATTGAAAAATCGTAAAGTCTCCATTTGAGAAATGGAGACTTATTTTTTTTGGGTTAAAATATGAGATTTCGTAGGAAGGCTCTATTTTCCATTTTGAGGATTCAATCAATTTTTTGTCTGAAAAGGGTGGTCTGTTCACCCTCTCTGCTGCTAAGCAATATTTTTTTTGGTCATTTTCATTATCATCTCTTCAATTCCACTTTAAAATTTGAGAATATTCTTCAAAAGTTGACTGCTGCATAATAATAGCACAAGTGTACCTTCCTTGTTAGCTATTAGCAACTGTATACAACCCATTTCCAAGAAACCATGGCTTACTTCCTAAGAGAACTTTGCCTTAAGCACTGATTCATTTTATTCATGAGCTAGTCAGTTTGAAAACCAGTCTATATTTTTAAAGAAAAGAGAGTCAGAGAAACACTTTATGGTTTGAATTGTGGATGTTATATCATGTATTACAGCAAATGGATCTTTTCAAACTTAAAAACGTTTAATCAGGAGACAGGACAAATCAACATGTGTTACAAATTTGAAAAGAATACGAGAGTTATGATATACAGCACTCTGAGCTGTAATTCGGGCATGTAATATAGTTTACACTTTTTTGTCAATTATAATAGCAAACAGTAATTGTACCTCTCTGGTGTTAGTAAGTATGGAAATGGATGAATATTTCAAACTAAAATGTAAAATTTAATATTTTAAAAACATAATGGGCATTCTGGATATTTTTGAAAATTTCATTTGTGATGAACAAAATTTAAAATATATTAATGTAATCATTTGCTTCATGATATAAATTGTTCATCTGCTGGTTCTTTATGCTAGTGGTGTCCTAGGAAACCTTGGACTATGTCCGAGGACACCCTGGACAATGTCCGAGGTAACCTCGTACACTACATCCTAGGACAAGCTCGAACATTGTAGTATAAAAACCTTGGACTTTTACCTCGGACAGTAACCAATACTCCGAGGTTTTTCCTAGGAACATTTGTCCGAGGTTTCCTAGGAATGTACAGCCGGGCATGAACATCACTTCTGCACCCAAAATCAATAGGGTTCTTCCCTTTCCTAAGTGCAAGCCATCCACAAAGTTTGGTAATTGTAAATGGTGGACATATTGAGTTCTTCTGCAGAAACCAAAGTAAAAACATCCAGATGGATGAACTGAATCATAATACAGTGTCTGCTTTGTTTACCAGAGATCCTGATATTCTCATGGCTCTAGTCTGACAATTTTTCCACAAAAATTGACATGGTAGACATATATTTGTGAAATTATATCTAAAAACATTAAAAGCGATATAACAATCTGTAACAAATAAGAAAACATTGCTATACATGTATCTACTTGTAGTTGTGCAGGAAGATGTCTTTTTTTGGTTCAGGATTTGCTGCTACTTTATTGCAAGTATTATTCTTCCATGATTAAATGGTTTCCTTTCAAACTAACTAGTTATAAAAATTTGTATTACTTTTAGAAAACTGTACTGTAACAATAGAACTTCAACCATCAACAGTACTTTTTTCCACTCTTAGATTACTACTATTAAAAATTAATTACTGTCAAGAAACTGATTTCTACCTTGAAAATACATAACAGCTGCTTAATGGGAACTTTCAGTCAAGTCAGAAAGTGAAATTTTATTTGCTCAGGTTCCTTCTAAAGTCTTTGAGGATGATAAAAAAGTTGTTGTTAGTATCTTTGATCTTAGATTGTACCATGACTAGAATTACAGGCATTCTGTTGTAAATATATTCGCACATGATTACACAACTTTCACAACAAATGTCCTGTGTTTTATAGTGATTAAACCATTCAGATAACATAATGATCAAAACAAGCCAAGTCAGTGATACCTCTGATAAAACAATGGAAACAATGTAAAAACCAGACCAAGTCAATTTAGATTTATGTATAGTGATCATCAGCATCCTCAACATCTTTACTCAATGACAATGAAACAATCTGTAAATTTGATCTGGTGACCTTTGAACTTTACTTAGTTATGGCAATTATTTGAGACTTTAATGGATATAGAAATTTAAGACAAATTGACATATCTGAGATATCCTCTGCCCAATCTGCAGATGCTCAATGTATGCGTCACTGGAAACCACTGATCAACCAGAAATATTCAGCAAATACAGTAATTTCAGTATATGTGCCTTAAATAACAACTGCAATACAAGATTGTGTTCTTTTTCAACAATGGTTATCTTTTAGGCACAAAATGATGTTTGTTTATTATGCACTCTTTTAAAATTAGGCTAGGTAGGGAGTTTAAAAAAAACAAACTATGTATATATATATATATATATATATATATATATATATATATATATATATATATAATGTACTAAGCGCTTTTAGTACTGGACAAAACTGGCTTAATTAGACGTATTTTTTATTTTACAAAATATTACCCAGGGGAAACAGTGCTAGGGTCAACAACAAAAAACTAGGATGGTCAGCCAACTGGAAACACACATATTTTATTTTATACATTAAGGTTTTGTTCTATAGACAAGCTGGGATTTCTTCATAGTCCATAGTAACAACTTACTCTAACATTTCTGCATGTCAGTCAGAACTTTCTGTAGCCATTTTTCAGGGATAGGTAATGCCCTTTACAGATTTTGTTAGGTGTATAACTTTCACAACTCATAATTTGTTAAGTAAAGTTAAGATAGATAACAGATGATGCAGATATTCACTTTTTTGGTAATGAATCATTAAACAGCAGGATGAAACAGTCCCTACATAAAATTATTTAACCTTTATGGGACTAATGTAATAAGCAGCATAAGCGTGAATCCAGGATTTCTATTGAGGGACTGGGATTGTGAATGGTTCTTGCACTATGAAATGTTTGGGAGGGGGGTTGTGGTGGAGGGGAAGGACCAATCAGCCTAGAATTTGTTTCATGAGAAAATTGGGAATCACTTAGAAAAATTATACAATTTTGGGGAAATCAATTAGCATCATTTTACATTTTTAAGAGTTTGTTTCTTAAGGGACAGGACCCATTATTAGACTTAGATGACTATGTGAAAAAAATTCTACCTCCATCAATTACAAGGGATTCTGCTCCCACTATTTTATTCTCATACAGACGGTCTGCTTTCTGTAGATGATCATTGGGGGTCAAAGGTCCTTCAAAGCTAGGGGGTTCTGGCATGCTGAAAGTCAAAAATCATAAGCAATAGTACAGGAACATTCTTTGGACTCTTTAAATAAATACATCCTCCTGCTCATTAACCTGGCCTTATAGCAGAAAATAACAAAATCAGGCATGCACATCAAATAAAAGTACTGGTAGTCATGTACAGAAATCTCCTGCATAAATTTTACTGAATCTTGGCAGCAAATCCTTAATAATTACAACATGTTCATTAAGAGTAACAAATGTCTACACAATCATACTGCATCTTTCTAATAATCATGGTTTAATGAGAATAAATTTATGTATCCATTCCTGCAACTCCCGAATTTTCAATTCCTTAATAATAATAACCAGAAACAAGTTTTCCTTGCAAATAATTTGCATCTTCCTTTTTTCTCCATATCGGACACCACTGTTCACTATTAACAAACTGACTGGTTTCTTGTTATCTATCTTCTGTTTTATTACAATTTGAAACTATTTCTGATGAACGAGTCTGTCACATTGAGCTGAAATACTTTTCTTACTATCTGTATCCACACAGAAAATGTCTGTTCTTATATTCCATTTTTAACAAAATAATTTTTACTGAATTTCCTCAAATGACAATGATTTGTTAAAATAACTTTGCAAAATCTTGAAAGGTTGGCACGTTTGCCATTGAACTCTGCAGACTGGCTACATATTCTGGTATCAATAAGGTCATTCTAATACTAATCAAACATCTCTATGCTGGTCATCTCTATAAAAAGGGTAAATTCTTTTGGTTCCAACAGAGAATAGTTTCAGTGAGTTATCATGCATTTGTATTACCTGTATGCTACTGGTTCTATTGGTGATGGCAGCAACCAAATAATGAGTGGAAGTGTGACTATGCAGGAAATAAAGCTGACACAGAGTGCTCTTTTCCAGCTGAAAATACAAATAAAAATACTAAAGACTATGTTTGCAAAACATATATTCTGGTACTTATCCATTTTGTCCCCTACAATCAAAAAACAAATATATATATATATATATATATATATATATATATATATATATATATATATATATATATATATATATATATGTGTGTGTGTGTGTGTGTGTGTGTGATTTTAGGCTGGGTATAATATATCTCAAGAGTTTCCAGTATTTACCTTAGGGCTAAGATCCTGTTGTTAAGGATAGACCCAATATCAAGTGTCAGATGCACAGATGAATCTGTTCATGCCCTGAAAGTGTGTATATGGTTATATAGTGATTGAAGAGTTTTCAGTTATGAACCATGGAGGATGTATCATGGACAGACATATGTAATAATAATATCCCAGACTCTTTTGAAACAACATAAGGATAAAACAAATCAAAGATATTACAAGTTTGCATGCATCCAAAATTTAACTTCAAACAAGATACATGTATTTTGTGATTTCTGGTGGATTAAGTCAAATCTTCATGTAACTACTCAATCCCATAACTAGCTATATCATACAAAAGTAATCTACAAGCAACTGGAGACAATGTAAAACTAACATAAGATACCCATACATGCTGCCTAAGCAAACATGACCAAGCACTTTTGTGTCTATAAAAGGTAAATAACTACAACACTGATGTAGTTGTTCATCCCTAAAGTTCAAAGAAAACCAGGACATCACTAACTGGTTTGGTTTCTGTGAGTACATGAGAGTCTGATCAGGCCAATTTGTGGTACACACAAGAAAGATGATGCTTGGAGTTTCTGGATTAATACAGGACATACAGCAGTTCTGAGATTTATGCTACAACTGTGCTTCTGCACTGCCTCAGCAATTCTGTTCAGTTCATAGTCTGTAACTTCAGCTGGAAGGATCCTAATTCAGATCCTCCAAAGTTTCAGGATCAATGCTGAAATGATAAAAGGATAACTTAAGGGATTTCTTGAAGCATTTCTTCTGTAAAGAGCCATAATTTCTTTGGCAATTCTGGCATTAGTTCCATGATCAATGTGTACTGCATATGACAGTTTACTGCTGAGGCAGGTAAACTTGTCCACTGTTCAGGGGGTTTGGTTATTCCGCTGTGATGGTAAGCTCTATGTAAGGCTTACCAGGTACAGATTGGTGCATCACCTGTCTTTTTCAGACTGATTACAAGACTGAAACTGTTACAAGCTTATAAGAAAAGGTACATACAATGTTGCATATCAGAAATTTTAAATAATTGACCAAAAATGTTTTGGTGCTTAAAGAACAGGTGCACTATAATAATAATAATAATAATAATAATAATAATAATAATAATAATAATAATAATAAATTTATAGAGGGTGACTCATTAGTCAAGGACTATTCTCCCTTGAGGCCCTCTTAATGAGAGTATAACAATGCACTTTTTATGAAGATAGCAATAATTAGTGCTTATTTTAGCATGTTTAGTATTAAAATACTAAATTCCATTATCTATTAGAAACACATGCATGCTCATGATATCTCTTCTTAAATACTATAATATTTTCAGCTGATATTACATGTAGTGGAAGCTTATTCCACAGAACTGTACCAGAGTATTGAAAACTCTTTTTGAATTGCTCTGTTCTTGGTTTTGGTACTAGAAGGTTTCCATGTGATATTGATCTCAACTGGAATTGTGTTGAAAAAGGCCTGAATAAGTCCTGAAGAAACTCTGGTGCTGTTCCATATAGGCATTTATATAAAAGGACTCTAAAATTACACGTGCTGCTTGTTTCTGGAGTTTAAAAATCCTGTCAAGCTCAGATTTAGCACAGTTTCCCCATACATTAGAACAGTAATCCATTGTTGGAAGAATATATGACTTGTAGTATAGACTGCAAGTTTCCATAGGTAAATATTTCTTGATTCTGCTTAAAAGGGCAATTTTGGATGCCAGTGTTTTACAAAGCTTATCAATATAGTCATTCCATAATAAATTATTATCTATGGACAAACCTACAAGCCTTTCATGTTTGACATTTTCTAATGGATGATTATTTATTGCAAGAGATAGATTTGGGTTCACTGACTTGTGTAGCTTTTGTGTTGTCCCCAGAATCATACATTTTGTTTTACCTTCATTAATTACCATCCTATTTTGTTGTGCCCAGTTTTGGACTCTAATAAGGTCTGTTTAATCTTGTTTGGATAACTTCAGTATCAGAACTAGATGTAGAATGGCCTTTAATTTATCAAAAGCCTCTTGACATGTCAGACAAATGAAACCTGCAGTTCTTGCTCATCAAAGTTGTCCTTGGTTCAGCAAAATAATTTGAGCAAAAGTTTTGATAATATCCATACACTAAAACTGCATCAGTTTCAGCTACTTTTTACCAGCAAGCATTGGGAATTCAGAGATAGCCTTGACTTTAACTTCTAAAGGTTTAACTTTATTGTGTCTCACAATATGTCCTAAAAATGCAACACACACATAATGAAACTCAATTTTTCCTAAATTAATTGTTAGTTTGCATCACCAAGTTGATCATTGATCCAATGATTTCCAAGTGATCTTTCCATGTATTGTTCTAGACAATGTTTGGTGAGAAACTGAAAATATATGTTTCAAACACACATAGATCCAGAAAATGCTGCAACTCGTATGGTTTTCTTTGCATAGAAGAAGTCATCCTGGGTGCATCTATGCTGATAAAATATAGGTTTGACAATGAGTACTCCAGAATTTTAAGTTATTGAATTTTTAATAACATGGTGTTTGCATAGGTTTACGATGAAAACTGAATAAGCACCCTGAGTCCCATATGAACCTGTATTTAAGAAAGGGAATTGATGTGCATACTGTCTATACATGCTTATAGTTCAACAATACATGCTTAAGTCCAACAACGAACTGCACAGGCTCAGATATGCCATAGCATAATGTTCCAGCAGATCTGGGTCTGTACAGCTTGTTAAGAGTTATCAGTACAACAAACAACACAGACTCTGATCTGCTGGTGCATTATGTTATGGCAGATAAGGATCTTTGTCATCTGCAGGTTGTTGTTGTAAGGTTTAATACCATTTTCAGCACAAGATACGCTATACATGGCAGCCAGTATAAATGGTATAGGAAGAACCCAGGAAAACCCTAAAATGAACCACTGAGCCATGAGAAGTTACTGGCAAGTTTTCTCATGTACCCACATTGGATGAGCCTAAGACTCAAACTCATGCAGACAGAGGTGAGATGGCAGTGATCTGTAATGGTGAGCAATTGAGACCACTGGGCCACTTGGGGCCCTTCTGCAGTTTGACTTGACATGTATGTGAACATGTATGGTAATAAACTTCTTTAAAACTTGAATCAGCAAAAGCTACATGTTATCTTTTGACATCATTAAAGTGGTTACACAAAAAGCATTTTTTCTACATAAGTGTGACAATGTATCCCCTCCCTTAGCAGAAATTGTGGTGTCTTATGCCCCTTTCACCAGAAATGTATCACTGCATATAGTCTCTTATCAATCTAACTGCAAAAGAGAGACCCTCATCTACCATAACATAATGTGCCAGGAGAAGATTGTCTATGTTACATGTGCTACCAATTACTATTGACAAACTGCCGACTCAGATCTGAGATCTGCCAGCATATTATGCAATGGCCTATATGCATCCTCACCCTGAGTGTGCATTTTGCAGTTGGACTTGTGAGTACATACAGTGCTTACAAGTAAACCTATACCATTAATGTTGGTGAGTCAACAAGGGTTAACTACTCAACCAATTTTAAATTGGCTAAATATATTGATTACCTCAAGGACTTAGCTGGTTGCTTTAGTTCTTCACGTTTAACATTACTATCTGTTTGCAATGGACGCCTTTGTCGCACTCCTTCAGACATTTTCTTTCTTCTATAAAATCCCTCCTATAATGAAAATCAAAGCTGCTATGCCAAAAAACTCATACCAAGCTACAACAAAATGAAAACAAAATTATCTTCATGTTAAATTTTCTTAGTATAATATTTCTTAGAAGCATGAGGAATCAAGTTGAGTACTCTCTGATAATAATGGTTGATAGAAGTAATAAAATAGTACCACATTTAAAATTACAGTAACAAACATGACGTGGGTATTCTGTATGCAAGTCCACACAAAAAAGAGAATTAAACTAGCAGCCTGCAATAACACAGAATTATTAAACATTTTTCACCATTAATAGCACTGTCTACATTTTGGCACATCCACTCAGGCTTGGCACTCAGATTAACAGCCATATCACCTGCACCTTACAATGGTCCTGACACTGACCACTTCATGTATGTGAATAATCCCCCCCCCCCATTTTTTTTAATCTACAAATTGCTTCATGCAAGTCATCTGAATAATTAAGGCAAAAAACGGTGAGTCAAATCCAATTCTATGATCAGTTTTCAGTAGCTTTAAAAAAAATTATATTGTTTAACACACAACAAAAATATTAGTTACATATGGGACTAAAGCCAATAAGGCAATTCCCTTGCCAGAAGCATCTGAACATTCTGTATTTGTTATAAATCTTGCTGTTGGTTTCATGTCATCAGAAATAATCTGACCATATATGACAAGGCATTTATTGTTGGCTATGTGAGTGCTTTCATCTGCCACTGTTTACACAAATGAATTTTGCTGGTCACAAATAAGACTATCCTCAACAACATTTAAAAGGCTGTCCAATAACTATGAACATGTAGTAGCCAAGTCATACTGATTGGCAGAATTCTTCAAAATGCCAATGTCATCAATTTCTTCAGTTGTTAAGTCATGTATTAAATTAAGAAGAGATTTGTATTTTAAAAAAAGGGAGGTCTTCTACAATCAGTAAATGTACATACTTAAGTAGCACTTTCACTTCTATGTCTTTCTTGGAAGAATATTTTTGTAAACCTGCATTCAATGCACCCAACATGTCTTGCCAGTATACTGTTCTGAAAGTTATTGTTTTATTGCACATTTGGTCTATGAGTTTCATTTTGCCTCTGAACATACATGGCAAAACAGAAAGGCATCTTAACGGTCACATTCTTCACTCGACTTAACTTCTGTTTGAAAACATAGCCAGCTGTATGTTTTCAACTATTGCTGCACAAAAAAATATTTTATCTTAAGAGTAATCATTATCTCATTGTTAGATGATGAAGGCTCCACTGGTTCAATAAGAACACTATTATCATCGGTTGGTTGTCTATGTGGTCAAAATGATAATTTTGTTTGTTTCCAATCTATTTTATTTTTGTTTTGTCTTGGATGCCATTTTCCAGTCAAATGCTGAAGTATCTTGGGACAACGCAAGGTATACAGTTGAGCGAATGGAAAGTGTTGCTTCATTGCATGACAAGGATGTGCATGAAATAAAAATAGTTTCACATGAGAATCACTTTAAAATCATGTGTTTATTTTTCCAACTCTCTTTTGTGTGTGGTGATTATACAGTTCTAACATTCTGTTTCAACAAATGATGTGACAGGTATAGGTCTCCAGGCTCCACACTCAGTTGTAATCTTATGTATTATGATAACATTAGTATAAGAAATTGATGTGCACATGTTTTCCCTGCTTGGGAGAGTTGTAATTTAGCCAATAAAGTAGTTAGATCAAACATTTTTTGTGTCAATCAGCAAAACATAACACTAGTGTGCATCAATTTATGTGTGGCGACGACTTTTAGACCAAATGCTTATTTTGTGTTTATCAGCAAAACATAAAATTGGGATGCGTCAATTTACGTACAAGTGACAATTTTTGTGCGTCAAATCGGAAAACACTGCATATTTTACGAATGAGTAGATAAAACACTGCCCCCTTCAAAAATTGATCCGCAAATAGGGAATGGTTTCAAATTCTAAAACTTTTGTGGATATCTGTAGAACAATCACCAACATAATCCAAAAGCCTAAAGCCTGTATCTTAAACAGTGGAGTTGTTATGCAACACTATTCTTGCACACATAACACACTGCATGTTTGAGCAGATAATCTAACATACCAACTTCATTTTTTTCTTAAAGTTGTGAATAATTAAATGCCATAACCATCTTATATCTGTTACAAATATGCCAGGAATGGAAATTATAGTGAATGGCTATTGCCAAAACTAAACAGCTAATTTATCTAAATCTAATCTACATCCATACTTACATTATATAAAACATGCATAATATCGAGGGGCATTACATTGCAGGAACACTGAAAAACATGCCTTTTATATCTGATCTAGACTATAGCTTCATGTTAGATTCTTACAGTGCAATGCTAATTCTATTCTCAATGTTCTAATATTTTAGCCTATGTAGTTTTCTTAGTAATTTTTTTAATTTGTCTTTTCTTTTACTTCATGAATTGCATAATCATTATACAATTTTTTTACATGCGCTAACAAATATTAATTTCAATTCCTTTGTTCAGGACTGATTTCATTAAATCTCATTAACGTTAAGACTCGTAAAACATTGGTCTGACAGAATTTTAAAAGTACTTAATCTTTCTACTTACAAATAAAATTATCATAATAAGCCCAGTTGACTGCAATACATCTTTATAAAATAAAAAAAGGTGGGGGTGCTTCAAAGCAATGTACCAAAACATTAGATGGGAATGGACCAATCATCAAGGGAGGACTTATGATGAGAGACTTAATGTATTAACAACCTGGCAGTTTCAATAATAATTTATAAATATATATAACATTAAAAGAAAGCTTGATTTGCATTCTGTTTATGCATGCAATTTTCGTAAAAAGTGTCTTCAGATTCAATAAATTTATTTCATATCTCAAACTCTATTTAAAGTCAACAATAAATCTGCCCGTTAACCACAGATATAGCAGCTGATGACATCATCCTGAAACTATATCCTGAAATTCACTGAACTGTCTATTGATCTGTCTTATTCAAAAATTAAAACAAAATTTGTGTTAAAATACAAATGCCTTCAGAGAGCTCAAATTTGCAAACAAAAATATGACTAAAATCATTCTTTAAGCATCTTATTTATGCATATCAATTATTTTTACCTCACCTTTTGCTACACTGAACAATCTATTGATCTGTCTTATTCAAAAGTTAAAACAAAATTTGTGTTAAAATACACATGCCCTCAGACAGCTCAAATTTGCAAACAAAAAAGTGACTAAAATCATTCTTTAAGCATCTTATTTATGCATACCAATGATTTCTACCTCACCTTTTGATTTGGAAGTTACCACTGCTTGAAAGCTACTGAAGAGTTATGTCCTAGTAATGTATACTCTCTACCACAATTCTGTTTGATTCAAACGTCCCCAAGACACTTTATCTTCATGCACCAGGGTCCTAGTCCAGTAGTCTGCAGTACACACTACCCCAAAGTAGTTGGAGTTACCTGTGACATTTCCCATGCAGTTTAAATATTTGGATAATTATGTATGTTTTAGTGTGAGTGGTTACTAGGGTATGAGTGACATACAATCTTATTCAACAGTGACTCAACTGATAATTGATCCAACTGATAAACTGTACTGATTTATAAACTCAAATAACTTTACCTTTACTACATAATTATTCACTTCTTGATATGGGTTGCTTTATGTGCCAATGTGAGATGAAAAACAAAAACTGATTACCACTTTAATATTGTTTTAATCCTAATGGTACTAATATCAATGATCTGGAGAGTAATATCAAAAGTATTCCCAATTATTGTTTAATTTTCACAACTCAGCAATAACATGATGCCCAGAGTAGCTGCAGTAGTTGAAATACTAGATATCAGATTAGCACCAGAACCTAGCAGACATCATCACAAGTTTAATTTTAGAAAGTAATTCTTCTTCAAATATGCAGTAATAATTTGAAAATAACTTCAAAGGTCTAATACAATACGCTGTTTTTGTATTTTAGTTTCTTTGCAATTTTTCCCCAATGCAGATATACTGTTCTGCTACTGTGAAAGTGGAATTGCAGTTTGCCAACTGTTTATTAGTATAAAAGACTCGTTGTCCTTTGTTAACTCACTCACTGTCATTTGTTATTATATAACTCCCTTGCACAGAAAACCAACAGGCTCTTGTGATTTGCAAATGGCCCAATGTCCTGCATAAGACAATGTAATATTGAAAATAAAGTTGGACCATTTCAAAGTTTAGATGCAAGATTCATTAGAACATATGCTAAAAATGGAGAGAGAGAGAGAGAGAGAGAGAGAGAGAGAGAGAGAGAGAGAGAGAGAGAGAGAGAGAGAGAGAGATATATATCCATCAAATTCTCCTGGGGAGTGGGGGTGCAATATATATGTCACTTTTATATTTAATTCAAAGTATCTAAACAAATCATACCTTGCCTGAAAGAATGAATGCTAATCATCTGTCTGCCATGGTAACATGACTATCAAAAGTAACCTAGAACAAATTGTAACTCCAATATCAGAAAATTGAGTGTGACACCATTTATAAGGTCAGGTTGGAAGTCCTACTGTGGGATAGTTATAGTTATAATTATGAATAGTGCAATATTTCTTCAACTGTGTTATGTATATTTAATTAGTATTATCTGTTGCTTTTCTTAATATTATGTGCATCTGTATTTTGTATCTGACTTTGTCCAAAATCAAATTCATAGTGTATCTCACCAGTAACATTTATTTTTCAGGGACATTTATTTTATAAAAACAGAAGACATAGCTGAAAGTTTCTCTATAATTATGTATTAAATATTCAGATCATTTTTAATATAAACATATTTATAAATAAAATGATAGTCTTGATTCTGACCTTAGAATTTTCTAAAATGGAAAAATTCCATTAAGGTGCAGTATTTCCAGAAAATGGTAACTGTGACCTTGGTCCTGTAGAGGAGTATACCATTTTGATGACCAAAGAATTGCTCATTCTTGTTGAAAAATTGAAATCAATATCATTTTTATTGTTGTGTTCAGTTTTTTACTTAGATCGATCAATTTATTCAAAATATTATTCACTACAATTACAAAGTGCTGAATAATATTCTTGAACTGAACATTAATTTGGAATTATACTGAATTCAGACCAGGACACTTTTTGATTATATTATTGTGATACATCAAAAGACTGTTAGCACATTATCACAATCCGAAGACAACTGGTATATTAGCATGTTTGAAACCACATGATTGCATTCAATATTTGAACTTGTCTGGAATACCACTAGAGATCAACTGGAACTTTATACATTTCAAAATGTGATCAAAGTTTTATGATTATTTGGGATTTAACTCACAAAACTGTTCTGTTTTAAGTTCACTTTGTATTCATGAAAATAAATTATTTGTTGAATTTTACAAAACTTGTTGGTTTTCACTCTTCCCTATTACAGGCAATTAGTAGGCCATAAAGTCATAACACTTACAAATCATAAATTTATTTCCGAAAATACAATGAAAAAGATTTGATTTGATATACCGTTTTGAACTTGGTCAGATATAAATTTCCAAGAAAGACAAGATTTAGAGCAAATGATGTCTCGGACAAATGTAGGGTTCACCCCCTCTGCTGCTCCTTTTATTGCTATCCCTTCCTTATTCAAAAAGAGAATTATGTGTTGCATACATGAATGAAATGGTACCCAACTGCTCATCATTGTTATCAATAATTACATGCTTTCAAGAACTTATACTCAACTTTGTTGAGGCATACATTTCATAAGTAGCCTAGTTTTCATATAAAAATTGTCATAAAATATTTATATAATGATGTAAACACACACACACACACACACACACACACACACACACAGAGGATTCATAAATATCCATGTGAATTATGTATAACTGATGCATGGGACTGCACAGATTGCAAACAACAGATTTTATTCCCATAAACACTCAAGATGATGTCCTTGCAAATGTTTAGAATTTTTGCATAAAATGTCCTTTTAACGGTGATGTATATAACGTTGGAGGATCAATAAAATGTTATAAATATTTTAATATAACTTAATAAAGAATCATAAAAAAATAAATGTTTTGGCAGACATGGAATCCTAACTGAAATTATTAAAAAGGTAATTACTTTCATTGATTACTCCTTTTTTTAAAAAGCAATTTATTGGTCAGAAATTAGTAGGAATGTTGTCCTCTTAGGATAATAGTTGATAATATGAAACATCCACCCATTTATTACCATATAAAAATTTAAATCTATGATTATTTCTCAGGAGTCTGACATTTTATCAAAAAAATACAGCAAAATCTCTGACAACAGTGTCTCACCAATTGTACGCTGATGACACCCAAATATACAAGTCTAGCCACCCAAATGAAATTGATGTTACCATCCATGGAGTAGAGGTGCATTTCTGATGTGAAATCATGAGTGACATGTAACAAGCTGCAAATGAATGAAGAAAAAACTGAGGCCATTCTGATCACAACACAAAGACTTTTTCACATCCTTAACATCAGACAATAAATATCTGCAACACCAACATTAAATTCCTGAAGATTCAGAAACTGCTCCAAAAAGAGAGATTTAGTCAGCTTGTTTTTTTCTACTAGGAGGAGGGCAGTAGAGACAGAAGAAATTGACTGACCTTTGTTCCAGTGTGAGTGTTGTAGTTGAAACGATGTATGGCAGAAATTAAAGGTTCTAAAGGCATTTTTATCATGGGAATGGGCCAATCATCAAGGGAGGGCTGATGATGAGACTTAATGTATTGAAAATTCGACAAATGTCAGTAAAAAGCTATGAAACACGACCCATCTTTTTGAACATTCCTAGTAGTAATTATAATTTTTAGCCCTTTTCTAACCAGTGGAATTATGGGGTATAGTAGACCAACTAACTTGCCGTCAATTCAAAATATTTAAAAAAAAAAAAAAAAGGCTTAGAGACCACGTTAGCTGGTCAAGGGGTATAGATGCTTCCTGTTAAGGTCACTAGCAGACGATATTCTGTCCAATTTACCTGGACGATGGGCAATCTGCTATAATAACTGAATTTTCAGAAGCTGAACAATGTCACCGTCAAATTTACGCATAATCGTATATCTTATATGTTACGATATACTGTACTAACCTGTCTATCACAGATTGTGCTTTAGGTTTGAGGAAGAAAGTTTGGAGTTCAATGCACTCCGTTCTGTTTACAGTTACAATGTAACGCCCGGAAATGTTATCCGAACTTTTAACCTTTACAGCATTCATTGATGCACTCGAGTTAGTTCTCTTACTTCATAACGTTCTTAAACGATTCTCCTAATTGTATAATGAAGAAAAAAATGCATTTTTAGTTTTATTTTGTTGTTGTTCTTGTTGTTGTTGTTGTTGAATTTGTTGCTTTACGTTGTCCGCGTTCTACAGAAGTTTCGAATAGCTGGCAGTTAAGGTCAAGGTTGTTGCAAAATTTCCTGAGGAGACAGCATGGACCTCGCACCTGACAGAGGAGGACGACAAACTCGAAAGTACATAATACTGTCAATAATGTGTTTATTATTGTAAATCTGAAAAATTTATTTAGGTTTTCGAAACCAATTTCTTCTGTGTCAGATTAATCGTGCTTGTAAATAATGTATAAAATGAGTTAGTAGCTCAATAGTATAGATGTGTGTTTATGGTATCTTGACGTACGTGGTTATCCCCCTTGTAGCAGCGGGCAATATAACCCAACACTGTTTATAAGGTGGCAATGCCAGTTTTTATTTAAAAATTTAATGCCGCAATTAGCAGCCTAGTATTAAAAAAATCATAAAAATCAAATACTCAAGTGTGGATAAAAAGGTCCACATTTTTAGATAACTATATTAAAACAAGGGATAAGAATAGTATCTACTTGACCAAAGAAGTCAATGGCATTAGTTTATAGTTGATGCACCCCAAGCCCAAATGTATACCTGCAATTTTCATGTCCAAAGGTCATTTTGACAATATGTGATGTTCACAGTGCCAACACAATCCCTTTTCCTAGATAACAATTCTGCAAAACAGTGTGTACTAAACTGGCTGATGCAATTGAAAATAGTTGTCAATTAAACCGTTTTTGAGATATAATTCTACTTGCCCCAAACCCATGTAGACATGTTATACATCACAGTTAATTTTTCTATATGTTCTCAACATTTGTTTCTCAGTACTGACCTTTCCACGGTGTGACAATCAATTCAAATCAATGTTAATCTAAAATACTTCAAAGATGACTTCACAGTGAACTTTTTGTCAAAGGTTCACCTGCATTTTTTTGAGAGGCTGCACTGTAAAAAGAGCAGCAATTGTATACAGAACACAGATTTCACTTCTGGATCATCACCAAGGCCTTATTACTCAGTGTACACTGTCCCCAAAATACACAGAGACAACCACTCTCAGAGCTCAAGAAATTCTCAAGAATAAACAGTTACCTTTAAATCCCTATCAAAAATGAAGAAATAAAACCTCTATCACCACCAAAATGAGAGGAAAAAATGTTCTAAAAATAGCCTAGAACTACATTCTGAATTGGAAATACTAATTGTTGTACGATTCCTGACAGGCCCAACTTTTTTTTAGCCAATTTTAGTAAAACTTTTATATTTGCATGCCACACCTATTTATAATTTATGCATAAAGTCTTTTTGAATTTCCTTGCAAACATGACATGTGACACCTGTCAGAAAGTGTGAAGTGCTGGTTTCCACAGGGTGCACATTTTGGTCCAAGTGCTCTTGAGAAACCAAAATTAAATTTGCTATATCTTCCTTAATTAAAGTAATTTTTCAATGCAGTAAAAACCTAAGTGTAATACAAGATGAGGCCTGTCTGAAGTGATGTTTGAAATGTAAAAATATTGATCAGTTAAAATTGTAATGGAAATTTAAATAAACATTTAAATTTATAAATTAAATTTTTTATTGAAAAATTAAATTTTCATACAAGTTTTAAAACTCAGCTTGACAGATTTTCGACAGCAAAGTTGACCAGTGAATGGTATTTAAAACAAATGGTAGTTTGGGTATGTATAACTGATAGCATCTTTCCCAAGGGTAGTGAGGCAAAATTCGCTCATAGTGATGTTGGCAGCAAACCACAGTATACCTGTCCAGGTGCATATAGGTGTACACACTAAAGAAGTGATGACGTTCTGTTCCACTTTTATTGTGTCAGATATTTAGGCAGTTGCCTGTGTAACTCATTAATTTTTACCATGTTTTAACTTTTAATATAAAATTTGCATTCCATTTCAATGTCAATAACTACAAAAGGCGTCAATGGGATAGGAAAATACAGTTTCTTGGCAGGCTCTACCGTACTGAATAAGGGTGCTGTTCTCGCTCATGAAGACCTAAGTGATGTCTTTGAGGTGCTATATATTAGTATGCTGATATGAACTAATTGTGATTACTTAATGGCAGTGCACTGCACATGTCCTTATTTGAAACCTTGCTATCACCACCAGACTAATGGAGAGCTTCCAAGCTTATCCAACTCTAACACTTAGTTCCAGATATGTGTACCAGGCTAGACCTGAAAAGATTGACATGTTTCACTTAATTCTAAGTTGTAGGTAAATGAAGTTAAAATGTGTTAGATACAGTGATTTCAAAATAGCATTCAGGTTGTAAGCATGGGAAAAAAAATATTAAACTTGACAGAGTGACACTCAGAAATGTGAAGCAGTGGCCATGCATTGAAGTAATAAATTCATCCTAAAAGTATATGATGTTTCTAGAAGCATATTTAGCCATTTACAGGTTGGGTAAAGTTTATTTTATCCATTTGACCTGTATTTCAGTCTCTGACAGTTTTAAATGATTTAGTAGAGAACTTGAGTAGGTTCTAGTATAAAGTTTTCATCTCTGTCCTCTCATTAAATACCCAGTTACTGTGTTATAAGCACTCCATCATAACCACATAAATTAACTGCTTGAACCCCTAATAAATAGTTTGAATGACCAATACAAAATAAAATTTTGTCTTCGCATATTTTAAATGAAGGTTTTATTTTGGCTTACAGAGATATTTTCTCGGAGAAAATTTGACAAATATCCATCATTGGAGCTTATATATCATGTAGGAATATAAATTCTCAGTTCCTCAGTTAACAATTTTTTATTTTTTTCAGTAGGTATCTTCTTTGAGCAATTGAATATTTTGTGTTTGAATGCTTTTGTTTCATTACTATTTTTAGGAATTATAGCTTTGTTTGCATTGGCACCTACCTTTTAATGATTTGGTTTTCAGTTTACCAAAGATGATACAAACATACATTATACATTCAATTTTTGTTTTTTAGTAACCTAAAACCATTTTTTTTCAGTCAACTTTTTTGTGCTTTTCAAATCTTCATTTTACTATATCGTGAATTGTTTTCTTGAAATTTTTCATGATCTCTGTACATGTATAATGAAGATATTCAGCTATGGTTATAGGGTTCTTTAATGATGATAATAGGAATTTTTTGTAAAATAACAGGAGTAGTTGTAAGAGGGAGATTCAAGTTACTATCTGAAAATTTAAGAGGAACTAACATTATTGTGAATTAAAATTCCAAATAATCCTAAAGGTTCCATCACAAGTCCAAAAGTCTAGAATGTTTGGAAAGAATATATTACAATAATTTTGAATGTGTTGATGTACCAGTAGTCTTGAGAATGAGTCAAGGTACCAACTATCTTGATGTATCACGATGATATAATCTACAAGTTGTTCCAAAATTAGTGATTTAATCCATAAAAATCAATGAGCACTTTGTAATTTAAATAAATGATTCCTATCAATTATATTTGGAAACAACAGTAAATTATTACACAGACTGAACTTAAAACAGTAATGAATAGTTGTTTACCTCACCCTGTATATACTAATTTTCCTTGACCTAGGTCACAATTATATGCGCAGAATATGTGCATTTTAAATGGAAAATTCAATCAAATTCAAAACAAGTTCCTTTCTGGAATGTTCTAAGTTCATGAATAAGGTATGGTCTTGAACTAATATCAAAAGAAAACAGTTTTCTAAAACAACATGACAAAAGACATTTAGGCCAGAACTCTACCCTCAATCATGACCAAAGGTCAGTTACACAATATCAGTTAAATATATATACCAATTTTAAATTAATGTGACAAAATTAGTTTGTAAACTACATTTAACTTGAATAATGTTTTTATAATGTGTGGTTTAATTGATGATTTTGTTGTTACTTGGCTTCATTTTAGTCAGGAGAATCGCAAACATGATGACTAGAATTATACAAGTGAGAAGCTTCATGATGGGACAATTTACTCTTCTTGAATTGATACTCTCCAAAGTGATTTTCTTATGGTTACTTCTTGAAGAATTTGCATTGTTACAAGAAGATTAATGTTCCAGCTGATTTAATGACATTGAATACAGGACACAATCAATGGATTCATAACTTGAACTGAAATGCCTTACCTTCAAATAACACTTTGTATTCTAGCTTCCTGCTGAAGTATGAGATCACATATCATTCCATCTATTATGATAACCAAGTAAGGGGATGCAATAAGTTCAAAATAGTTTTTTGTGCTAAATTTGGATTTTTTGGAATTTGTTATTTTAATTAATGCACAGAGAACATTTTCAGAAAGGCGTGAAGCATAGTTGCCTTTCTGCCATGGGTCAAAATGGGATTGTGATGTCTACAGAGCACCTGTTTTGTCTGAACTTTCACGATTGAGTCTGTTGGGTATCTGTTTGGGCCCTAAGTGCATAGTATGACCAGAAATCATATACTTGGTTATATGGCAGGGATCTTTATCTGAGGACATGGATGAGGAATGACCCTGTACCAGTGTTAGTTGCATATAAATTATTTTAGTCTTTCTAAACCAAGTCTGTGTTTATGTTTAAAGGGTATGGATTGCTGTGATTTTCAAGGCATTATTCCGGCACTAGACACCTTTGAAATATTTGTCCTAATATTGAATTCACTTGCTAGTTGGAATAATGTGTGATCCCATACTTCCCAATGCCTCTGTTTGACCCAGATTATGTTCCACAGAATAGGGGTCAGGAAAAAAAACATCTTTTTCCTTTTTTTTCTTTCTCTATTATTCCAGTAAACCCTTATTTGGTTAACATAATAGTTGGAATAATTATAAAATTCCATACCGCTCATTCACTCAGTACCTCAGCTGCCTCAGGTTATGTGTGTGGGTGATGATTGGATCAAGAAGTATAAAGTTTTTTGGTGATATTGATAACTGTTATTATTATTATTATTATTATTATTATTATTATTATTATTATAGTCTTGTCCAGTTCAGCAAAAATAGTGTCATTTTAAATAGATATTATAAGTAATAAAGTCATCAATTAAATGGTTATGATGGCTTTTGAGTCTTTGATTATAAAAAAAATTGGCTCTCTTTGACAGAATTGAGATTAAAAGGAAATACTGACTTAATATTTATCAAAAGACAAGTATTTTAATTATTTAAAAAATGGTCTGGTTTAATTGCTTTTGCATTATTCAAGATGTTTCAGCTTAAAGGTTAATGAATATATTTTGTTTCTTGCTCAAGCTTACACTAGTGTAATGCAACACTGGATAAATGTATTAAGGGGTAACTACAAACAACATCAAAAGTGTCAGGAGAAACTGCATAGAGCAAGACATACATCAGATGCTAAACACGTAAACAAAGTTGATCCTATAAGTAAGGAGAGCATTGATAGATCAATTAAACAATGACCAACCTCAGGACCTGGAGAAAAACAAAAAATTATTTGAAATATTTTGAAATCAGAATAAAAACATTTGTCAGTTTAATATAATTTTGTTTTAATATTAAATTCATATTTGAAGTACAACAATAGCAAAGTTGTGTGACAAATAATAGTAATAAAAAAATGGGGCAATTTGGGTATGTGGAAATTGGAGTCAGGGCTTGTGGTTTTTTTAAAGTCACCAGCCCTTGCCCTGTGCATAAAATAGTTTTCTTTGAACATTGTTTGGATTTTGATATTATTTTTTGGCTGACAGTTTGGCACTCATAATTTACATATACAAATCTAGTTGATACTAGTAAATTAAATCGCCTAAAAATATTTAGATATTTTGTTTGCGAAAATAATATCTATCATCATTCCATACAGTTTCATAGCGCTGAATGGTATAAATATTGAGCAGAAACTCTCTCCTTTTAATTGCAGGGTAAAGTTTGACCTGGTTTTTTTCAAGCGGTTCCTGCGTCTGTTCTCATGGTTCTTTCCATCCTGGAAAAGTATTCCAGTCCTTCTCTTTGTTTTTCTCCTTTGTCTAGGTCTTCTGGGTAAGTATGTCATGTATTTTTTCGAGATTTATTCTCATGCTCAATCTTTGAGTTTAATGATATTGTGATATATACACTTATTCTTGTTAATGAACTTTTCCATTAGAACACAAATCTTGGGTCAGTGATAGTCTGTTTTGAGTATTACTTTGATTTCATCATATGGGATGGTATTAAGTAGATAGTGGAGATTTTTCATGAATTTCATACAACTCCCAAGTTCTGTATATGTCATTACTGTATTTGCTGGCCTGTAAGTCTTTGTCTTCCGTATCGAAACAAAAAATGGCAGTTATCTCAGGGCTCAGATAATTGGAAATGTTCTCATGATTGTCTGTCTCTATTTAATTCCATGACACATGGCATGTTGTGTCAACACATATTCTTCTAATTTATCCTTAATATTAATCCATTTTGATTTGCAGCTACGATTTGCTTTGTGTTTGTTTGTTTTTTATAGTGCATAATGCAACAATAGATTTAATCTAATCCTGGACACTATTTCACTGACACCATTTTTCATGTGAGCAGCCATATTTGATAATGCTAACTTCAGCATCCAGAATCAATTAGCTACTTACACTACCTATAAATCTTTTTTGGTTATTCTCATTACGCAACATTTCTTTTCTAATACCAGTCAACCAACAAATTACTATTCCTATCAGAACTCTGTCTCCACATTCATGTTCTTTTGCATTGTGATGTGGCAGGTTTATCTGGTTGTTGTGTTCCTCAAAAATATTTTATTTGTGCTAAACATGGATTTTATTGTCTAACACCTGTCATATACTTTGTTATGATATCGTTAATTTTCTTTTCAGAACAGTATGTAATATACAACATAGGGTTGATCCCTAGTAAATACTATAAAATTCTGGGTGACAAGGACCATGGTGAATTTTGGAAACAAACAGGCATAGCTCTGGTTCTGATTCTTACGGAAGCCTTTGTAAGTATTTATAAACATGGTATGGATATAAAATTTCTACTCTATTACCTAACTTAAATTATGTTACTGTTTTCGAAACCAACTTTGATGGCACCTTGTAGCCATATTTTCCTGTCTTACCAAGTAAGATATATATACTATGTGTGTGCATTTTTACTGGTATTTTGGTGTGTTTTAGTGCATGTCCAGCTAATACATATACCATGGTTCATTGTGAATGAATCTGTTTTTGTTGTTGTTGTTGTTGTTGGGTTTAACGCCATTTTTCAGCACACAATAGTCTATACATGGCGGCCAGTAATAATGGGGGAGGAAGAACCCGTTAAAACCCCTGGAAAGAACCACGATCCACGAGAAGATACCGGCAAGCTTTCTCACATAGCCACATTGGCAGAATCTGAGACTCGAACAGTGATCCATAACAGAGAGCACTTTCAACAATTCGGAGCCCCAAATCTCTTTTTGTGGTATGCAAATAAAATTTCTATTCTTGCCTTCATTTACATTGTTTGATTTTCTTCTTATTTTTTCTCATCAGTGGCTATTTGTTATATGGTCACTGTGTGAGTAGTTCCTGGGTTTTTCAAAGATTCTTCCTCGACTAGTTCTACCGGCCACCATGCGTTGTAAAATATTCTTCAACCCAAAACAACAGATCATGAACCATTTCAAATATTTTGATTCAGTTTGTTGTGTGCATTGATTTGATGTGTTCATTGTCTTGAAGACCTGAATATACCTTTTAAGAGTTTCATGGCATCAGCTACATTCTGGATAGAGTTATGACCCTTTGCAATTCATATATGATGAATCAATATTGTCTCATAGGCCTTGTATGGGTTTATTATGTCCTTGAACAATTAATCTCACATCTTCACTTGGGATGTTGCTTGTAACCAGTACAGCAGCTTGCTAAGAGCATAAGCCAAATGTATGTCGATTCCATTTTCAATGCTGTACTTTCAAGGACGTCTTAAAAATGCTTGAACATTATTTAACCAAATTTGGCAGAAAGGATCCTAGCTTGAAAAACTCAGATTTTATCAGTTGGTGCTGATCTGCCATTTTCAGATTATGCTGATAATGATTTCTTTTCAATAAATAAATTCTTTTAATAAACAGAAAGCTTTAAATGACTTTGATCAAGAATCACTTAATAAATTTGACTAAATTTGACAGAAAACATATTGGCATTTTCAAGTTTTGCAGATCAACCTTCAGTTATGGGTGCTGTAAATCAAAAAGTAGTTAAAATTTTAATTGATTTTACCCAAGAAATGTGCAGCAGAATTTGGCCAAGCTTGAAAGAAATATGGATCAAGGCATACAAAACTGGAGAAACTTTGAAACATGATCTGCAATCAACAATATTCAAAGAAATTTCTACAGAATCCATCTTACTAATCCAGATTTATTTTGCTAATAGCTCTTACAGATGACTGTTGGACAAATATCAGTAAGGTGAGTGTTCTAAGGCCCACTTGGTCCTCTTGATTAATGGAGTTATGGCTTTTGGCATTACATTTCCACAAGGGATATTGATTTTTACTGGCATAATTCAAGAAGAATTCAGCATTCAGAAATTAACTTCATGTTTCCATTTCCACATGTGATGTTTGTGACTGACAAGGATCAAGAACTATTCAACATATTCTTAGAAAATCCATTATGAGTATTCTTATACAATTACATCTGTCTTTTTCCTTGTGCTTGTTCTTATCTTCACATGGTGAAAACTTGGAATGATGCCCGTAATTAAGAACCATTTGGCATTCTATCAAATTTGGTGAAAACATTTTCTATTAAAGCTAGATGTTCATTTTATAGGTTTTGTCTCATCTGTACTTTTTCAGTCAATTTGATATCATTGTTTTCTGGGATGCTGCATGTAGTCAGCATATCTTAATTTATTAAATCAGACCCCAAAACTTTATTTATGTTCATGACATGGAGTCTGATGTCACTCATTCATAAAATATTGTAGTTATTTCAGACTGATTTGTCTGCAGCATATCAATGTGCATATGTACAATATATATATATATATATATATATATATATATATATATATATATATATATATATATATATATATATATATATATATATATATATATATATAGTTAATTTTATAATTTTATAATTTTATCGATGATTACAATATCAATTTCTTCCTGAGAGAAACCTGGCTAAAATCATCAGGTGATGAACCCAGGTGCATGGATCTAACACCCACCAGTTACTCCAAGTCATTCCCCACCACTCTCACGGAGGTGGACCATCATCACAAAGATTTCCATGATAAAATGCATTTAACAAAACATTCAATTTCTGCCATATGTTGTTTGAACTGGTCCAAACAACACTCACACTGAAACAAAGGGCATTCCTTTTTTCTGCCTCTACCATCCACCTAGTAGAAAAAACAAACTGACTGAATCTCTTATTTTTGGAGCAGTTTCCGAATCTCCTGGAGTATCTTCCATCCACCTAGTAGAAAAAACAAACTGACTGAATCTCTTATTTTTGGAGCAGTTTCCGAATCTCCTGGAGTATGGAAATTTGATAGGTGGCAACCTGATTATTCTTGGAGATTTCAACTTTCACTTTGTCCTGGAAACCCATACACATAAAAACTCCTAGATTCCTTTCATGTTTTCAACCATAAACAGTCTGTTAACCAACTCACCCATAAGTGTAACAGAATTGTTACCGAGAGGAGGGTGGATTAAATGAACAATACAAACACAATTTGTGAAAGAAAATATAAATTTATGTAATAAATTATAAATGAAAAAAATACAGATGTAACAACACAATAATTCATGCACTCAACCCACAATTAAACTCACAACCATTCACAATACATGAACAAATTAAATAACAATACAAAAGGAATCACAAGTGTAAAAGGAACTCTTGGATTATACACAGATCCAAGAATCCTTTACGAAAGTTAAATAAATGCAAGTATGATTTACGAAAAAAATAAACACAAACGACAAACTATCTATCGCACGATGGATTGCGATAACTAGCACGATCATATACTTGTATTCAATCAAGCTGCTAGCTTTTATTGATATCTATGTGATCACTTGAAATATTATTGCGATCTGACATAAACATGCAAATACAACAATGTATTAAATTATATCACAATTTCAATACACCTATGTGTCTCCCCTGTATAACCGCACGATTCAGCAACAGTTGAATCGTCTCCCAGTTTCCCCGAGAACCGAGGGTTGACCAATACTATTATCGGACGTTTCCCTACACGGATCCACCACAGTTATACGTTCAGACAGCATACAACATCTACCCGAACCAACGGTTCCTCACTCCCCTAGATGTCGACCCGGACGTTTTTACAACTCTAAGACAGCTCCGACACTCGGACTTCTAGCTTTCCGGATATTTACATGTTACACAGATGTTGACGAACAGACAGATACTTCAATTCCGTTTGCACAAATTAACGGCACAAGCACATTCAGATATTTATACAGAGATGTTCCAGAACAAACAATAGATGTCCCACAACAAATCAGACGATATCAAAGACGTTTATCAAAAGATGGTATCAGATGTGTTAACAGCTACGGTATCAACGATGTTATTAGCAGCTACGGTATCAGATACATTGTAACAACTACGTTAGCAGCTACGGTATCAGAGACGGTATCAACGATGTTATTAGATGCGCTATCAGTGATGTACTTCTACGGTATCAACGACGGAATCAACGACGGAATCAACGACGGAATCAACGACGGAATCAACGATGGAATCAACGACGGAATCAACGACGGAATCAACCCTTTGGCTGGAGATTTGCAAGACGAGGTTATCTATCCTTTGATTAGATATTTTGGTTCCCGTCAATAATAATGAGAAATCCTTCGCCTTATATACTCTCAATAGGTGAACATAAATCACATCGAGCTTGCCATGCACCACGTAAAACGAGTATTTCGGATTTCATGTAAATTACAAATTGGCACATGCAAATCGTTACACGCCACTTAATCACCCCAGGTAATGCGTGTACGACGTAATCAAGAAAATGGTGAGTTTCGTTTGCAATTCAAGTACAACAAAAATCAGTTCAAATTTTCGCCTAATTCTGTGACAATACCTCCCCCCTAAGAATAAAAATGTACACATTTTTAAAACTAACACAGAATAGAAGAAAAATAACTACTGATGATATCTTACAACATTTACACTGGTTATACTACAAACTATTTTATTACTGGGCAAATTCATACAAATTTCCCATCATGCCCTACTCAAGTAGTCTGCGCCTATATTTTCAACTCCCCTTATTGCTTCTACACGGAAACGATAAGGTTGCAGTGTTAGCGCCCAACGCATCAACCGAGCGTTAGCGACCTTGGCCTTGTTTAAATACAGTAGGGGTTGGTGATCAGTCTCGAGAACGAAATCTCTCCCAAACAGATATGCGTGATACTTCCCAATTCCCCATACTACGGCCAAACATTCCTTTTCTATAACGGAATAATTTTTCTCCCTGGGTAGCAATTTCCTACTCGAGTAAGCTACGGGTAACTTACTATCGTCCTGCTCTTGCAGTAAAACTGCCCCCAACCCAGTTTCAGAAGCGTCTGTTCTTAGAATAAAAGGTTTGCTGACATCTGGCAATTTCAATATAGGTGCACTAACCAGTTTCTCTTTCAGAGTACAAAATGCTTTATCTTGTGGCGGTCCCCATTCCACTTTGTTTGGTTGCCCCTTTTTGGTCAAATCAGACAGCGGGCTAGCAATGGCTGCAAAGTTCGGTATAAACTTTCTGTAAAAACCTACTAGACCTAGAAATGATCTTACCTGCGTTTTGTTGGTTGGCTTCGGTGCATCTCTAATTGCTTCAATTTGCTTGGGATGAGGTTTTAACTGACCCATACCGCTGACCCTATGACCCAAACAATCTAAATCTGTATAACCAATACTGCATTTAGTGGGTCTCACTGTGAGGTTCGCTCTGCGGAGTCTATTGAAGAGCTCGCTCAGTACGGACACGTGCTCACTCCAAGTATTCGTGTACACGAATATGTCGTCTACAAAGCTATCAACGTTTGTTAAACCTTTCAGCAACTTTCGCATCAAACGACAACAAGTGGCGCTGGCTCCAACTAACCCGAAAGGCATCACTTTGAATTGATACAATCCTTTCTGGGTCGCAAATGCCGTCAAAGTTCGGGACTCTGGGACAATGGGAACCTGCCAATATCCCTTGGACAGATCCAATTTGGAAATCCATCGGTTTCCCGACAACTTTGCAAATAGACCCTCCATATCTGGCATTGGTTCTGCATCGAACACAGTGATTTTATTCAACTGCCGAAAATCGATACAGAATCGGTTCGTCCCGTCCTTTTTCCTTACTAACACTACTGGAGACGAATATGGTGAGTTGGAGGGTTCAATCACCCCCAGATCCAACATTTTACTCACCTCTTCGTCCACAGCTTCACGTGCGTTGTATGGCACCGGATAGCCCTTGATTCGAATAGGGTCAGACGTATGGGTCAGTTAAAACCTCATCCCAAGCAAATTGAAGCAATTAGAGACGCACCGAAGCCAACCAACAAAACGCAGGTAAGATCATTTCTAGGTCTAGTAGGTTTTTACAGAAAGTTTATACCGAACTTTGCAGCCATTGCTAGCCCGCTGTCTGATTTGACCAAAAAGGGGCAACCAAACAAAGTGGAATGGGGACCGCCACAAGATAAAGCATTTTGTACTCTGAAAGAGAAACTGGTTAGTGCACCTATATTGAAATTGCCAGATGTCAGCAAACCTTTTATTCTAAGAACAGACGCTTCTGAAACTGGGTTGGGGGCAGTTTTACTGCAAGAGCAGGACGATAGTAAGTTACCCGTAGCTTACTCGAGTAGGAAATTGCTACCCAGGGAGAAAAATTATTCCGTTATAGAAAAGGAATGTTTGGCCGTAGTATGGGGAATTGGGAAGTATCACGCATATCTGTTTGGGAGAGATTTCGTTCTCGAGACTGATCACCAACCCCTACTGTATTTAAACAAGGCCAAGGTCGCTAACGCTCGGTTGATGCGTTGGGCGCTAACACTGCAACCTTATCGTTTCCGTGTAGAAGCAATAAGGGGAGTTGAAAATATAGGCGCAGACTACTTGAGTAGGGCATGATGGGAAATTTGTATGAATTTGCCCAGTAATAAAATAGTTTGTAGTATAACCAGTGTAAATGTTGTAAGATATCATCAGTAGTTATTTTTCTTCTATTCTGTGTTAGTTTTAAAAATGTGTACATTTTTATTCTTAGGGGGGAGGTATTGTCACAGAATTAGGCAAAAATTTGAACTGATTTTTGTTGTACTTGAATTGCAAACGAAACTCACCATTTTCTTGATTACGTCGTACACGCATTACCTGGGGTGATTAAGTGGCGTGTAACGATTTGCATGTGCCAATTTGTAATTTACATGAAATCCGAAATACTCGTTTTACGTGGTGCACGGCAAGCTCGATGTGATTTATGTTCACCTATTGAGAGTATATAAGGCGAAGTATTTATCATAATTTTTTACGGGAACTAAAATATCTAATCGAAGGATAGATAACCTCGTCTTGCAAATCTCCAGCCAAAGGGTTGATTCCGTCGTTGATTCCGTCGTTGATTTTTCATCTAACTCTATTCGCTTTTGCTCCGCTTCCATTTCCCATCCTATCCTATCCTTTTCGGCCTGCTTCTCTAATTCTATCTTTCCTTTCTCTAATTCTATCTTTTCCCTTTGAGCCTGCTTCTCTAATTCTATCTTATCCTTCTCAAATTCTATCTTTTCCCTCTCAAAGGCCCATTTCCTTTCATCGGATTCCCTTTCTAATTCCCGTTTCCTTTCTTCGGATTCCCTTTCTAATTCCCTTGCTCTTACCCTTTCTTCCCTTTCCCGGGCTTGTTCTTCCTGAATAAATTTCCTTAGACTTTCACCTTCATAACCAAATTCTTTGCCTAAGGCAACCAAGTCCTTAAGGGATGACATGACAATTGTAATATGAATATAGATATATAACCAAACCAATACTTTAAACACGTTTATACTGGACACACGGACCTAGGTAAACTAAACAAAAATAAACTCCAACTAGAGTATTATCTTAACAGAAGGTCACGCTCAAATATAAACATTAAATGTATACCTTCACAAAAATGATTGACAGTTCACTTAATCCAACGATCCCACTTCTGACACCATTGTAACAGAATTGTTACCGAGAGGAGGGTGGATTAAATGAACAATACAAACACAATTTGTGAAAGAAAATATAAATTTATGTAATAAATTATAAATGAAAAAAATACAGATGTAACAACACAATAATTCATGCACTCAACCCACAATTAAACTCACAACCATTCACAATACATGAACAAATTAAATAACAATACAAAAGGAATCACAAGTGTAAAGGGATCTCTTGGATTATACACAGATCCAAGAATCCTTTACGAAAGTTAAATAAATGCAAGTATGATTTACGAAAAAAATAAACACAAACGACAAACTATCTATCGCACGATGGATTGCGATAACTAGCACGATCATATACTTGTATTCAATCAAGTTGCTAGCTTTTATTGATATCTATGTGATCACTTGAAATATTATTGCGATCTGACATAAACATGCAAATACAACAATGTATTAAATTATATCACAATTTCAATACACCTATGTGTCTCCCCTGTATAACCGCACGATTCAGCAACAGTTGAATCGTCTCCCAGTTTCCCCGAGAACCGAGGGTTGACCAATACTATTATCGGACGTTTCCCTACACGGATCCACCACAGTTATACGTTCAGACAGCATACAACATCTACCCGAACCAACGGTTCCTCACTCCCCTAGATGTCGACCCGGACGTTTTTACAACTCTAAGACAGCTCCGACACTCGGACTTCTAGCTTTCCGGATATTTACATGTTACACAGATGTTGACGAACAGACAGTTCGACACACAGACAGATACTTCAATTCCGTTTGCACAAATTAACGGCACAAGTACATTCAGATATTTATACAGAGATGTTCCAGAACAAACAATAGATGTCCCACAACAAATCAGACGATATCAAAGACGTTTATCAAAAGATGGTATCAGATGTGTTAACAGCTATGGTATCAACGATGTTATTAGCAGCTACGGTATCAGATACATTGTAACAACTACGTTAGCAGCTACGGTATCAGAGACGGTATCAACGATGTTATTAGATGCGCTATCAGTGATGTACTTCTACGGTATCAACGACGGAATCAACGACGGAATCAACGATGGAATCAACGACGGAATCAACGACGGAATCAACCCTTTGGCTGGAGATTTGCAAGACGAGGTTATCTATCCTTTGATTAGATATTTTGGTTCCCGTCAATAATAATGAGAAATCCTTCGCCTTATATACTCTCAATAGGTGAACATAAATCACATCGAGCTTGCCATGCACCACGTAAAACGAGTATTTCGGATTTCATGTAAATTACAAATTGGCACATGCAAATCGTTACACGCCACTTAATCACCCCAGGTAATGCGTGTACGACGTAATCAAGAAAATGGTGAGTTTCGTTTGCAATTCAAGTACAACAAAAATCAGTTCAAATTTTCGCCTAATTCTGTGACAATAAGCATGGTCATATTTTCGACTAGATTCTTCATAGACCTGATGATAATATTCTACGATCCACCCTTGTATCCCACAAACTTGCATCAGATCACCTCTGCATTATATGGACATATCAGATCCTAACTATCCACCTTTATTTGCTACTCAGAGAAACCTCCATATGATAAATAGAACCAAACTAATGCATGACATCCAAGCAGTCCTAACAACTTACTCATACAGCAGAACACCTCAGTAACTGCCTGTGTTCATTGCTTGAAAAACACACCCCAGCCAACTAGCACAGAGTATCAATTCAAAAGCATTCTTGGTGGTATGGCAGTGTTAGAGACCAGCTTTGTATACTAGACCACCGTAAAGCTTAAAGGCTTTTCCTTTCATGCAGACTAACTATTCACAAGCAAATCTATGAAGCTGCTAAAAGGAACATCACATAGTCCATGCAGCAAAATCAGCCTACTACAGTAGTAAGATCACTTATTTTTCCTGCTGCAAAGAACTCTTCGAGATAACTAACAAACTAATGTCAAGGAACAAATATACACCACTTCCAACTACCTTCTATCCAGTAAACCTTCCAGACCTGTTTGCAAATTTTCTTCCGTGTCAAGGTCTAAACTAATAGAGATAATTTGACAACATAATTTTGAATTGACTTGTCATCAATGTACATTTGCGATACAGAATTTCAGCGACAACCGTTAACAACAGTTGAACCTGTCTCTATGGATTTAGTATGTGAACTTGATCCAATTCCAACATCACTGCTACTTGAGTGCTTAGATCCAATATTGCCTTCACTAACTGATGTTATTAATACCTCTCTCTTATCCGGTGAATTCCCATCATTTTTCAAAACTGCCAATGTAAAGCCTCTGCTGAAGAAAGCAACACTCAACCATAATGATTTAAAGAACTACCATCCAGTTTCAAACTCCCATTCATATAAAAAAAATCTTAGAAAAAGCTGTTCTAACCCAACATGTATCTCATCTGAATTCAAACAGTGGTTTTAGCCATGTATACCTCACCTTCTGTTCTGTATTTGGACATGTAACATTGATAGATTATCTCCCCTTGTGGTTTGGGACATTTTTTATTAGTCTGCATATCGCCTTTGCCACAGTACTGAAACTACTCTTCTGAAAGCAGTTAATGACATTCTCTCTGCTTTAAAATTTGTCAGTTTTTACAGTTTTGTTAATATTCTGAAATTCAGCTAATTTATTTAGCAACTGTTTACATTATTACTGCTGGACATTGATAGATGATTAGGAAACCTTCTGATCTGTCATTGCTACAATGGCCTTAAAACCTTCTGTTCTGTCATTGCTACAAGGGCCTCAAAACATTCTGATCTGTCATTGTTACAAAGGTCTTGACAGAGAATATATGCGGTTTGCCATAAGAAAAATATTGAGAAGAAAATGACATAAGTGCTTGGATATGCATGTCTGACTGCTGTGCATTTTCTTTATCAATGACATCAATTTAAATTTAAATAATACCTTGTTCTATAAATAATATAATCTTTTGTTTTACAAATACACTCACTAGATTGAGAACTCAATCTCTGTTGAATAAAAGCTCCTATTCAGATTTGGTAATAAGAGATTAAAACTGTATTGTATGTAGTGATATATCAGGTGATAAAAGAACGTCTACATTTTTAATGGTTAATTATACAAATCTTGAAAAGGCATTGCTTTTCACTTAAAATTCTTCAACTCATGGATAAATAGAAAATATTTCTCAGTGCTAGGAAATTCTTTGCAATACTTTAATTTTTTATACCCTGTATCTTTAGTGTAGGGAGATTATATATATGTCCATCCTTCTAACCGCTGCTTTACATTTTACGTGAAAAATTGTAGGCATAGTTTGCGAAAAAAAATTCTAGATGAGAAAAATGTGCCTAGTTGTTGTACATAAGTCATTGATTTATGGGGCATTTGTCTTATTCATGTTTTGTTTTGTTTTGTTTCCAGATTAAGAGTACCAGTCTGTATGTGGTTTCTTTGTTGTACATCACCTGGCGAGGTTCAGTCAGCACTAGACTGCACAAGACCTACTTTAAAGATGTTCTGTATTATACACTGAATGTTATAGATAAATCTATTGACAATCCGTAAGTACATGGTAGATGAAACACCTTTCACAAATGAACTTAATTGAGGATAAATTTTTGTATGACAGGGAAAATGAAACTAATCTTTTGATAAAGTGTCAGCAAAAGATGAATTAGTATTATCTTTCATTGGTATGGAAAGATTCTTTAGTTTATTTTTTGTAAACAGTTGTAACAAATATTATTTTTGTATATGGAGTGTCATGTTTTGCTCATATTTTCACCTATACATGATACAAACACGGAGCATTTGAGAAAATCTCCAGAATGTTGGGTCATCAGAATTCTCAGATAAGGATTTATTACCTTGCCTGTCCAAAACATAGAGAAGAACTATAGTACTTGCCACACATCGGCATCAGCACACTTACTTCATCTCATTTCTTCTCAGATCCAAGGCAGCTAGCTACCCACCGAGGATGAGATGCATTTTTATGTGTACTGCATCCTTATTTTGAAAGTAGGTCACTTTGATTGTATGCTTTACTGACATTGGTTAAAGTTTGTTTGGAGATCATTTTGGGGCACTGTTCACACTGGAAATTTGATGACATGCATCTGTTAGTACCACACCCTTGCTATAAAAGTAGGTCACCAGGACCTACATTTTGCATTTCATTGATTTAGTTTTAGTTTTTCCATTTAGCTCAGGAACATGTAGATTATTGGATGCTATATACATACAGTCAAGATAGAATCATGAAACTTATTGATAATAATAATAATAATAATAATAATAATAATGCTTTATTTATAGAGGGCGACTCATTAGTCAAGGACTATTCTCCCTTGAGGCCCTCTTAATGAGAGTATAACACATGCATATTGTGTGAAAAAGCGATAATTAGTGCTTATATTAGCATGTTTCGTATTAAAATACTAAATTCCATTATCTATTAGAAACGCATGCATGCTCATGATATCTCTTCTTAAATACTCTAATATTTTTTTGATTGATTGAGAGGATTATCTTAGTTAATGAGCGCCACAAGCTTGTCACTAGGACCCATATATTTATGCTTCACTTACTTCACCTAAATTTTGTGCTTGGAGATAACTTTTGGACACTGTTAATGGATGATGAATGTAATATGCATCATTTTTGGTATTGCACACATCAAAAGAAACTTTGACCTATATTTCACTTAGTACTTGCTTTGGTTAGGATTTTGTATCAAGCTTATAGCTAGAAGTTTTAAGCATGCTGTATACATAAGATCCATCTATGGTAATGAAACTTGATGAGGTGGTAATCAAGTGTTACATCCTTCTTGCGTAAATAAGCCTCTATGACCATTATTTCTTGCTGCAGTGACTTTCTTGTGATTTTGTGCAGTCTTGGATACTCTTCATATTATAGTCACTACATTTGATGAATGTGTTACACCCTTGCAATTGAAGTAGGTCAAGGTGACCCACCTTTTATGTTTTACAAACATACCTTAAGTATTTATGTGGATCTCATGACCACATAGAATTTTTGCTGCTTATAATACTAGCATACAAAGGCCTGTTTTGACCAGTGCAGTTGCAAGTCAGAATAAATATTTTTATTCAAGGGTAAACTAATAGATAAATAATTATACACAGGGCTGATAAAATATTTGTTTCAACCACTTGTACAGGACAAATAAAAACTTCACTTGTTAACCTACATTTTTATTTGTTCCAAAAGTTCAATCTTTTCCCATAGATTTACAAGACGCTATTTGTGCTCTGCTATGGTAGCATCAGTACTTTCATCAGCAATAATGGAAAGGAATTTACTGGAATTCAGACCTTTCCTAACTTTTTCTCTCAAGACTTGATAAATTGACAGAACAAAGTCTTTTGCCCCATGTCTGTTTTTATAATTAATGCCAGGTTTAAGACTGCTCTTCTCCTGTAGGACATACAGCATTTCCACATACGAAAATGTTTTTTGTATTTAGCTACGTGTAGGCTGTGTTAAAGAGAGCTCTCATTTTATTTATTTCTAATTCTATTTTCAATTTTAAAATGGCCTTTTTTCTTGTGAACTGTTAGCAACTCTAATTTTTTTATTTTCCGCACATACTGGCTAGTGTCACACAAATGCTTACAGACATTATTGGTTTCAAAAATGTTATGAGATTTGCATTATTTAATCCTCAGTTACACTGATAAATACACAGGCAGAATTTCCATCCAGTTCCAGTTCAGGATATTTTTTGCAGTAGCTACAAAATATCTTTCCATCAGAGTTGAATTCAAGCCATGGATAATTATCAACCCAGTGTGGCTCAACATTTCATTGTCTCTTTGTTGTATCATATTTTACAGCTTATGTTTCTTTGGAAGAATAGTTATACAGGGAGAAAAATAACAAGATTGAAACGTTAGCAGAGTTTATTTCTCAATGTTAATGTGGTCAAATAAGTATTTTCAAAGAAACATTAAGGGACAAAAGTTTTAAATCATTTATATGTCAAAACTGTTCAGTGTCATGCATGTGTGGTGTCTTTTCAATCGTTGTTGATGTTTTTGTTGTCAGTTTTATTGTAGCTTGTCATTGCTGTTTTCATTTATTTTTCATTTATTTTGAATCAGACTTTAAATTCTTTTCTCAATTATTCTCATATTTCAGAGACCAGAGGATAACTCAGGATGTAGATAAGATGTGTGATAATTTCAGTCAGATTCTGGCACCATTAATTATCTCCCCATTCACAATCGCATACTACATATACCAGTGTTCCAAAAGGTGAGAAGCATTTCAAATAATTGCTGCCTCTTACAGCTTTTAGTATTCTCTGGAAAAGAAACTTGAAATGGAATAATGTTTATGATACTTACCATTCCAAAGAGCAAAGACATAGAAAAAGAGATCTTATTTTAAGTCAATGGTTTTTGAAAAAGAAATGAAAATCATACATTTAGTGGTGGTGTTCTGTGAAATATAGTCAATATAACTGCATGTGTTTCTCTTTGTATATCATTTGTCTGTTTTGATACACAGATAGCTTTAGATCTTTCTATTGCAAGTGCTGCAGAACATACACACCATCCTACCCTACAAATAATCTTGGTAGAACCCATTTTGAATAAATGCTATTGGTACTTCTCTATATCGTGTAACCATTGTTAAAAGCAAATTTAGATAAAACCGAACAAGGTACCATTAACCTCTAAGATTCTTTTTTCTACATTACACTGATTTCAATGTATTGAATGTAAATAATGAGTGATTGTATAGCTTTTAAACACCTGGTATAAGGTAATGTACTTGGGCTAGGGAAAAACCTGATCAGCTTTCAGGTCAAATGCTCAAAGGGGAAGGCGCCTGTAACTAAAAGCAGAAATATTGTTTCAATATAATAACTAAAAGTAGTTTAACATCAGATTCTTGGGAAAGTCTTTGTGGATGGCTTGTACGTGGGTTTACAGGAAACCTCTATTGGTTTTGGGGTCAAATGGTCAAAGGCCAAGGAGACGGTGACTGGAAGAAGAAAATTGGTTTCTGCACAATTAAATTAATTCATATCACAGAAATTAACCAAACTTTGTGGATGTTTGTACATTGGGTAACAAAATGTCTCTTGATTATAGGATGAAAATATCAGAGGTTAAAGGTTGCTGTGGTTGAAAGTAGAAAAATGTTTATGATAATAATAATAATATTAATAATACCTTTTACTTTAGGCTATTTTCCTTAAGCAAAGTTCATGGAAGGCTTGCACTTAATGTATGGGAGAGGCCCATTGATTTGGGGTATAAAAGGTCCAAGGTCAAAGGGATTGTGCCACAGATAAGATTTTTGCTTTTGTGAAAGAATATAAACTGTTTCTCCATACAGCATTAAGAAAGTATTAAGAATCTAGAAAATTGAAACGTTACATTGTAGCTCACAAAAAGGAACCTGGCATGTTAGGACTTCTCTTTACATGTGTTTTGAATCATTACTAAAAATATTTGGGATTGGGGGTAAAATATTTCAGATTTGACACTAGATCATCATGAAGTTGATTGCTGGGCTACAAGAATGCAGCATCTGATAGCCAAATCCCATCATTCTAGTAGCCACTGGGCTTTGGGCACAATAACTACCTGACCTTGATAGAACCTTTGTTATCTTTCAGTACTGGATATCTGGGACCAGTCAGTGTTCTCATCTTCTTCATCATTGCTACCATCATTAACAAAATACTGATGTCACCTGTTGTCAATTTTGTCTTCCTCAAGGAAAGAATGGAAGGATATTTCAGGTACAAAATATTTTCTTTTTAACTCCCCTCTTCAAACTAGAGGTACACTATTGTACAATATAAAAAGTTACACAGATTGCACATTCTATAAATCAAGCATGTTGCAAGTTAGCTTCACGGAAGTTAGCATAAAATAATGCCTCATATGACGACAGATAGAGCTGTGACCCATCAATTTCTTACAGTATGACTACTCCCCTGACCCTATCAACAAGCGGTTATACCACTTTATTGCACGTTTGGGGTATCTTATATAAAATATCATTTGAACTATATTACTACATTACATTCTTTTGATTTCTCAGAGTATTAACATTTGAAAAATAGAAGCACAAAACAAATTAAATATATCAAATTGTATACAATTAGAAGTATTTACACAATGTTATATTTTCCTTGACCTTTCCCACCCCATTTTTATTTGAACATCTTGTCAGTATAATTTACTGTTGCCGCACAGTGGCAGACTAACTGCTTTCAAGCAGTGTTTAAGGTCCTAATTTTTTAATGCTTCACTGACTTTTGTTATTTGTCATGTTTTATGTTTGTTTTCTTAAGCTCTCAATCACCAAATTTGATAATCGTATACATCTTGATTAGTACCACACCCATACCACAAAAGAATGTCACTAACTTGCATTTCACATTGTACTGGCATAGGTTATGATTTTACATTTAGCTCATGACATGATAGGATTTTAGTACCCTGTAGATATATTATGTTTTACCTAAATTCATGAAAGTTGGCAAGGAGATTCATCATGATGAGTAGGTCAATGTTACCTATATTTCATGCTGTATTCCATTCTCCATGACTACAGTGAACAAAAACAAAGACATTAACATGAAAGCATTAGATATGTCACTGTCACCTAGAATTTGTACTTACTGAGGATGTGGTACTCATCAAGAAGCATTCTCTCATAAATCTAGGTATCAGATTTCTAAAGACTATTTGGTCATGAGCTAAATGTAAATACCTACGCCAAGGTGGTGTGAAATGTCTTGCACTTGGGGTATTTAAAAAGCCTATTGATTTTGGATTCAAGAAGTTAGGATCATTGTGGCTGAAAATAGAAATTGGTTTCTGTACAGTAACATTATCATTGCATCGCATACCTAAACCAAAGACCAAACATAAAAATCACTATGACTGAAGGAAGAAAAAATGTTTTTTTTTGTAAAATAACTTTATTCTGAAATAACGTACCATGACTATGAATATGTATTGCTTAAGTGATTGCATTTATTCTGAAACTTTTCTTCTTGAAATGAAATGTCTGTTAAGTTATACAGAAGTTATTCATTTTGATGATCTTTCTGCATTTCATGACAGAATTTCATATACACAAGACATGAGCAGCACTCAATATAAGCAACACTAATTTTTTGCTATTTTATCTAATATTGTTTCTAATAGATGGTAGTTTCATTTCTCAAATAAAGATCAAAAATCAGGACACATTCTGGAACTTTCAGCATCCTCTTGCCCTATATATATTTGCATAGTAAATCAGTGCTGAGGTAATTGGTTTGGTCAGGTAGAATATTTACCCCTTAGTCTACTCCACATTGGTATCTTTTCATACTTTGAACATAGGAGCCTATCATCACATTATACCATCATGTTTGCGATACGTGATCTCAGTAATATTGTGATAAATCTTTGCTTACTGTTTGATTGTTGCTCTGCAACATGGTGTTAAGCATCATCATCAATACGAATTTGAAATTTGTATTGAAGTTAACTATTAGCTAAATAGATAGAACTCTATACCTAGTGTTTGTGGCAGTTTTCAGTGCAGAATCCCATGCACTTAATGTCCTTGATAACATTTGCATCAAATATGGTTGTTTTACATCATAACCAGACATATTCTTGGCATCTGAACACCACTCATCCACTACGATACTTATTTCTTTCCGACCCAAGTGTTGCAGATTTATTTAGTGAACAAAATATGTACCATAAGTCCTGAATCTCATCATTGCTTAAAATTCCAGCATACATCAATTATCAATTACTTTTGCTATTTTGCCAACATGTCATCAGTGCAGAATATGTCACAGAAATGACATTGTTAGTTATACAGGCTCACAATGCAACTTGATACTAATGTAAATATGTTCAGAGTGAAGACAGCAGGTTTAAAAACCTTCTAGTATCAAGCTTACATCAGTTGCCATTAATTGTTTTTAGTGAAAGCTTAATAATATAAAATGTACTGTGTGGTGTATAGTGGTGACAAGGATGAACATCTGTTGCCAAAAAAGACTGCCCCTGAGACCGACATAAATGGATTTTAAAAAGCTGAAACATTCAACCCATCTTTTTTTTATACAAACCTAATTTAATTTTTAATGGCTTTTTGTCGAAATTTAAAACATGTCTTTTCTGTTCTGCTCTTTTCTTATCAACATATGCAATTACAAAGAGTAGAGTTTACATTTTTGTTCTGTAAATTAAAATGAGTTACATGCCAATTAAATGAATATCATTAGTTACATTTTTTCTAGTGATACTTCCTGTGGTTTCGTACATAATCATGTGTCTTATTAAAGCATTTTGAGAGTCTCCTAGAAGAAACAGATTTTGATTATAAATGCACATTTTCTAAGGCAAAATGTTTTAATTTAGTAAGGGTCATAAGTAAATCTTGAAATAATCGGTTTCATTTGGGGCAAAGACTGGACATTTTTGTGTCAGACAGTGGGAGAACTTTGTATATAGTGCAGTTTAAAGTCCTGTAACAGTCTATATGTAACACTATAAATGTTTTATAGTGCTGTCTTGGGTTGCTCCAATAAAACATACTTGGGATCAGGGAAAGCACTTCAATATGGAATAGCCACCCATAGATGTAATTTAGAATTTTGGATTAATTTATATGAACTCTTGGTGTGATCAGAGCAACCTGGGATATACGTTTTAAAAAACTTCTTCCATGGATACAAAGTAAGATTAAATGGAACAGCCATGGCTTGTAGATAAATTCTGTTTTGCAAGTGTGGGTAAGTAAAACATCAAAATTGTTTAACAACTTTAATATATATCTTACAAAAACAGATGTAGTAAATTCATACATTTCTTATTAAAAAAAACTTGTAAATAGTTCATAATTTTATGATTTTACATGTATATATGCACACATGTCATGTAGAATAAACCACTAAATGTTTAAAGGAACAACAATAATCCAACATCACATATGCTATATATTTCTACATTGTTTAATATCATGAAATGTTGTTTATTTTTTTAAAACTGGAAACATAAAATTTGTTTATGAAACATCATGTTTGTGATATGAAATCAACATCAATACAATAGAATTAATGATAAAGCATGTATATATTACTTACAAACAATGATACATATATGATATATTATGCGATACCGTGAAAAATTCACAGATACTATGAAAATATTGTATCTATGATACTATAAAGACAATATAATTTATGATACCATGATAAAGCATGTATATATATGTATATATTACTTGAAAACTTATCTGTGATAGCATGAAAAATCATACCAATGATTTAATTTTTAAAAAATCATCTTTGATAATATGAAACAACAAATCTAGACTCGAATACCATGAAAGAAATCAAATCTATGATACCTTGACAAAAATTCATGATCAGTCAACCATGAAGAATTCAAATCTTTGATACCATGAGAAAATCATTTGTGATGCCATGAAAAATTAAAATCTATTATACCATGAAATGATCATATATGTGATACCATGAAAATTCAAATCTATGATACCATGAGAAAGTCATGATACCATGAAAAAATAATATCTATAATACCATAATATAATATAATATAATATAATATAATATAATATAATATAATATAATATAATATAATATAATATAATATAATATAATATAATATAATATAATATAATTACCTTAATCATCTGTATATAGGTTCAAGCATATGCAGATCAGGGTAAATGCAGAGTCGGCAGCTTTCTACAGGGCAGGTTCAACAGAGAGGCAGAAATCAAATATGTACCTTGAGAGATTGCTCAATACACAGAAGAAACTAGTACTCAGGGAGTATGCACTTAATTGTAAGTGTTTGAAACAGTTTACACATATACCATGCATTTACATGCAATTTTAATAATAATCCTGTGTAATTTTGTTTGTTATTTTCCTGTGGATAATAAAATTTATATATAAAATGGGAGAGGAAACAAATTTTAATTTTTTAAAATTTTGGCATCTTCACTTTTTTTTTCTGTTTATATTTGAATGGTTATCAAATTTATTACAGAATTCAAGTATTCTTTTTACAGACATAAACATACACAGGAAACATGGATCATAGTTGCCATACATTCTCGATTTTTCAGAATTATTATAAATATTTTGGTGAAAATTATGCAACCAAATAATTTTGAAATTCTGGAAATAATATTTTGAAATGGGGCGGGGGTAGTTTCTTGCTTGTGGACACGTGGGGAGAAAAGTAATTCAGCACATGTCATAGACTGTTATATATTATTTAGAAAATAATTTATGCATCAGAATATCTAATTGATTACACTGAACAGGCAAATTAAAAACTGAAACAAGTTCCATGAGAAAGTTTGTATTCTTTCATATTCACATCAATAAAACACATTTGTAATATTAGTTGAGAATTCATTTAATTTTAGTTGGTTTTGTGTGACTCTTTGTTTGCAAATATTACATAAAATCAAATTACACACACACACACATAAGACTCAAATGTGGGTCACTGAACAAATGGAAAATCAATAGCAAAGGCAAAGCTCATAGAGCACAGTTGACAGACATTGTTTGGTGTCATGTGAATATAGTGTAGACAATGACATTATTCAACATCATGGAAGATTTTGTACAATATATCATGTAGTCATCCTAAACAAAAAATTTAAATATAAAAATATTTTTTGTCATTCTGAAATTACTTGCTTTTCTAGGATCACATGTTTCCATAATCAGTTGTAAAGCTTAAGTCTTATCTAAGAATTTAAAGTATAGCTGCAATATTTCAGAAATTTTCATTAATATTCATCACATTTGGAGTTAGCCTGATCTCAAGACCATCTGTAGCTGCAAGCATTAGTCAAGAGATCAACAGGGGTCCAATCAGTTATAAAGGAAAATGACAATTGGATTTCCATTACCATGGTCATTTTGTTTGAAGTCAGTGTTTTAGACATTGTATATTTGGCATACCAGGTCATAAGGTAAAGTGAACTCAGCATGTGACCAAACATCAGACTTGCATTGTCTCTCATGTGTCCTCCATTCGTGATGTTATTTTTAACTTTTTCTCAAAGTCAGCTGGACCATGTTAGGAATGTTCTTTTGGACACATTTTTATGAAAAACAATTTTGTTGCCGCCTTATGGAAAACCAATTATCAACTTTTCCATTTAACCCTTTAGCAAACTGCTAAAATGCCCTAGTGGTTAGAGCATCCACCGCGAAAGCGGGAGGTCGTGGGTTTGATCCCTGGCCTAGTCATACCAAAGACTTACAAAAATGGTACTAACAGCTGCCCTGCTTGGCACTCAGCATTAAGAGGTTAGTGTTAGGACTGCTCAACTTGGCATCTGGATAATGTGACTGGGGGGGACATCATGCGACATGTCTGCAGCATGATACCCAGTGCTAGACATCACAATAAACTGCCTCACTGCAGACATCTTAGCAATATGACTAAAAATATTAATCAAACAAACAAATAACCCTTTAGCTACTGGAGCTGTTGTGCAGTTTTAGTACTGCTGAGTGCTATCATATCAGTTAGGGAGACTACTGTTTGTTACATTTCACATTTTACTGGATTAGGTTTCTGTATGTAGCTGAGTAGGTTTTCTATATGCTATGTACATCCTATCCAATCCAGAATCATGCAACTTGTGAGGGCATGCATCTTCCATTTTATTTTTAGAATAGAAAGAAACATTAAAAAGAGAACAAAGATAAAGATATAATATCTGTCACACACACATGCACACACACACACACACAGTGCAAGGTGAAAAATAAAAAAGGGGATGCATCTTGATAGTACTACACACTCGTTGCAAAAATGGGTATTTATGGCCAATATTATATGTTTAACTGACTTTGTTTAAATGTTGTGATTGATGTTTGTTTCTCCAACATTATTCACACTATAAAAATTACGATGATGATTTTAAATTTTTCTTAGAACTACATCATTATACAAAAAAGAAATTTACAGTGACCTGTATTTCACCTTTGACTGGCTTTTTTAAATATTTTACCATTTATTTTATGATCTAAAGCCACTGGAGACGATTAAGAGCTTCACAGAGATGAGCCAGGTAATTGTTAACTACGTTTTTATTTTTGTTTTCAGTTTCCATCAATGTGTTCGATTACTTGGGCAGCATTTTGAGTTATATAACTATTGGCTTCCCAATATTTCTAGGAGTTTACAACAGCCTGTCTGCTTCAGACCTGTCTGCTCTCATATCTAAGGTAGGTTTCCTTCTCAAGATAAGATTTGCAATTTTAATTACGGGTTTGGAACTAATTGTCTTAATTCTTGCCAGTGAAGGACCAAACATAAGAACCTGAAATGGATCAATGTATCACTGAAAGCAAAACAAAATATAAAGCAAATGAAAAAAGGAACACAAAAAATACTTAATGAATGCAGAATTACTGCAAACAAGATAATAATGCATTTGTTTAAAAAGCAAGAGTGCAGATAAAGAATAATAACTGATAAACTGAGCTGGAACAAAATGGATGATCATTTTGAGATGAGGTTTTTACTGAAAGGTTTTTAATGGTATCTACTTTGTCCAAAATGAAAATTTTGCTAAGCTGAAATCCAGCAGCTATTTTGAGAATCTTGTTATCACTGAAGAATATCAGAGATGGTTTCAGCACTAAACAGTTGAAGGGAAGAAATGGTTTTATCTTAAATTCCCAGAAATTCTTTATGAAGGACTCTTGTTATTTAAATGCAATTAAATAGCAATGTATACTCTGCATACTCCACAACTATAATTCTTTGTCACTGTTGCGGCTCTATTTTTATTTTTATTGATTGTAATTTGTAACATTGTCCTTTGCATTTACTGGATAGGTTATTTTATTTTAATAAGAAAAAACACAATGCAATACCTCTGTCCCTATAATGGAAAACTCGGTTTGGTGTGTGTATATATATATATTCTCTCAGCTGTCCATCATCCAGACTTTGGATTCAGCAGAATATCTTTACTGATGTTTCCTGGATTTCAACCAAATTTAACATGTGGTTTTATATAGATGAGACAATAAATGAATTCAGTTTTCCTTGACTTAATTTACAAGAGCTAGACCCGATTAATGAATTTAGTTTTCCTTAACTTATTTTACAAGAGTTAGACCCGATTGATGAATTCAGTTTTCCTTGACTTATTTTACAAGAGTTAGACCCAGTTGATGAATTCAGTTTTCCTTGACTTATTTTAAAGGGTTAGACCCGATTGATGAATTCATTTTTCCTTGACTTAGTTTACAAGAGTTAGACCCGATTGATGAATTCAATTTTCCTTGACTTAATTTACAAGAGTTAGACCCGATTGATGAATTCAATTTTCCTTGGCTTAATTTACAAGAGTTAGACCCAATTATTGAATTCAGTTTTCCTTGACTTAATTTACAAGAGTTACACCCGATTGATGAATTCAGTTTTCCTTGACTTAATTTACAAGAGCTAGACCCGATTGATGAATTCATTTTTCCTTGACTTAATTTACAAGAGCTAGACCTGATTGATGAATTCAGTTTTCCTTGACTTAATTTACAAGAGTTAGACCCAATTAATGAATTCAGTTTTCCTTGACTTAGTTTACAAGAGTTAGACCCAATTAATGAATTCAATTTTCCTTGACTTAATTTACAAGAGTTAGACCCGATTGATGAATTCAATTTTCCTTGACTTAGTTTACAAGAGTTAGACCCGATTGATGAATTCAATTTTCTTTGACTTAATTTACAAGAGTTAGACCCGATTGATGAATTCAATTTTCCTTGGCTTAATTTACAAGAGTTAGACCCAGTTGAATGAATTCAGTTTTCCTTGACTTAATTTACAAGAGTTATTAAGGATTGATGAATCCAGTTTTCCTTGCCTTAAGTTACAAGAATTAGACCCAATTGATGAATCCAGTTTTCCTAACTGGTTTCCTATTTCATAACTTTATCAAGAGTTCAACCAAATTTGTCATGTTTTTTTATATTGATGTGTAGGGATGAATATGGAATGAAAGTCTAGGAACCAATTATGTTAAGCCTGCAATTGGTATCATCTCAATGATCAAATCTCTCTACTGTAATTTCATACACTTTGTTTTCCCATCTCTTTCAGTCTTGCTAGAACCATAAATTGCACAATTTGCCCATTCTTTCTGTAAGTTATAGATTTAATTCTGATTAAATTAATGTAATAATAAAATATGAAATTATAAATTTAAACTAAAAGAAGGAAGATCTCAAACTCTCTTGGAAACTGCAGCCAGTATCATGACTGGAAGTTAATCAGGTGTTAAAACAAAATGCCTACTTTTGAAATGTACTTTACTACATTCAGATATCACAAACAAAACATGTTCAATCTAGATTGGACGGTGAAACAAATTTGTCCACCAAGGCATTTTATTCATTTCAAACAAGTAATACATTTTTTTTGCATTGATCCCAAACTAGATTTTGCATTGATGATTTGTCGATTATGCAAATCAAAAGTCCAAATAAAATATTTAAGGGACTTAGGACTTATTAAATTTACAGCTTTTCTTGGACCGCAGTCATATTAAAAATGCAGAATATATTGTTTTGATAGCTATGATACAATACCTACTACTTTTGCATTGCTTACCTTTTCCAGGTCACTAAGCCCCTCTGTCCAAGCTAAACATTTTGTTCGCCAGTTAGTAATTGGAGATCCAGAATTGAAAAGAACAGGATCCTAATCTGAATCCTTAGGCAAAGCCATCATTTGGTCTACCTCCCTCTTTTTCCTTAGATTTCATTAGAGTACACATTTGCTAAGATCACTCATTGAAATTTACTATCATTGTCATGTTTACATGTCAATTTAACCAATCTTGTACTCCTGATCCCATCCCAGTTTAGGGTACTGTATTTTTCAGCCTATAAGTCGATACTTTTTTACTTAAAAGTCAGGTCTTTGTCTTATACTCCAAATCGACTTATACAGTCCTACCCGTTTATCTTGACATTCTCAGGACCGAGGAAATATTGTCGAGATAAGCGGATGTCGAGATAAGTGTTGGGGGGGGGGGTCTGCAAAAAAAAAAATGCAAGTTAAATTCTTCAGTAAGGGGTAACCGGTCATCGCTGAGTAGTATTTACACTTTGAAAACAACAATGTAAATTTTTAGTATGTGAGGACAAAACTAGAGTGAAATACACTTGTATATTGACAAATAACATTTTGGTTACCTTTGTGTAAAAAAGTCCACAATAAAATATTGCATCAGTCAAATCCTGATATGAAAAACGTGAGAGATTCAATGTCAGCATTAGCACATGTGTGTCTAGTTGTTAGTTGCATGCTTAAGTACATGTACTTAAATCAGCCTTGATTTCGGTCAGTCTGTTCCCATGTTATTGAGGCCACCAAGGGGATGGGGCTTTTCACGGGGAAATGAAAACCTGTCAATACGTTTGTTTTTAAAACAAGAGATATGTGGCTGATATGATTAATGAAGGTATAATATTGTATTAATTGTCCCAAAAAAAAGTATTAAAAAAATTATTCTTACAATACAATATTATAACAAGTGGTATACATTTAAAATACGTCTCAGAGATAGCAGTTCAAAATACAAATACATACATGTAACAGTAAAAGATTTTAATGACAAATACATGTAAATGTAGTTGAAATTATTGTCTATAACATAATCAATGCAAAAAAAATTACAATAAAATTTCATTTAATTTAAATAATTATAATGTTTGCAGAACAAGTGTGCACGGAAGATACGGGGAGTACATGCATTGTGAACTTTATGCAAGCTTCTTCTGCTTAAGTCTTGATATCTGTTCTCTCTGGAGAAGACGCTGCAACTTTTCCAAGTGACCATGAGCTTCTTCTGATATTACTAACGAGTCTGACTGAGCAAAATATCTTGTCAAGCCATCACACATTGAAGAAGCCTCTCTGCAAGAAACACATGGCAAAGGTGGTGTTTCCGATTCATCATCATCAATCATGTCTTCCGTGCCATCTTCTAAAACGTCATTTTTTACGGCAGCAATAATGTCATCATCTGTAAGAGCTGCCCGACATTGTTCCTTGTCGTTCGTTTCAATAGCCATCCGAACAAAATCATCCATTGGAATTCCAATGCCTTCATATAAGCCATCATCTTCTTCAAGATGTGGGATATCTGATGGGGAGAAGCCATGAAATTCCTCATTATCCACTCCATAAAAATATCTGACGTCATCCAAGCTTTTGTGTTCGCATAATAATCCACAGGAATATGATGCACATTTTTAAAACAGCGAGGCTTCTTGGACTTACCAATAACTAGAAGTGGCATTTTATCATTGCCAATCATGTTTGATATGACTAGAACAGAAATGCGATCTTTGGGCTGTTTCCCACCAATACATGGTTGACCTTTGATGCAGTACGTCTTGTCTGGAGTACACTTAAAGAATAAAGCGGTTTCATCTGCATTATATATATCTTCAGACTTATAGTTCTGCAATATATCTTTAAGCTGCGTTTTCCATCCATCAAGCTGTGATGTGTCTGCTGAGTTTGCTTCTCCACAAATCCTTTTGTATCCAATATTATGACGAACTTTAAAGCGACTGAACCAACCACTTGTTGCAGCGAAGTTCTCCACACAAAAATGTTTTGCAAATTCTTTTGTTTTTTCGATGATCATATCATGATCTATGGATAAAGTGGAATGTGCAATGTAGGTTTCATTGAACCATTTTGCTGTGGCTTCCTCCACCTCTACAAATTTAGCAGTCTTCTGCTTCTTCCTTTGGTGAGTGCAGTTACCTTTAACATAGTCTTTCTTTACAGACTCAGCAGTTTTCATCCATCTTGACAGGGTGTTATGTTTAATTGAAAATTTTTCGCAGATGTCTTTGCGAGATGCTCCACCCTCAACTTCAATAACAGCCAGATATTAAGTTTCCAGAGAATGTAAATTTAATTTGTGTTTTACACTTGTGTTGATAGCCATCATAAATATAAACTTAAAAAGAAGACTTTCACAGCACAATACTCTTGTTTTAATCACTGATCACTTTGAAAAATGCAATAATCTATCAGAGATCATTACTTTTATGTTAGTTGCAGTGAGAGGCCAACTTAATAACTTCTAACCCACCACGACATTAAAGCCTGGCTGCAAGATCAACTAATTGTTGAATAAGTACATGTTGTAACTGGCCTCTTGCAAATATAAATGGTTAGGCTGGAAAATTAAAATTGGTGGCATGATCAACTAATTGTTAAAGAAAGTATGGGCCAGAACTCGCAGCTGGTTGACATGAACGATTAGGCGGTGAAATTTAAACCTGGCGGCAATATCAAACTGTTGTTGAAACAAAGTATCGGTCGGAACTCACAGCTGGTCAACATGAATGATTAGGCAGCAAAATTGTAGTCTGGCGGCAAGATCAACTACCTGGTAATTGTTAAACAAAGTATTGGTCTTAACTGGCAGCTTGTCGACATAAACGTTTTGAAAACAAAGGATTTGTTCAAGCTGGGACCAAGGGCTTCTGTCGACATAAACGTTTTTTTTTTATCTTGACGTCGACATAGGCATGACAATTTGATAGTAATAGTAGACCACGGGACCGGGAATTTGCTTTTTTGTCGACATAGGCGGCTTGTCGAGATAAGCGATGTCGATATAAACGGGTAGGACTGTATATGGATTGTGTCATTGAAAGTTTATCATGAAATTGCATTACTGATGCTAACACGCTTGTGATTTTACTTCTGAACAAATCACAGCTATATTTTGTTTTCAATTGACATGGCTGAATAAACAGTCCATGATGGTTTTATTATAATTGAAAGCACATCCATGTTGTAGTTCATTTTATTACCTTGTTACGTGCTTAGGCTCGAATAAACAGTAACATAGAGTGAAAATAACAAGCTTGTAAAAACTTAATAAACAATTTATTGATCACAAATATTTTCTGGAAAAGAAAAGTAAACTTACGGTTTTAAGAATCAATTCCAAAATTAATCCAAAAATAATTCAAAATATAATCCACTAGTGTAATTGCAAAAAGTCCTGGTAATAAAATGTCCTAATAATTCCCAGTTCGAATCTTAGTGAAGCATCCAAGATGGAAGACGATGTCACATGATGAAGTCAGTTCTAGTATTATGAAATTCAACGAGCACAATTATTTTCCAGATAAATAATAAAAAAAAAACCTCTTGATCCTAATGAATTGAAATAATTTCCAGTAATTTAAAATAACTCAAAACAATACAACTTAATATTAATATTCTAACAGCCCAACTTGTACTAAATAGTTTGCTTCAAAACATAATTTATATACCTGTTTTTACGTAAACAAGGATGGGGTATAGAAAGATGTTTATAACAAAGCTCCATAATGTCCTTGGAATCAAACAATCATTTTAAAAGCTTGTTTACAACTCTGAAGCCAGGTCAGAAATGAGGTCAACATCTGGGGTTTATTTGTAAAGTTCAAGTCATCCCACTTTTTAAAAAAAATATCTCCCAATGAATGAATCTTTAACTTGAAATGTCAAATTTGAATTTGACAAACAAACAATTAAAATAAAAATAAATGACTTAAATCAAATATACGTAACAACCTGTAGTTACGAACGTATGTTTTTGCACATACAGTTGTTCCCTCATATTATGCCAAAATTTTCACAATAAAATGGTTGCAGTATAAAAGGGATGGTTTGTCATGTGGAGTACAAAATGTTTAAATATATTCAATTGGTGGCAGGAAAGGCGGCCTTTCCAATGGGGGGCATCTCAAGAATGTGTCCACTGTATATTTGTGTTTGTATGGTTTTTGCATAAAAATGATCAGTGGGTTTGGGTAAAAGTGTAGATTCAAATTAAATCTAGTGTTGAAAATTCTAACAAATGAAATGGCAAACAGTTAGAATATAAATATATTTCAAACAAAAAAAAATCAGATAGCTGATATCTTTTTAGAGTTCAAAGAACTGGTAGAAATTCATTATTTGAACATCATCTCTAGTCTTATGGCAAAGTATGTTTTTTAATCTTTTCTAAGACCTCCAAGTCTTAAAAGAAGTCGAAAGCATTGAGAATGGATTTGCAAAATTGGATACATTATGTTGTGCAAATGAAATTAGTGTACTCATGGATTTCTAGGTCAATGGGCATTATTTGTTCTCATTTCAGAATGCTTTTGTTGTTATTTACCTGATCAGCTGTTTCACAAAGTTAATTGATTTGTCTGCTCAAGTCACAGATCTAGCAGGTACAACTCACAGGTAAGGTAGACCAGGACTTTTTTTTCTATCAGTTGAATGAGAAGGTTGGAACTAATATGGTCCATAAGATGTGGTGTATGGAAAGGCCATTTATGGAGAGATGAAAATCCCACACAACCGCCAGAATTTGAATGTAACAAGACAAAGTTTTTGCATGCAAATTCAGATAGAGTGGTTTTGAAATCCCTGTCCTATAATCGTGTTTATGTTGGATAATTTTTCTCTCATGTCTCGCTAAAAAAATATCATTGCTAATAAAAAAGATGGTGTATCACTGATACTGATACACCATTCCTACTCCCATAAAGTTGGGTCCAAACTGCATAGACAAAGATCTGATGTAGCATGAGATGCAGCCAGGTCTGGGTCTATTACAGGTTTTTAGGACTAATCAGAATAAATAGCATTGACCCTGATCTCCTAGCACATTATGCAAAGAATAGGGTCTGCTTTGTTTGCAGTTCAGTTGACTTATAAGTGAATATATATGGTAACATTAGAAAATACTCAATAAATTTTATGTCATTAGAAAGTGCATACAGATTGGGTTTTATAATATGTAAGCTACATGATGCAATGCATACATTCATTGTGTCATCAGTAGTGTCAATAATTGCACTCATTATATATATATATATATATATATATATATATATATATATATATATATACATATATATATATATATATAGAGAGAGAGAGAGAGAGAGAATCATCATTTGCATTAGTAGAGGATAAGAAAATTCCACCCATTAGTAGGGATATTGCTAATTAGAAGCTCGACATTGTACTCAAGAATACAGTAGTCCCCCTCTTGAACGGCCCCCCTGACCAATGGCCACCCGCTTCTTATGGCCAGAATCCCTTGGCACCGACGAGTTTGTATTCAAAAGTACCCTTCAAGAGCAACCTCCCCTCTAACGCGACCAGCAGCCAGCATTTTAGTACAAAAAATGAAAAATGTCCCCCTCATGAACGGCCACTTTCGTTTCTTTAAATGTATCCAGAACCAATAATTAATTCAAATCTTGATGTAAGGTAAGCAATTTTGATCATCTCTATTGTAGATACACGTCTCTGAGTGTCAAGTCGCCGTTAAAAGTGTCGACTAAAGATTTATAGTATATCATTATCTATGAAAGTCGATGTTTACAGGAAATGGGCTCAATAATGTTATGATAGAGTTTGGGGTTTAACACCTATGTCGAGTTATTCACGTTGATGATTATAATCATAACAAGGTCAGCATAGGCTAAAAATAGATTTTATACATTGGCACACACAGACAACCTTAAAAAAAACAACAGGGTATCAGACAAAGACCGGAAAAATCACGTAACCACACATGGCTTCCTTTACAAAGGCTGTATTTCGTACACTCAACACAAGTTTTGTCTGCATAATTAAATCACATACAGTCAGCAATAACCGAATAAATCATTACCAAACATTAAAATGTCGTCACGTTAACGGATACATTATTTTCAAAGAAAGTCGGTTATTCTACTCGACGACATTGGGGATGGGGGGGGGATGCAGAACAATTTTATGTAGAAAAGACTCGTAAAAACAAGTTCATGTTGAAATAATTTGAATAAACAAAGTAATAACTGATAAAGGTTATTCAGCAGCAGTGGGAAAATGGAGCAAATGGAAAGATAAATATGTATGTACCAAGATGTACATGACGTTTTTGAATCCATTTGCAATGTGCATGACAACAATACCCGCTCGCATATCACACTTACACCAAGAAAGCAAAAATAGTAACGTATATTCAGTTGAAATAAATTTGTTATTATAACAAAAAAAACTTATTGATTAATGTTTAATTTAGACGAAGATATTTAATGTTTTGAAGTATGTAGCTTTCTTACTACATACATTACATATACATGTACTTCTCATAATAAATTTATCCCCCCCTCTGGAACGGCCACCCGCCCTATAAGGCCACTTTTCCGCTGCAACTAGGGTGGCTGTATAAGAGGGGGACTACTGTATATCACATTCTGACTCTAGTTTAGTTTTAACATTTATTCATTGGGACTTAGTTCCTATTTATACATATACTTTTTACTTTCATCATATCATGAAGTTAGGATGTATTTTCATTCTGTTACTTTATTAATAATGATTGCAAGGAATGTATCGGACTGCAATATTTGTTTATGTACGTTTTGGTGACTTTTTGCCACATTAATTACACTATCTTGGAGAGAGTTTGTTTTAGTTTTGTGCATTTTTATGCCATATTTCAGCACATGATAGGCCTTATATGGCAGCCCATATATGTGGTTGAGAAAAACAACAACAGGAAGACCCCAGGAATAACAAACAACCCACTGGAAGCTACTGGCAATCTTTTTTACATACCCACATTGATTTAGCCGAGACTCGAACAGAGATGTGATGTGTGAGTGATGTATTAAGGCAAATTATTTAGACCACTTGGCCATTCACCCAGGGAAATGCAATGGAAATAGGGCTAAATGCATTTCCCAAGGACAAAATAAGGCAGCCAATCCAGTCTGGCCTGGATAGGTATTGAACCTGCAACCCTTAGATTGTGGGTCTGTTGTTCTAACATCTGATCTACTATGGTTCCCAGGCAACATTCTCATGATTGTCTAACATTTCTAATGGAATGAAGCTTGCACTTCTTGGAGTTAACATTACCTGTCACATAATATATGACACCCTGGTTTTGATGCCATTTGTAGAAAATTCCAATAAGCAACTGCCTCATCATGCAGACATTTTGCATCACAAAATATGTGCAGTTTAAAGCACCTGAGGTCCTTCTGTAAAGTTAGTCTGCTTCCCTAACTCCACTGAATCAAATATGTAACCGGGACCCATATCAAGCAAAGACAAGCCAGTATCCAGATTTTACTGCAAACAATCAAATTGTTTGATATATTTTCAGAATGAAATGGTCAATGAGCCAATTAAAAAGTTTGAATAGTTACTACAGGAGAATGAAACAGAATATTCAGATTCTTGCAGCAAAGGGAGGAAGGGCAGCATTTGCATTTATTGGACATCATGTGTTGATTGAAATGCAGTAGTCCCCTTCTTAAATGGCACCCCATGACCAGTGGTCACCTGATGGTCAGAATCCTTTGGCACCAAAGAGTTTGTATTCAAAATTACCACTGATGAACTGCCACCCATCTAATGCGACCAGCATTTTAGTACAAAATAGTAAAATGTTCCCCTCATGAATGGCCACTTTTATTTCTTCAAATGTATCCAGAACCAAGATGTAATTCATATCTTGACGTAAGGTAAGTAATCAGATTATCTCTATTGTCGATACATGTCTCCCAGTGTTCAGTTTCCATTTCTGAAAGAAATGTTTAATGAAGTACATGGTACACTATGATTAATATTAAATCATTGTCTATAAAAGCCGACGTTTACAGAAAATGGGCTCAACACTGTTATGATAGAGTTTTGGGCTTCACACATCTGTCAAGTTCTTCTCTTTGATGATTATAACCAGACATAAGTTCAAGATTATAACAGGGTCAGCATAGACTAAAAATCGATTTTGTGCATTAAGACACAGAGAGAACCTTGAATAAAATAGGGTACCAGACAAAGACCAAAAAAATCATGTGACAACACATTTATCACTTCTGTAAAGAAGAAGGCATTTTGTTTGCATAATTAAATCACATACAGTTAACAACAGCCGGAGGCATATTATTTTAGAAGAAAGTTAGTTATTTCACTCGATGATACCGGGAAGGGTGGGTTATGGGGGATTTGCCGAACAATTTTATGTAGAAAAGACTTGAATTAACAATTTTATGTTGAAAAGACATGAATAAACATCAGCAGCAATGGGAAAATGAAGCAAATAAAAAGATGCTTATGTATGTACCAAGATTAAAATGACATTTTTAAATGGTTTTGCAATCTCCATGACAACAATACTGCTCGCAAATAACACTTGTCAAGAATAAGAACTATGTATAATCAGTTGGAATAAGTCTATTATTATAACAAGAAGAACCCATTATTAATTAGTGTTACTTTTAAATGAAGACGCTTTGAAGTATGTTGCTTTCTTACTAAGTAGAATACATAAATGTCTCACAAAAAATGTCCTCCTCTGGAAAGGTCACTTGTTTTATAAGGCCACTTTCCCAATGCAGAAGGGGTGGCTGTATAAGAGGGGGACCACTGTATATTTTTCATGGTGGGAAAGATGATTGAAGTCATCACAGGAATTTAAGATTTTTAAGGATTGTGACTATTTGAAATATAACAAGAAGCCATTTAGCTTCATTGTATTTGAAACCGCCATTTGTGAAAATGTACTGAAGGTAATTAAAGTTCAACATAATTTGCAAACTATTAGTTGAACACATAGTTTACAATAACTGCATCATCTTGAATGACACTTTTCTACCTTTATGTGCATGTTTTCCAGCTTGACAATAACAGTTCATGATAATTTGATATGCTTTACTGAAAACTGGTCTGACTTGCAGAAAATTTTAACTGGCTTACTGACAATGTAGTGTTGCCCAGTATAATATATGTCTAGTGACAGTTATGTAAGGTCTGTCACTGGGCACAAGTCACTGAGTACCTGGCAGTGGGCTTTGAACACATGTGCCAAGTGACAGTAACCAAGTTGCAGTAACTGGATACCATGGAAATGACCATAAGGTTCCAAGCACCAAGCACTAGTGAACTGATCACATGGTATGGTGCATGGTGTGGATGCTGTGATTCCAGTGTTGGGTTATTGATCACAGAGAACAGAGCGCCAGTCAACAAACACAGATTGCCAGGTGCATATCACCAGTACCGTATATAACTTATGCAAATTTACTTATCGGATATCAGTCTTTGGACCTATTATAGAGATTTTACCACAAATCAAGAGGAAGGGACTGTTTCAGTAAGCCTCATTTCTTTTTGTGTCCTTCCAATCTCAGGGGGAGCAGACTTTGAGTTTGAGAACTAGTCTGTGGAAAGGAATAGGGGTGATATCCCACTGATTTTAATGTTAGCATGTAATCCCTATGGAATCTTTGTCACCATCAGCCTTGCAAAGGCTATTAAAGGCATTAACCAAGACATCAAGACATGGGTTCTCAGTGTCTATGATGCTCTCTGCAGAGCTGCTTTATCTGGGGAGGAATGTGACCATGGAGCTATCCAAGGTTTTGCTGGGTCATAGCAGAACTTCCTTTACTGCTGTCCCTCTGGATGCGGAGTTGTTATTTAGAGGGATAATCTGTACAGTTGCTTCTTAGAATTTAAGGGATGAGCAATGTCTGTCCAATGTTGTGGTAATGGGCCCAGCTAAACTGCTGGCATAATGCCCCCATTCTGGATAGTCCATGGCTCTCCCATTTCCAGTTTAAAACCTCCACCCATTATTCTCACATCAGAAAATTATACAGACCCTACCCTTTCCTTAGGAGGGATACAATTGCCCATAGGGTGTCATTCATTCTCCTGCAGTCACCCTTTTTGGTCCAGTTTGTGCCAGATTAGAATATTTTTTAGAGGTTTGTTAAGACCTCTAGTTGCATGAATCCTTTCCACAACAAGGAAGGGTTACCAGCTTTCTCTTCTGAGACCCTCCACCTCTTTCAAAGACCCCCGTTCTGCTCCACCAGTCTTGACTGTAATCTCTTGGAATGAAGTGTACTCCATTTTGAGGTAGGGTGCATTAGAGGTGGTGAAGAACATAAGTCTGTACTTTATTTCTGATTTCCTTTCTTGCAAAGAGAATCGGAAAGTTTTGCCTCATTTTAAGTCTTTCCCCATGAAATAAATTCCTTCTGGAAAAGTTGTTTAAGATGGAGACAGCTGCCTTGTTTTGGAATGTCACCAAGCTGAGGAGTTTCCATAGATCTCCAGGATGCTTGCCTTCTCATTCCTAACTTTTCAGCCTGCAGAAAATTTCTACAGTTTTCTCTGGGACAGATCTTTTTAGTTTTGTGATATTCCTTTTGACTGTGCTTCTACTTACAGACTACTTACTGGGTCTTCATCAGGGTGACTAGAGTTAAAGCAGCCATGTAGGACCCATCATCCAGTGACAAGTTGATGCACAATATTCTTAGACATGCCCTTCAGAATGATTCGTTTCTCTATTTGGAGATGATTACTCAAATAGACCTACTTCCCCCATCAGGAGAAGTTAGATCTGTTGTTGTTGTTGTAGGGTTTAATGCCATTTTTCAGCACATGATTGGCTATACATGGCAGCCAGTATTATTGGTGGGGGAAGAACCCGGGAAAACGCACGGAAAGAACCACCAACCACGAGAAGCTACTGGCAAGCTTTCTCACATAACCACAATGGCCGAATCTGAGACTCAAACCCACGCAGACAGAGGTGAGATGGCAGTGATCCATAATGGACAGTGCTTTAGACCACTTGAACCCCTGAAGTTAGATCTCGTTTCATCACAATTTTGTTCATTTACATGGGGATGATTTGTCTAAACTATCAAGGAACAGCCCATGTTCGTCACAGCAGAATTTCAAAAATACTTTATCTCTTCACCGGATGAGAAGACACCAGTACCTGCTCATCACTGGCTCTCTCTCCTGTGGACTCTGAATGTAGCAGTAGACATAATTCCCCAAGGAAGTCTCATATGTGGCCCCTCCAGTTCTTGCATCTAGCAAACTGTAGACCTTACAAGGACCCCTTACTTACCTGGATCCCTGTAGGATCTAAGTTATGTCACCATCTGAGTTCATGGAAAAATTTAGATCAGTTTTTGACATGAGTTTCATTCATGCCTTGGAAAATCATACATTTTCTGTACACCAGTGCTTCAGATTCAGGCTGGGGAGCTCACAAACATACATGAGGGAGTAGTTCTGCAGAGTTTGTGTTAAAGGAACAATGCTTCCCTCTAAATTAACAATTTGCTCCAAATTAGCAATCTTGAAATGCATGTTGTTTTTCTGGCACTTCATTACTGCATCACCCATATAAGATATCACTTTGTCATGGTCACTATAGCTAATAGCTAATCTCAGAGATGCCAGTGAGAAAGTCATACCGCTTCTAACTGCTTGGAAGTTTTAGAACCTCAGTTGGACATCTTTGGAGGAGATCACTGAGCTTGCCACTTTTAAGTTAAGAGGACTGTTATGGTGGACAATGTTTCAAGACAAAGTTGAACAGAGACATTTCGTCATCTGTATGGAAGGCCAGAAGTAGATTTGTTTGTACTGAAGCAGATAAACAACCATCTGCTTTATATCAGTTGTAGTTCACTATGATCTATATTTTATGTTTCACAAGTTTAGATTAAATTTTTGTATGATATTTTTTTCTTGGCCACTTTTCATGCTAGATTTGTTAAATTGATGAGGTTATGCATCTATGTTACTACCTCAAACAAACAAAACAGACTCATTGTGACCTGTACTTCTTCTTTTACTGTCTTTGGTTAAGTTTTTGCTTTAGTTGATGATCACACAACTTTTTGGCTTGTTATTTATAACCTATCAAGAATCAATAAAGCTTTGTTGGTGGATGCTTGTTGATAAGTTCTGCATCCTTTATGTAAAAGAAGGTCTTTGTGACCTGTATTTTATGCATCAGTGGCTTTCTTCAGATTTTGTGTTAAAAGTGTATTTTTGGGTTCTATGTTCCAATTTTAAAACTATAAAATTTTAAAGTAAATTATGATGTATTAGATGTTATTAATGACTTGACATTGTATATTGTGATATGTTACCCTCAGCAGGTAACTGTATTACGCATATGAATGAATATCAGAATTAGATGGTGAACTACATGCTATTCATTTAAGGCCTCATCTGTAATGGTTCATCAAGGTAATTATTGATGCATGAACCATGTTTGTAATTCTGGTTGCCAAGGTAAATCAAAACCCCAGTAAAATCTGATTTATAATTGTGGACAGTAACAACAGCTACTCAAGTAGATTTTAGAAACGGTGATTGAAAACAAGAAGAGAAGAACAACATCAATATCAGGATTTCATCAGCTTATTACAGAAACTTTACTGCTTTGTGTCTTGTATCACCTTTCACAATAGGTAGGTGGGCAAGTAAGTTATTAGGTGGGTGGGTGGTTTTGTAGGTGGGTGGGTGTCCAGGTAGGTAGGTGGATGTGTAGGTAGGTAATGGTTTCTCAAGGTATTAGCACAATATGGACTGTAGTAACAATTTAAAGTTCAAAATTGAAATTTTAAATGATTAAAATTCTAATATAGCAAAAAGAGATTGCAAAAAAATGTTTGAAGTTAAAACAAGGGCCAAGATCACATCAGTCTGAACTATTTTCTGCATAATGATGTTTACAAATGCAACTGGAGACTACTAATTTAGAGGAGGGATGTGAATTCATTTGATTGCACTGGTTAACTCTTTGAGTGTTTCATTCTTTCAATGCTACTAAGATTCAGATATATTCTATGATGGACTTTCAGAATTTTTTAATTTAATAATGTAATTTTTTTTTTTAGAATCCTATTATGCTTAAAAGTCTCACCCATTTATCATTGCATGTAACACTTATAACTATATGGACTGTAAAGCACATGAAAAATATTGGGCTTATACATAATGGACACAGTTATCATATCCCTTGACTGTCCTTTATATTCAGATTTAACTGTACATAAAATGGAAAAATCTTAAAAACAACAGTTGAGTAACCATTCAGCAAAATTTGAGGAAAGTAGAATCATACAAAGCAAAACTTAGAGGCTAGTTTTTCTTACATCTTAAGGTGAGCAATCTGTAGGAGTCTTGGGCCTTTTGTATTGTGTGGTGAAGTTGAAAATCGTAAGATTTGGCATTGGGATTTCAGGAATATCTTACACTTAAACTTTTACATCCGTTTTAAGATCTCATTGGTTAGTGATTTGGCATTAGGTAGCTCAGATTTAGAATTTAGACTGTATTTGTGTTGGACAATTTTGTTTTAATCTCTGCACAGAAAAGTTATTCCTCAAGAATATTTATTTTATAGAGTGAGTCAGATGGTGGAAGTGCTGGGAACATTGAATGATCAACAAGATTCCACTAGTACATGGGATGGTGACACACAAGGTTTTGGATGGAATGAAATGTAGGTAGTTTACAGAAAAAGTTTTCTAACCCAAAATTTTGTCTTACCTAAATGTTTACATGTGATCTAGTATTGCAGGGGCCTGCATTTCATAGGAATCTTTGTGTTACCACTTTTATATCTCATTCTGTCTATCCATTTATTCTCATCTTCTTACCAGCATATCTCGCTAAATATTTGTGCTTTTGTTGTTTTCTTACTATCACTTATGTGAACTAAGCATTGGTTGACAATATACCCTTGAAGATGTATTAGTTTTTCTCTTTAACCATTAAATATATTTTGCTTTTGCAAGGTATGGCCCTGATCATATAAATTATTTGGTCATTGTTTTGCAGTTACATGTATCAGGCATAATTCAGTGCTTTTCAGTTCAGTTTTGTATATAAATTTCCTATCGATATAGGTTATGACAGTTTACTTTAATTTTTGACAGGGTTATAGCCCATTTCTAACCAATTCTAGATCTTGATGTGGGCTTTTGCTTGCAATCAACTTAGCTCCAACACTATTGAATGTATTGTCTCCCCTGGTATGTAAACTTAGATGTAGATGAAAATGTGCCTCTTTATAGTTATATCGGTTTGCCTCTCTGTAAAAATAAAAAATAAAAACATTTATGTTTTTTGTTTAGAAAGCTTCCAATTCAATAGCCGTTATTTCATTTCTGTAGCAAAGCTCATCTCTACACAACTCTGCATTAATATGTTGTAATGTTAATTCTTTTTTAAATCCTTTTTATCACATATTTGCATATTAAATTCATTTTTGGTTATTGATGGTATATGGGGGAAAAGGAACACAACATTTATAAATGCTGCAGTAGATCTGAAATGGCTATGGGCATTAGAATTACATACCTTCAGCCTAATCGGATAATACTTAGTATAATATGTTGTCTAAATTTGTTTGCACATTTGTATTGCTTTAGAAAACATGTATGCTTAAATAATTAAAAATTCACCATTTTTAGCCCAACAGGTCCTTCATCTGTCATGCATCATCTGTTATCTGTCCACCATTAAATGCTTGTTACAACTCTGGACTCCTTGGTTCTTGTCTGATTTAGTTAAACTTGGAATATGGGTTCTTACCCATATGTTAGATAACGAGCAAGAGCTAATCATATTACTGAGGTGGTAATCTTGAGTCTGGTTAGCTAACCTTATTACCAATTCGAAGGCCATATTTCTTGTCCAATAGTTATCAACTCCAAATATATGCTTTTATCATTAAGTTCTTTGGAAATCCATGCATAATAACGAGTTGATATTGTATCTGATTGGCTAGTTGTATTATAATTCTGGAAGCCACATCTTCGATGGGTATAATACAGAGCAAGCTCCACATATATTAATGATTCAGAAGTAATATTACATCACATTGGTACACCTTGTAACAATTTCTGGTATTTAGCTCACCCATATTTTGTTTAGTGCAGAGAAAAACATGACATTTAAGAGGCTTTGCCAGCAAATAGCTAATTGACTTTCCAATATATACATTTAAGAATTATTATCTCCCTGCACTTGTTTCCTCTTCCTGCAAAAAGTAAAATTGAAGATGTAAATTTAAATTTCAAACAGAATGTTATTTCTATTTTGAAATCTTTTTTGCTAAAGAGGCTTATAGACCTAATAGCAAGATTACATTGGACCAACATGGGGACAGTGTAATGAAACATCCATGGTCCAGATAGCAGGTATACATTGGATCAACATAAGGACAATGTAATAGAACACCATGGTCCAGATAGCAGGTATACATATATTATAGTCATTAGACCAAAGTTGGCTTACAGTGTTGGCTGACAACTTATCTGACAGTCCTGTGTTTGTTCGACAATGATTATGAAACTTTTGGCCTGACATTGGTACCATGTCGACACAACACTGGAAACTACTTGTTGGTGCAACATTGAATCTATGGTATGTTGGGTTATTGTTGATCTGCTGTGAGCCTAACACTAGCAGTATCAGTTCAAAAGTATTGAAAAACCCACAGAGATTGTTTGTCTGAAGTCAAGTTAAATGATAAACAGAATGAACCACATAAACCACAGCCTTTTTCTATTGTCATAGATCATGTGTGATAAACTAAATGATACACAGAATGAACCACAGCATTTTCCTGTTGTCACAGATCATGAGGTTGAGTATATTTGTGAAGGAAAACAGTTATTTAAGTATATTAGAATTAATAGTTTGTTGTTACTTGCAAAGTTAACATGGCTAACCAGCAACAGGAAACAATTATTACATCTTTTTATTTTCTTAGGTTGACTTGATTCTTTTAAGCATGGTAACATGTGCTAGAAATTTTATTCCACAGCACTGATATACTATACTAGGGCATTTTAGTTAGGTCTTGTTTCATTGTCAGAAAATATACCTATAAAAGCTATTATCAGATAAACAGAGGCAATAATAAATGACATTAAACAAATTGTTCCTTTTTTTTGGTCATCTGGAAACTAGCTGTAGAATAAACTTGTCATATAAATGTGAATTAACTGTACATGTGTAGCATGCTGAAAGACTAAAAATGAAAAGAAGCATGAAGTTATCTGATCTGAAAGGAGTATCACAAGTTTGAAACATTGATTTCTTTTTCATTTTCTTTATCTCTTAAACAAATTGCTGTGGTTAAACATGTGAGTCTTTATGCCTGTTTGCCTGTTATAAATGATCGTTTCATTGGCTTAAGTTGTAAGAGCATCCACTTTGTACGCAGGAGTTCGAACCACGGCAAAGTTATACGAGGCAATTATAAAAATGGTACTTGTAGCTCCTTTGCTTGGCACTCAGCATTAAGAAATTAGTGTTAGGACTGGTCAGCTAGGTGTCAGGAAAATGTGACTGGGTGTGACAAGGTGCCACATGTCTGCTACATAATGCTAGACATCATAATAAACTGCCGCTGCAGACATCATAGCAATATGACTTAAATCAAGTCAAATATCCAGTAGATCTATTGTTCAAAATTACACCTAACATTTCTATTAAGATGAGTCTAAGTCCAAAATCAGTCTTATAGTGGGAAAATTGATAGAATCTTTTTGTGTTTTGAGGGCCGTGACAAAACCTCCTTTTGAACCTTTGAGTGAGATTAAATTTGAAAATCTTTCTTGTAAAATCATCTAGTCATAGCTTCAGCGCAGAGAAAAATGGTTATCATGCCCTCCCTCTCTAGAGAGGAGAAAAAGTTTACTTATTAATTATGACTGTTTCCCTTTTATGTCAGCAAAGTTTTCTTAAAGAAAAGTTAAAACTTTTTTTTTTACAGAAAATTTAACTTCCTTCAGTACTGCTGTCTCCAGTAGAGGTCACCACTCTCAGTCACATCTGTGCTGGCATTGATCAGGACAGACTTCTTTGCAGAGTTAGGGCACTTGAGTTTTATTTGGCATCTTCCAAAGTGAGAAGAAAGGGTAGTTGATGGCTCTATTTTCCCATTAAGGAATTAATTAATTCCCATATTCATCACCTTGAGATGTATTTCACTCACTGTCAAGAAAGCTTATCAGTCACTCCTGAGAGAGACTGTCATTTATGAGAATTAAAGACCAAGACCACAAAGTAATGATATCACTAATTCTTGAGCCTTTTTCAATCCTTCATCCCTGAATGAGGTCGTAGTTGTGGTGATCATATTCAATCTTCTTATACTTTGGTCCTTATTAAATCAGAGCCAGGGTGTTTTTCTCTCTGCCCAATAGGTGCAGCACAAATGGTGGCCCAACCTGCTGGTCTTTAGCAGCAGTTTACACTCCTTGAAGTAAGCAATTTTTGTATTGATAGAGGCCTTCTAATTCTCTTCTTACTGACAAATTCAGTTTACAGTAGTGATGGGTAAACATAGTATTGGTATCAAATGTAGTTTTTTTGCAGTGACAAAACTAATTTTAGTTTTTTAATTCTTAATGTTACTACTGGATGCCCTCCTACTTTCCACCTAAAGGGCTGCTAGAAAAAAATATGTGCTGTTGTGATTTGGCCTATGGCAGGTAGTTGAATGTTTTTTTAAGATCGTTCTTGAACAGGAGGATGATACATTTGGCATAGTTGAAGGTTTTTCAGGTGACAGCTAAGTATTACGTAATTTTAATTACTTTTATCGCTGCCCCCTTCTCTCCCAAGAGTTGCCACATTTTTCTTTAATGTTGACTTTTTTCAATCTCGGGTATACTTGTAAACACGTATTATAACAGCTATAATAACATTTTTGTTTGTATTGTTTGTTAGTTTTGATTCTCTTGTATATCCTGCTTGCAACTAATCTAGCCTTTATATCTTTATAGGCATCATTAGAACCTTGATGATTAAGACATGGTTAACTAACCATATCATCATACAACTACCCATACCATTTCATGATCAAGACTTCGTACAACTAACAATACATTTAGTCTGACCTGAATCTGATCAAAGTCACAAGTGATAAGTTAAAACTAGATACTATGTAACAAAGATGAACTTTAGAACAAGTTTGTGTTCTGAACTTAACAGGATATGAAAAAGTATTTAGCATAAAATAAATTCCCATTTACCAGTCTTAAACTAGCAAGGTATAACAGTAAATTGTTACAAAGGATCACCTATTTCTGATAATGTATTAAATGTTGATGCAAATGAAACACATTATAAAATACATTTCAAAACATTGTTTTGCTTTTCCCTTTTGAAAAGAATATAGGCATTTAAAAAGGAGATGAACTTTTAATTACAAGAAATCCACCGTCTTGACGTGACTAAAGATGGTAGATACTGGTTCAATCAACATGCGTGGACCAAAATTAAAAAAAAAAATACAAAATGTACCTTCCATAACTAGACTATGGTCAATGGTTGAACCTCTTCAATGTATTCAGCAGTGTTCTCAAAAAAGATTGAAATTCTTAAAAGTAACTTTGGTTCCAGTCCAAGGCATAACGTTGAATAGTAATAAATCCTTATCTAGAACATTTTGGTGTAACATTTTTGTAAATTTAGTCCTGTAACTAAATATGTAGATATTGTATTCACTTAAATAGCTGTGTGGTGGTCTAGTATGAATTACAAATAAACATTGTTGTTACTATAATATTCAACTTTTAATTGCAAGAAAATTTTGTGATTTACAGAAACTTACTGGCATCTTCAAAGTATAGTTTGATTTTGTCATTTGGTCTATTTGTTTCTTCGAGCTAGAAATAAAGATTGCACTTTGCATGGGTTGTTACAGAGAATTATTCTTGCTTGTCTCCCTTGTCTCCTGGCATGCAGTATATCCGCTTTGTACACCTCCATATCCTGGCCATCTCACTTGTTTCCAGGCAACCTCTCATCAGTCTTAATACTAATCTACATAATGGCAGAGGGGAGACAACTAACACAGCAGATGAAATATCACAACCAACTGAGGAACAGAAGAAGATGGCCGCTTTTAGAGCACGTGATGTGTTTTTCAAAGTTCCAGATTCTGAGCATTATCTGTGTAAAGGTCAGTAGTAGTAATTAATAAGAATTTGCATAGAAATTTTGCTAATCAATTTTGACCACATATTTTTATTTGTTTTTTTTTTTGCTCTTGTCCTTTTATGCATAAAAAAATACTATGAAGCTTGTCATATTTAGGCTCTTCTGAACTAAATATTCTTTGGTAAATCTCATAGACAGCATTTGTTTTGAAGAATATAGAAATAAATCTTTGAGCCATATGTGTACTTTCAGAAAGTTTTATAGTTAAATAAACCGCTCCGGTGGCCTAGTGGTTAGAGCGTCCGCCCCGGAATCGGGAGGTCGTCGGTTCGATCCCCGGCCGAGTCATACCAAAGACTTACAAAAATGGTACTAACAGCTGCCTCGCTTGACACTCAGCATTAAGAGGTTAGTGTTAGGACTGGTCGGCCTGGTGTCAGGATAATGTGACTGGGTGAGACATCATGCTACATGTCTGCGGCATGATGTCTCAGTGCTCGACATCACTATAAACTGCCTCACTGCAGACATCGTAGTGATATGACTGAAAAATTGTTAAAGCTACGTTAAAACTCCTAATCAAACAAACAAACAAAATACTTAAATAAGTAATCACTCGACAAATTCAGAGGAACTTAATATTAATCATGTCCATCATTAATTTGGTAGGGGAGGGACCCCCCAAGTCTCGGGCTCAATCAATGTGGGTATGTGAGAAAGCTTGCTGGCAGCTTCTTTTGGGTCAGTGATTCTTTCTAGAGTCTTCCTGGGTTTTTCCTCCACCATTAATACTGGCCACCATGTATAGCATATCTTGTGCTGAAAATGGCATGAAAGCTTATAACAACAACATTAATTTGGTTTCTGCAGCATGTCTTACAAGAAATTGTTGGAATTCAGCCAAGTTCAGAATGCTTATTTCACTTTTGAAATGATTGTACTTTATTACTGTATGTGAACACTCACTTGGACATATCATTGAACCCACTCTAGATTAGACAAGGTATTGAAGTTGTTTGACAAATTATAAAAGGCATGACGAACATCTTTAAAATTAAACATCGGTGTGGTGCCATCAGTTTGTTTTGTGTTGATCACTAAATCAATCAGATTTTAAAAGAATGCAGTTCTTGCCAATTTATTTAGTTCTTATATTAAACTGTTAGAACTGTAATGTCATTTAAAATGTTGTCTATTGAGACATTAACATGTTATTATAATTACTGTTTAAATTGGTTTCTTGCCTCCCTAGGTCTTTAAAAATAATTTCACTTATTTCCTTAATCTTTACAAAGTTTATATTTCACAACATTGTTTTTAATTCTTTGTTTTCAATATCTAGACCTGTGTTTCCAGCTGGAAACAGGAATTTACATCCTGGTCACTGGAGACAGTGGTTGTGGTAAAAGTTCCCTTCTCCGAATCATCAATGGAATTTGGCCCATATCTCGAGGTAATGCTCAGTGATCAGTTTATATCAATCCATTGTAATCCACTTATATGAATCCATAGTAATCCACTTATATCAATCCATAGTGATCCACTTATATCAATCTTTAGTGATCCACTTATAGTAATCAATAGTAATCCACTTATAAAAATCTGTAGTAATCCAATCCACTTATATCAATCCATAGTAATCCACTTACATCAATACATAGTAATCCACTTACATCAATCCATAGTAATCCACTTATATATCAATCCATAGTAATCCATTTACATCAATCCATAGTAATCCACTTACATCAATCCATAGTAATCCACTTACATCAATCCATAGTAATCCACTTATATCAATCTATAGTGATCCACTTATAGTAATCAATAGTAATCCACTTATAAAAATCTGTAGTAATCCAATCCACTTATATCAATCCATAGTAATCCACTTATATCAATCCATAGTAATCCACTTATATAAATCCATAGTAATCCACTTACAATCCATAGTAATCCACTTATAAAAATTTATAGTAATCCAATCCACTTATAGTGATCCATAGTAATCCAATCCACTTATAGTGATCCATAGTAATCCACTTACATCAATCCATACTAATCCACTTATATCAATCAATAGTAATCCACTTGTTTATATCCATAGTAATCCAATCCACTTATAGTAATCCATAGTAATCCACTTGTATCAATCCATAGTAATCCACTTGTATCAATCCATAGTAATCCAGTTATAGTTCTAGTAATCTACTTATCTCAGTCCATAATAATACAGATATAGTAATCCATAGTAATCCACTTATATCAATCCATAATAATCCACTTATATTAATCCTTAGTAATCCGGATATAGTAATCCACTTATATTAATCCTTAGTAATCCATAGTAATCCACTTATATTAATCCTTTGTAATCCAGATATAGTAATCCAAAGTAATCCACTTATATTAATCCTTTGTAATCCAGAGATAGTAATCCATAGTAATTCACTTATATCAATCCATAGTAGATTCATCAGATTTAAATATCCATGAAGTCTTCTAATTCCTGCAGTTCACATTTCATCCCACTACTCAGTCCATATGGAAACGGTAAAGATATTAGCTGCTGCATTATATTTTCACTCACATGATGTAGTGTAAGATATCCCAATATCACAAGTTTTGTGTGCCTAGAATCTTTTTTGACAACAATTCGACTTGCATATTTTTTTAGACATTCAAAAACCCCACAATAAAACAGTGACAATGTGCACAGAGAAGCCTTATTTCTAGACTTTTCTGCAAGATTCCATTCAAATGCAAATACTTAATTTCTTGCTAATAAAATTACTCTTATTTTTGAAATTTTGCATTCTTAGAAATCGGTCTAATGGGCATTGACCTTGTAATGTACTTGAGATGGATGTAGCAACAGGTGTTAAACAGGTGTTAAATTGCTTCAACCAGATTTGGGAGTAAGCCATTCAATTTCACACAATAAGAACGATCTCCAGGACAGTTTAGTTATTCAAATAAATGAAATAGTCCATATGTTGATTGAAACATGTTAATAACTGACTTTGCACTTCACCACAGCAAAAACAGGGAGTACAATGTATGATTATAATGTACTGACAAATGACCTGTGCACATTCAATTGATTTGAAGCCGATAGCTGCTGTTCTGACTACATTTTAAGGAAATGAAAATGATTGAGTCAGATGTTAAGGAAATGAAAAGGATTGTCAGATTTTGAAAATAAAAGGAAAGAAATGTTAAACATAGGTATAACCATATGATGACATCAAAATGTAATGAAAGTAAGGATCTATGCAGTTAATGTGGAGATCAATTGAAGGGATGGTTGGATCCATGTATGTGGCAACAATCCAGACTGCTTCTGACAATCCAACAAGGGCCAGAATTTTGCAGTATAGCCAATCCTAAATTTTCAAAATTATAAAATATATTAATGTTGATGATTTGCAAGTATTTATTAGTTAGCTAAATTTATTTATCAGCTCATGTGATAAACTCTTTTCAATAATGTTATTGTTTGATAGAAGGGGTGGGGCAGTGGCCATTGGTGGTTTATTTGCTTAATTTGGATTGAACAAAAATGTTTACACAATGCACCGAAGGAAACACAAATAACAATTATCAGCTGTTACTGGAACTGACTTATGTAAAAAAATAAGCTAACAGGAAAGTGTCTTTGTGAACTATTGATGTATAAGCAATGTACATTCACAAAAGATAAACTTTTGACATCTTTATTCATTTTTTTAGAAAGACAAATGTTTGCATAAAGAATACAATACAGGGTAGCAAATTAAACTCATGTACTTTGGCAATAAAACTTGGCAGTAATTCGAAGCACAGTCAGGCTAAATTAGTGAAGGGATACAAATTCAGGAACCTTGCTAAGACCATGTTGTATCAAGATTAATGAAGTGTGCTGTAGAATTGTTTTCCTGTATTGTATTGTTGTTTTTTTGTGGGGAGGTGTAATTGCCTCAGCATTAAGTAACCTTCTGTATATACTCTCATATAAACCCGTTCGCGTATAAGCCGACCCCCCCCCCACTGAGTTGGTAAAACTGTTATAAAGTATAAAGTACATGACCCGCGTATAAGCCGACCCATAATTTCTAGACTACTGGTACATCACAAGATGCACAAAGTTAGTTCTGAATACGTTTATTTAGGCAAATCACATTATTAAATAAAATGAAAGTAAAAAACTAATTTATATGTTGAAATAAAAACAATTCTAAAGTGTTAAGTCTTAATGGAAATTTAATTAATCCTCATTCTAAAATCATGAATTATAAAAGTTCAATCACTTTTATAATCCTTCAAAATCGGACTCTGCATCAGACTTGCCAAACAGTTCACAAAACTCGGCTTCAGTTGTGGGCATGCTTTCAGCGTATATGTCGTCATTGTCATCTGATAGTCCGGTTCATAAAAGGAGAACACCAGCTGGGCTGATGCAACAAATTTTTAATTTGCCAAATTATATTTATAATTTTTCGCCATCTGCATAGCATGTAGACGAATTGCTGCCATTCCCGTACTTGCTTCTCATTCACACAAAATTTGTGTGCTGCAGCACAGTTGTTATTTGCCTCTGCAAATTCAATAACATTAAGTTTGAATGCTGCATCATAAGCAGAACGCTTTCTTTTACTTCCAATACTATTCATTTTATCTGATTGAATTGAATATAAACTTCTAGAGAGATTAAACTGAAATAATTTCTTATAGTGATAGTATACTATTTATATACCTTATCCTGTAATTATTTCTATGTGTGGTTGGTTATCAATTTGTATTTGATAATTATTTATCATTGTAGTTTGTTGTGTGTTTTTTTAACTACCGGTAGTGTGATTAAATTGATCAAAATATGATTGGTTTCAGCATGGACATTATTCAAGTATTGTGACAATTTATAACTTTGAGCAGAAACCATATCCACTACCATATCTCAGTAAACAATACATCTGAGAGTCGTCATGTATTAGTAAAGTCATTGGCATTGTGCAACAAAACAACCTATTATCCCCAAGGCATTTATACACATTAAGCACATTAATTACTATTGTACAACACTATACCACTAACAAACCACTTTGCTTTACAAACAACAGTAGTATATAAACTGTGTCTGCCTATTATGTCTGAAACACCTATCAAAGAAATTCCACAAATTATACTGTTTTACAATTATTCACGCTGACTCTTATATTGCACTGTTAGTTACTCATCCTAAGCTTGCGCACAACAAACCCCTATGGAGCCTCTCACTATTGTTCCTTTAAGACTATCGTTCATGTATGTCTACTCTCGATCAAACTGTTTGTCATACATGTATATACCTTCAGTATCATAATGTTTTTATTTTTTACGTAGATTCTTTTCATATTTACACTGAAATAAGCTAGCGTGCATTTGTATGATACTGTAGAATTTAATAATTACTGATTAGCTGAGGGTTAAATACTTGACTAGAGATTACTAATATGGCAGTTCTTTTGGAAAATACACATATTTCCGTGGTTCCAATAACACATATGGCTGTATTTTCTGGTGGATGGACATCTGTTAAATAGATGTCAAGTACGTTAAAACATGTTTTTCATTCATTATCCAACCACTTAAGTTAGAAAAAAATATTTGGATGTAAATCGAAGGAAAAAAGCATTATAAATATCAAACTTGGACCTTGGCCCACAGATAAGCCAGCCCCCCTTTTTCCAGGCCTTTTTTCCTAAATTTTTTGGCTAATACGCGAGTATATGCGATACTTGTGGTACTCTGCGGCAAATACCAAGTAAAATCTATTGTAGTCCGAAGAAAATAATAAATATTTTTTTCACTTATTTTTCCTAGGAAATTGTATAACCAGTAAAGAATGTTGCTGACATTCAACAGAAAATAAAACATTTATCAAGTTCTGGTCTTTGAATTTTGTTTAGGTTGACAAAACAAAGAAGTGCATTTCATAAGTTAAAAAAAATAACATATACTTTAATTTCCAGCCATTTTCTTCAATTATTTCTTAATCAAATACATAACCAAAATCATATTACATTTGGATAACTTTTTTGCTATCTTCAAATTCACCTTTCCAGGAATGATGGGAAAACATCTTTACGTCTGTATATTATTTAGACAAAAAGAAACAACTCTTACTTTTTGTCAGGAAAATCACTTTCTTTCTGCAAAATGATTGGGTGATCCATGTTGTGTCAGAAGTCTTCCAAATCTAGTTTATTTGGCCTTCTCAACTTAATATCCCTCTTTATTACAGTAGCCCCAAAGGAGCCCATGAACACAGACATACTGAATTTTTCGACCTATAGATCAATGCAGAGTATAAGTCGAATTCACTAATTTTGTAAATTTTCCATCCTTCCAGTCTATGCTTGTTTTAATTATGAAATCCATTGCAACAAGAGCCACATGGCTGTGCATGCTATGTACATGTTAATTAAAGGTCTAAAGTGTTAACCTGATTATTCCAGTTGAAACCAGTCTTGAGTGCAAGATTCAACAGATGAGATAAACTCAGTGAGGCTAACAATAGAGAAATGATGCTCTCCATAGGGAAATCAGAAATGTGAAGAAAATTTAGAGATAGAAAACAGAAAAGTTACAAACATAAAATAAAAAAAAGACTTTTTATTATACTTTATCATATCTGTGAAATGCAGTATGAAATTTACACAGATGAACATGTTATTTTACATGTCAATTATAGTTGAAAGCACATTGATGTTGTAATTCATTTGATTACCTGTAATAGAACTGTTCTACCGCTCCGGTAGCCTAATGGTTACAGCGTCCACCATGGAAGCAAAAGGTCGTGGGTTCAATCCCTGACCGAGTCATACCAAAGACTTACACAATTGGTACTAACAGCTGCCTCGCTTAGACCTCAGCATTAAGAGGTTAGTGTTAGGACTGGTCGGCCTGGTGTCAGGATAATGTGACTGAGTGGGACATCATGCTACATGTCTGCAGCAAGATGCACCACTGCTGGACATCACTATAAACTATAATGCAGACATCGTGGCGATATGACTGAAATTTTTTTAAAGCTACATAAAAATTCTAATCTCACACACACAAGTAACTATTTGCCCCGTCTCCTCAATTGATAGAGGTAAAGCTTCAGTATCCTGTATGTGCTCCATCTTTCTGGCAAAATTTAAAAAAAAAAAAATTATATCCTTTGGTTGACATTGGTCTTTACTCTTCATTTCCTATCAGTAACTTTTGCAAGACTTAAATGAATTTAAACCAGATTTGACATGAAGCATTTAATGTAAAAGATTTAGTCAAGTTTGATTTTCACAATTTTCTGGAAACTTTTGGTGTTGGGGTAGGGTTTGTGTCCCCAGTTTGATTGGAAACTTTTGAAGAACTTCATGGATTAAAACCAAATTTACCATAGGAAGACACAAGTCAGGTATTTAGTGTTCTCTGGTTTGAGAATTTTTAACAAGAAGAACCCTAACAAATCTACTTTATCTAGATTAGGAAATTACATGTTTTTTGCAACATTAGAAGATGATCTTAATGCCAAAATAAATGTACACTTCATCATTTTCAGGCAGTGTTGATCACAACATAAACATGGGCCCCCACACTCTTCTCTTCCTTCCTCAAAAGCCTTATTTCACAGATGGATCTCTAAGACAACAGGTATGAAGGTATTTTGCATGATATAGTATTTGTTTTATCCTGAAATGTTCGTCTTTAAAATAAACCAATAATGTTACAAATGGTTCCCAAAAAGTTTGGGAAAATTATCAAATACATTTTTTTTATGTCAGATGCAGTACCCAATTACATTAACGTTGGGAGTTTCCACAATCTCCCAAATTCCATCCTTCTGCAAACTTTCTGGAAAATTTGCTCCCAGCATGAAAGTTGACAGGCATTGTGTATGGTCACTTACATCAAAGCAATGATAAACAAAAGCTTGAAAACTATGGAAATTTATCAATGATGGCTGTTTTTTTTCCCTTTTTGGTAATTTTTTTTTCACATTTGAGTATTGATATTGTATAGAAATGTATAATAACAGGAAATAAAATCATAATCATTTACTTAACTTGCATCTGTAAATAATGGAGTTGTTTATTGTTATTATTATTATTATTATTATTATTATTATTATTATTATAAGTTTTGATATTTACCACATAAAAACATGTATAAACTTGGTAATATTAAATATAACAAGATAAATACTGAAAATTAAACAATCTGCATTATTAGATTAATTGATGTCTTCTTTATCTTAAAATTATTTCTTGTACATTTACTATCTGAAATTGTTTAAAAGTTATTTGCAGTTTATATGGATATAACATGCAATGAGCAAAAGTTCCCTAAGAAATTGAGTTTTGAAATATGTGCAAGCTTGAGCTTTTCATAAGCTTGCAAGAAGTGCAAGCTTGCAGATGCTGGTAAGAAAATGACCTGAAATGTTGCCATGCTTGTACAAGCTTGCATAAGCTAACAAATATTTATTTGCAAGCTTATTTGATTATATAAGCTTGCCACAACCTTGTGTCAAGCTTCCGGCAAGCTAATTGCAAGGATGCATTTTGGTTTGGGATGAATCGTTGAGTGAAGCTTTGTTAAAAAATCTTGTACTTAAAACGACCAGTTTTCTATCTCTAGATTCATCGTATAGACCTACATGCCCATTTTGTAGAGAAGGGATGTTTACTCTTTAAGTGGGAATTATGATTGTGTTACATCAGTCAAACTTCCATCGGCATTTACATCTCTGATATAGATCCCCAGTCTTAGTCAGTGCTGGTAATGATAGGGATAGACACCTTGGCACAGTTAGGGCACCTAGGTTCTAATTGGCATCTTCATAGGAAGGGTAGAAATTGACATTTCCCTTCCCTTAAAGAATTCAACTGTTATTTCAGCTTCCACCACTTCTAGATGGATTGCATTCATTATCAAGAGAGCTTATCGGCCACTCACCAAGAGAGACATTTTATTTATGATAATTAAAGCCTAAGAAGTAAGGGATATTACTTCTTGGGCCTTTCTCATTTATTCATCCTTGGGGGCCATAAAGAAAGCTTCATTTCGGCAGTTGCATATGACCTTTTCCTCCTTTTACATTTGATTCTTATCAAACTGTAGCCATGGTATTTTTCTCTTGGTTCAATAGTTGCAACATCAGTGACCCAACCTACTGTTATATAGCACAATAAGCACATCCTTGAGATGAGTAATTTTGTTCCAATGGAGGCCATCAACGTCCTCCTAACTGACAATTCCGCTATGCAATAGTGACAGGTAATTTATTGCTGATATTAAAATGTATTTTTGTAGTGAGTGGGTAAAACTAATTTCAATGATGTAATACTTACTTGTTTCTATAATGGGACCTGTGTCCACCCTTCTGTGATGCCCTTCATTAGTCGAGGTTCCAGAAGAGAATGTAGTGCTGTTGCATGTGCATGTGGGCCTATAACACGGAGTCAGACTCAGTCAGTGTACATGGTTTAACATGTTAGAACATGAGGATGGTATAGTTTGCAAGAATGAGAAATTTTCTTGATCAGAAATGTAGAGCTATAAATTAGTGAAAGGTAAGTATTATATAATTAAAATGAACTATATTTTTCTCATGGAATACAAATCATTATGAAACACTTGGGGCCCCGAGTTGCCGAGTGGTCTGAAGCGCTGTCCATTATGGATCACTGCCATCTCACCTCAGTCTGCGTGGGTTCGAGTCTTAGATTCAGCCAATGTGGGTATGTGAGAAAGCTTGCCAGTAGCTTCTTGTGGGTCGGTGTTTCTTTCCCGGGTTTTCCCGGGTTCTTCCTCCACCAATAATACTGGCCGCCATGTATAGCTTATCTTGTGCATAAAAAATGGCGTTAAACCATAAAAACAAAACAAAGCACTTGCTCTCCCCAGAAAGAATTGCCTGCATAATGAGAACAATAACAGTAATAATAGATTTAAAGAAAGTATAACAGTCACATCCTTTTTAGTGATGTATGATACAAGCATACATTTTTGTTTTTGTGTATCATTAGCATAATAATTAGCTATAAACTGCTTTTAATGGAAACATTTGATGAAAAATACCTTTCCATTTGCTTACTAATGTGATGGCCATTGAATAACTTGAAATAACTTCTCGTGTTTAGGTGTTGTTTCCACTGAAAGGCCAAGAAGAAAAAGAGGAAACTTGTAAGTTGAATTATTTTGAAATTGTTAACTCGTTTGTTCTTTCAATATATTCCGAACTTATTCAGTTTTCAACAAATCCATCAAGTTGCCATGACTCAAAATTAAAATGAGAGAGTTAGTGTATCACTATTTATAGAATTACATTAAATAAAAAGCAGCTTCCAAAATAATGATCTATAACATCAAGTTTCAATTCCTGGTATGAGACTTTCTGTATACTTTCATTCTATCCAAAGTCCTGCATTGAAATTAATTTTGACAAAGTAATATGCACTTTGTAAAAATAAAATATTTAAGAAATGAATGTTGAAATGCTACTATATTTACAAGCATTCCTTAAACTAGTTGGGTCCAACTGCATAGACTTGGGTCTTTCATCATGTTAAACACCAACATATCAGAATCTGTGCTGTTTCTTAGGAGTAATCAATAAAACAAATGATAAAGATCCTGATCTGCATGCATACCATGAGTTGACAGATTAGTGTCTGCATTGTTTACAGTTGGACAAGACATATAAGCTAGTATATTGGTATTTCTTTATTGACAACAAAAGTTCTGTCTAATGACTTCTTGTTATATCCATTTTTGACATCTAGTATGGCCACCATGGGAACTTGTTTTTAGTATACTATATTTTGCAGTTTCTCCTTCATTTAGTGTCAGGGGTATGAAAGTTTTATAAAAATGAAATAAAATTGAATATGCCCTGACAAAATATTCAACTTGTTCTAAAATAAATATTATATCTGGATATAATAATGGACACTCACAAAAACTGTTGTGCAATCTAATGAAATCAGGAAACATTTGTGAAACATTACAGCATTAAAGTTAAGAAAATTAGATGTCAATTACTGTGTTTGATTAGCCATTTCATAAATTATCTGAAATATTTTCACAACATTTTTAAGTTTGTTTATCACAAGTACTATTCACAATACCATGAAGCAGATGGAATACAAAAATACATCTTAAAGATGATGTTTCATATCTGGCATCTGAATAGATAATTCAATTTTTCATGTGTGGAGATAATTCACATTGTTATATGTGGAGATAATTCACTTTGTTATATGTGGAGATAATTCACTTTGTTATATGTGGAGATAATTCAGTTTATTTGTAGAGATAATTCACTTTGTTATATGTGGAGATAATTCACTTTGTTATATGTGGAGATAATTCAGTTTATTTGTAGAGATAATTCACTTTGTTATATATGGAGATAATTCAGTTTATTTGTAGAGATAGTTCAGTTCGTTATATGTGGAGATAATTTAGTTTGTTATTTGTGGAGATAACTGAGTTTGTGATATGTGGAGACAATGTCAAGTGGAGATAATAATTCACTTTGTCATATGTGTAGATAATTCACTTTGTCATGTGTGGAGATGATTCACTTTGTCATATGTGGAGATAATTCACTTTGCCACGCTGTGGAGATAATTTACTTTGTCATGCTGTGGAGATGATTAACTTTGTTATATGTAAAGATGATTTACTTTGTCACATGTGGAGATAATCCAGTTTGTCATATGTGGAGATAATTATCTTTTTTATATGTGGAGATAACCCACTTTGTCATATGTGGAGATAATCCACTTTGTCATGTGTAAAGATAATCCACTAATTATATGTGAAGATGATTCACTTTGTCACATGTGGAGATAATCAGCTTTGTCGTAAGTGGAGATAATTCACTTTTTCATATGTGGAGATAATCCACTTTTTTATATGTAGAGATAATTCACTTTGTCATGTGTTGAGATAATTCATTGTGCTTTGTGTCAGTTACCTGCATGAGAGATATGTCTTCAGGCCAGTTGAGACCTTATCTGAGACAACATTTATTTATCAGAGCAATATCCAGGACAATGAAAAATAAATACATAGTTGCATGGATTTAATACAAACAGTGGTATGATGCTGTCTTCCCTTATATGTGAGATCAGCTTATTCCAAACATGTGCTTTGAAATATCAAGGAACAATACTGCTTTTTAAGTTTACTGCTTTTTGACAACTCTCAGCAGTATTGTGATAGCTTAGAGAAGCTTAGTTTCAACACAACAACTGTTTACATACAGTTTACATATGTTTACATACAGAAAAGACAGAAGTTCTGTTTTGAAAAGGCTTGGATTGCTGTCATCAGCTTTGTTTTAGCACCCTATCCCTAAATGTCAACAACTTTAGTTTTTGCTAGTGGTCTTTAACAACATTGAAGAAAATTTTTTTTTTAATACAGATAATGGAATCAAACTAGTATACAAAAAGTTGTTAGCATATTTTCTGATTTAGATCTCAGAATTCATGCAAAATATTAGCAATGAATAATTTACTTAATTAATTTTACGCAGTTGTTTGAAAATGCATGGAAGTGAATGTGTGTCTTATCTTCCATAAAGATATATTCATCATCACTGAGTAAATTGATTTGTTTTTCATTCTAAAATGACAAAACCACAAAATTAAGTACCCATAAATGTGTTTTCTAGTCATACCACAAAATTTTGATAGCCACAGTTTAAAGCGATTTACAGTATTTGAGTCATTGATTTCTGTGTTTCAGTGTGTGGTGATGATGACCTGATATACAAGTATTTAGATGCTGTGAAACTGTCACATCTACTCCAAAGACTAGGAGGGATAGATGTTGTGGTAGACTGGAATTGGTGGGCAAACATTTTTCATACATAGATAGAGACACGTGTACAGACAATTCATTTCATTTATATGGAATCTTATAATTTCAGTCTTGTTGATTAATTGTATTGCAAAATATGCAATAATGACTTCTGCGATTTTTACATTTTGTAATAACATATGGTAAAGCATAATTTTTTTCTAACTATTGCAGGGTAAGTTTACTTGATTCTGATGATGTACCAAAAAAAATCAAACATCACACAATAAGCCATATGCTATAAAAGACAAACAAGGAATCATACTACCGTTATTCTATCATCCATACACACAGGAAGTACACTATAATTTAGAGTAAAATGAAGCATTTTTAAATAATTCCCTTGTGTCTATGCTATTAATAATTTAATTGTCTAAAAGAATAATTAACAATGTTTCTGAAAATGTTGCCATTTGTAAGAAATTTGTATCTATCAGTAATTAGATCTTTCCATAAACATTGTAGAAAAGTAGATTGATACAAAGTTTTCATCTGGATATTACCATTATATTAATAATAATAATAATAATAATAATAATAATAATAATGAGGACTTTGTATAGCGCCTAATCTTTCGAAGCTCTAAGCGCTTAATTTGAATTTTGTTATGGACTTAATCAAACAACGCCAAATCCCCTATTCAGGTAATTTTAATTTAATTTTCATGCATCAATAGTCTTCCACCTAATAATAACATAGAGGTATGACTTTGCTAAATTGTATGTTTTTGATGTTGACAGGTACGATGAGCTATCTCCAGGTGAGATGCAGAGACTTTCCTTCGTCAGGCTTTTTTATCACAAACCCAGATTTGCAGGTGAGTTTGATACTGTATACCCCAGGGCATAGGGAATAGACATGGGTGGTTGTACTAGGATTTTGTACCAGGAACTTCACTAATGCCACATGAATATCTTACCACCTGAGGAAATGGAAAATATGGTCTTGTCCATTTCCTGCACTTCATTTCTCCTGTCATGATTTCCTGTGTCTTATATATCATGACTTTCCATACTGTTCCAATCTGAATTCCACATTTCAAACCACCATTGTTGTTAGGCCTGCAAACCCAGCTATTGCCAACCATATAAAATGTGGGGAGAATAATGCACATTGTCAGATATGGACCTGAAAAGTAAAATGCTATCTAGCCACGTTGCATTAATTATTCTGTCATGCCCATATACAATTCCTGTGTTATATTTTTCATTATACATACCAGGAATTCTGTTTATGCTAGCTATTGAGAGTCCATCGCGTAAACAGTACCAAAAAGAAAAATGCAACATCAACAAAAGTAAATTTTGATCATTAAACATGAAGTGTAGTTATTCTTTCTTTTACTTCACCTCTTAGAAGCTTCTGGCATTCGTATCGTCACCTGCACAGATAAAAACATCCATGGTATACAATCTCACTTCTCACTGTTTCATCTTCCTAGACTTTGCAGCAATTTGGCATGGGTTTCCATGGCATCTGCCTCCTGTTGATTGCGCTAAGGCTTTAAATTAAACTTTGTTTTATGTTAAGTTTTAGTATCTGCTCAGATTGTTTTTGCATCCTGCATATGGGGCCCCGAGTGGTCTAAAGCGCTTTCCGTTAAGGATCACTGCTGTCTCACCTCTGTCTGCATGGGTTCAAGTCTAAGATTCGGCTAATGCAGTTATGTGAGAAAGCTTGCCAGTAGCTTCTTGTGGGTCGGTGGTTCTTTCCAAGGGTTTTTCCAGGTTCTTCCTCCACCAATAATACTGGCCGCCATGTATAGCCTATCATGTGCTGATAAATGGCGTTAAACCCTAAAACAAGAACAACATCCTGAATACATATTGTTTACCTTGAACTATGAAACTTTATGTGAAGGGATCCATTTGTGGCAAGTACTACTAATTGAAGTAGATCATTGGTACTCATATTGTATGGTTAACTGACTTAGGTTCTGTTTTATTTTGACAGTTTATTTTTTCAAGTACCGTTTTTGTGAGAATCATTGATCTAGATGACTGTATATAGCTCTGTGTGTACCAAATTATTACAATAAAAGAAAGTCACTGTGATGTTCGTTTCCGATTTTACTCACTTGGGTCATGTTTTTTGTATTTAGCTCATAAAAAGATAGCTTTTTCTGTGTCCTGTATATAGATTGTTATACCTGGAATCATTCAACATGGTGACAGGATGTAGATCTCAGTGTAGAACTACACTGCCATCACAAAATCATGTCACTTGTACCATTATTTCATGCATGATGGAATTTGGTTACATTTAAATTTGGTCACAATTTACTGGCTTAGGTTAAAACTTTTTGTTTATCTCGTGTCCATAGAGACGTTTCTGCATGCTGTGTACAAAGTATCCTATTTAGAATCATGAAAATGTGTGAGGGGACGCATCTTGACCAGAACTACTCTCTCATTGCTGAAGAAAGTTATTATTTATCTTGACTTTGCAGCTTTTTATTTTTGTATTTGATGTGCATTTCTCAGATACTGTTTATGCTAGAATCATGAAATCGATAATGATATGCATCACTGTTAATATCACACCCATAAGTATAAAGCCCATCATGACCTATTCTGCATCTTTTACTGACAAAATGATAAAGCCCATCATGACCTATTCTACATCTTTTACTGACAAAATGATGTATTTGTTACAGCTCTGGTGGCATAAAACATTTTTTGCATCCGATTCAGTTGGGGGAGGTCATTGGTTCAAACCCTGGCCGACTCATGTCAAAAACTTATAAAAATGGTACAAGCAGCTGTGCTGCTTGGCACTTAGCAGTAAGAGGTTATTGTTTGGGCAGGTCAGCCTTATATCAGGATAATATAACTGGGTGGGACAAGATGCTATATGTCTGCGGCATGATGCCCAAGTGCTAATCGTCACTTAAAGCCTCCACATTGCAGATAACGTAGCAATATGACTGGAAAATTGTTAAAGCTACATTTAGGAGTCCAGATCACACACCCCACCCCAAAACTAGTTTTTAGCATGCTTTATGCTGACCATTTTTCCTAAAATCACAAAACTTGTTGATGAGATAGATCTTGACAAGTACTACACCATTATTGAGAAAAGATATGGGATTTTATTTATATTTTGCTTTTAAGTCCATTTATTTATTATTAATTTCAAGTCCATTTTTTTAAAATTAATTTCAAGTCCATTTATTTATTTTTAATTTCAAGTCCATTTATTTTTAATTTCAAGTCCATTTATTTATTATTAATTTCAGGTCCATTTATTTATTATTAATTTCAAGTCCATTTATTTATTATTAATTTCAAGTCCATTTATTTATTTTTAATTTCAAGTCCATTTATTTTTAATTTCAAGTCCATTTATTTATTATTAATTTCAGGTCCATTAATTTATTATTAAAAAAGATCTCTGTGACTTGTTTATATTTTGCTTTAAAGTCTATTTATTTGGTTCTGTTTATGTTTCAATCCTGAAACTTGTTTATTGGATGCAAATCTGTCCTTACTAAACCTTTACATCCAAGATCACCGTGACCTACTTTTTATGCTTAATAAGATCAGATGAAAACTTGTGTTTAGCTTAAGATCATTTTTCCATACTGTAAGTATGTATCCAAGTCTAAACAGAACATTTTTACTAATAAGTGCAGCTGGAGGAGGGATAATTTTTATTCAGTGGTAAACATTGTATACTAATGACTATACATTGTATATTGTGGTAGGTTATCATGAACAGGTTCAATGTTATATTGTACATAATAATTGTAAGAATTGGTTGCTGCATGCTTTTTATGTGAGGTTTCATTTGTAGTAGCTAATCAAGGTAATTATTGATGCAGGAACTATGTTTCTAATACTGGCAGTTACTACAATGTTACTTAAAGTCTAGGGATTTAAACACTATACATTTTCAGTTCCAGGAATGGACAATGATTTTGATGGAGCAGAGCTTAAAAACATTGATTAAAAAAATAGAAAGACAAAATGAATCTGGTTTTTATGAACTTATAGTATTTCTACCTTGCTGTTGTAGAAAGGAATGCTCCTTCTTATTGTTCTATATACTTATCCAATATTACAGTACTTATGTATGTATGTGGTTGGTTTAGTTGCATGGCAGCATACTACTGGCTATAATAAAGTAAAATATACTGGCCTTTTAAAAATTTAGGTTAAAATTTTTAAAAACAAATTGTATTAAAAAAAAACTTTACTTAGGAAAGAGACATAAATCTTTCGTCAAATCAGTTTATCTTAATTAGTCTTCAGTATTTTAAGTAAAGTTTACAGTGATTTACAGAGGCTTCTTAGAGGCAATTATTGATTATTATTATTGATTATAGATTATTAATTAATTTATGGTTGTTTCAGTATTAGATGAAGCAACAAGCCAGGTTGGCTTAGATGCAGAGAAAGATCTGTACAGGATGTGCAGAGAGTTAAATATAACTGTAATGAGTGTGGGACACAGAGACAGTCTGAGGGAATGCCACGACATCGAGCTTCATTTGGATGGAAAAGGAGGTTGGTCTCTTAGACCCATCAGTGTGGACTAAAAGCCAACAAGAACAACCTTAACAAGCCTCACATTTAATTAGTCAATCAAAGGTAGCCAATGTTTCTCAGGTGTTAATGAAATAGCCTTGAAAATTAGACCAGATAGACAAACAAAGATATTGATAAACTGTTAAATATCCAATATCTACTTATATTTAGTAAAACTTTTAAAAGGATCATACAAGTATGCAAAAGTTGTTTTATGTTTTTTGTGGGGTTTTTTAATTTTAGAGGCACTTTGACACATTATTGGTCTAAATCAGCTTTTACATACAATCTTTACAGAATTTTTGGTTGTTGAAGAAATATTTCCTGCCCATTCCCTTTTTTGTAAAATCTAGTTTGAAGTGCTGTTTCCCAAACTGCCGTTTCAGCTTTTTTTGCAAGTTTGGTTGTAAACTTAAATTTATTTACTTGACCTGTGGTGAAAAATATTATACTGCTGTCCTGGGTTGTTAATGATTGTCATACTAATTAGTTGGTACTGCATATATTGAAGTACACATGTAATTGCCGAACCATAATTTGTATATTTTCTTTCATTGATGTCATTGCAACATCAGAGCTTAAATCAGAAACCAAACAGTTTTCTCAATATTTCAGGTATGAAGCTGAGAAACTGAAAATTTGACATTCCAATGATTATATAAGATTATAGTTTCTGAATTTGCCATTAGTATGATTGTAATTACTATAAATACAAAACCTTTACATAACTAATAACTTGAATACATGGAAAATATTTTTAACTTACATACCAGCTTAAGGCATTTTAAGTCCATTTTTAGTTTCCAATCTCAAGATATTGAATGAAATAAAAATGTGTAGGATATGAATGCAAGAGATTAACATTTAATAATCTGGGGTGACCTGAATAATGCACAAGTTTATGTTGTGTGCCAGTGATTACTTATGAAGTGACAATCATAAATCCAGGTTGTTTTCTTACATGTGTTCAACTATTAAGATTCTAACTTTGTTTTTGTTATATGTTGAATTTATATTTGAATTTTGATGTATTAAATGAAATTTGTGATGTGTAACATGTTTTTGTTATCTTCTCCAGGATTTTGTTTTAGAACTGCAACAGTATTACTTTAATGTCCTCTTTAAATGAGTATTATGTATCCGAGGTTGATCTTTTTATGGAAGGTGTTTGTTCAAACATTTGAAATTCAGCTTTACATTTTTAAACTTTATCCTTCGATGGCATGATACAGTGACTGTTGTACATACACACAGACACATGCATACTGAACTATGTATGCTTTTGAAACAATTCATGTTGTTTGTGAGTTAGAATAAAATCTTGTAATTTCATTGACCTGAATATGGTTTATGGATATATTTTTATTACATACACATTTAAAAAAGTCACAACATTAGTGTTGATTTTGTATAATAGAATACTGTTTTTCTGTGACTGCCATATAATAGAATATTTTTTATTAAGCATATAAAGAAAAAAGTTTTGTATAAGCCTACATAAAGATGAAGCATATGAATTTCAGACTTTGTCCAGCCATCTTTCTGGTACTGTTCACATTTACTTGAGTTGTACACCATTCATTTTGCCTTTACCAAACTTTGTTGATGGCTTACACTAGGGAATAAGGAAAATATTTATCTATTATTATTTATCAAGATTACTGTGACTGATAGGTACAAAATAATTTCAGGGTCCTGAGTGGCCGAGTGGTCTAAAGCCCTCTCCATTACGGATCACTGCCATCTCACCTCTGTCTGCGTGGGTTCAAGTCTAAGATTCGGCTAATGTAGTTATGTGAGAAAACTTGCCAGTAACTTCTCGTGGGTCGGTGGTTCTTACCAGGGGGTTTCCCAGGTTCTTCCTCCACCAATAATACTGGCCGCCATGTATAGCCTATCGTGTGCTGAAAAAGGGGGTTAAACCCAAAAACAACAACAAAATGATTTCTGCAAAAAAAACATTTAAGTTCTGCATCACAGACCTGGACCACACCATATGGTTTTCACTTAGAATAAGCAATAATTGTATCGATCGTGGAGTCAGAACTCAATGTCACTGTGACTGAATGAAAACAAATGGTTTATAGACCTGGACTTTGTATTTGAGATCTGTGGTCAGGGTTGCTGTGACTGTGGCTAAAAATAAATAAAAAATGTTTCTGCTCAAACGGTTTGTGACCAAATACCTATACTAGTTAGAGCGTCTACTTAGATGCAAGAGGTCACATGTTTGAACCCTGGTCTAGTCATACCAAAGATTTATTTTTAAAAAATGTTATAAACAGCTGCCTCGCTTGGCACTCAATATTTTTGGGAGGTTGATGTTAGGACTGGTCTACCTGGTGTCAGGATAATGTGACTGGGTGGGACATGACGCTCCATGTCTGTGGCATGATGCTTTAATGCTATACATCAATATAAACTGTAACTGCAGACATCATAGCAATATGACTCAAATTTTTAAAGCTATGTTAAAAATCTAAATCACACTCACAGACACACACACCAAATACATACACCAAAGTTTGTTGATGGTTTACATTGGTTTAGAATGAAGCTACAATTTTCACCCAAAAAGAATATGGTGGTCTAGTGTCAAGGTCACTCTAATTAAAACAAGGAAAAAGCCATCGTGACTGAAAGAAGAATGGATTTTGCACAATGACTTATGTTCAAGAGTAAGTGTATTGTCCAGCCTGTGCAACTTTGTTTTTTGCTTAGGGTAAGAAAGAAACATGCTGAATTTGGTGTCTAAACATGATGAAATATTAATGGTTTCTGCACAGTAAGCTTAGTTCAAGACTGCATAACCATGGCCAAAGGTCAAGGTTGCTAAGATCAATTGGTCAGTAATCTCCCAAGTCAGCCATGCCTTACTTTTGTCTGCATAATAGAGGACTATTGCAAATATTGTGGGTGTAAAAAATACCATTTACATACATGCCAACCATTACGCTTTTGGTGTAATCATTACGCTTTTTCCCACTAAATTCCGCGTTACGCGTTAACGTTTATACATTACGCTTTTTCGATATATCCATCTTGCGAAAAAAAAAAAAAATTTTCGTTTTTATTAGCATTACTTTATTTTTTACATACTGTTTTATTTTTAATTAAAAAATACCCCGCTTCTACATAACTACGATATACGAGTATACTTGTCCGTGGACTTTCCTAATATTCATGTTCTATTTATAGCAACTATCATGTTACTAAGATACTTTCAAACTTTCGACCTCATATTCTATTTATAGCGGCTTAGTGAGGAGAGAACAGACTGGTTTCTATTTTGTTTAAATCATTATGCACATACTCTTTGTTCTAATTTTGTATAGTGCAGAACCAGTCTAAAAGTTTTTTTTGCGCTAAAAAGTATTAAAAAATTCTCAATGCGTTTATGAGTGCAAAAAATATCTCTTAAATAATTTCACAGATGGGTTAGAAAAAGTCAATAATAAACAAAGCAAAATGTAATCAATCCTCCAAACACGACGAGGGCATCATCACGTGACGTCTAATCGTTGGCGCTAAATGGCTTCAGATGTTAAGATGGATTCTAGTCTTTGTGTATGTTAGAGCACATTTTTTCCCCCAAAAATTTCGCAGATGGATCAGAAAAAAAGCAAAACAACGAGTCCTCCAAAGATTCAAAGATAAATATATGAATGGCATAATACAGCGTTCCATTCTAGGACAGCATCATGCTCATTGCAGACTGCGGAAACGATTTTAGCATTGGTCATGGTGGTAAATTTGATGTGGAAAAACACGTGAAAACAAGGAAACACATCGAATTAGCTCGCCTTACGAACTCTAATACTAAGGTAACTTCTTATTTACCGAGGTTTTAATAGAACACGGACTACACTTGGCGGTAGCAGACCACGTTGGTCCCTTGTTCAAGCGGATGTTTCCTGATTCGAAAATTGCGGAAAAATATGCTTGTGCAAGAACAAAATCATCTCACATTGTTCGGTGCCTAGCAGAAGATACTTCACTTAAAATTGCAGAAGCAATGAAAATTGGGCCGTTTAGTATTGCCACAGACGGGAGTTGTGATTATGATGTTAAAAAGTTGTACCCAGTATGTGTTAGATACTTTGACAGTGAAAAAGGCAAAGTCATGAGTGTTCTTTCTTTACCAGAATTAACAGTAGATTCCACTGGACAAAACATTTTTGATTTGCTTGACAATATTTTGAAGAAACATGACATAAGTTGGCAGAACTGTATGGGGTTTGCAGCTGATAATGCATCAGTGATGACTGGAATTCATAAAGGAGTTGCATCCTATATTTTGAAAATGTCTCCATCAGTGTTCATAACAGGTTGCCCCTGTCATTTGATGCACCTTGCTGCTGGTAAGGCTGCTGATAAATTAGAAGTAGATATTGGCCATTTATTAATAGATATCTACTATTATTTGGAGAAAAATAGTAAAAGGAAACGGGCTCTAAAGTTGTTACAAGATCAGTTTGATCTTGAAGACTATAAAGTTATAAAGCATGTGTGTACAAGATGGTTATCCCTTGGCAAATGTGTTAGCCGTTTACTTGAGCTTTGGGATGCATTACAAGCATTCTTTCAAACTGAAAGTGAATCTGCACAGAGAAAACATGGTGGAAAAGTGAAGAAGAGTGGTACAAAAGCAGAATCTGTTATTGCAAGTCAGAAGAGAACAAGAGATGAAAGTATAGACAGACATACTAACAATAAAGAGATTGGTGTAGCAGAAAGAAAGAAATTTAAATCCATGGAATTTTTATTTGAGAGGCCTCTATCTATCCAGCTAGAGGGCCTCCAGGCTCAGACCATGACTGTGAAAGATAAATCTTTTGACATAAAATTTCATCAGCCATCTGGATCAGGTTCTTCAGAGTATGAATCTGTTAAAAAGCATACTGGATCTTCTCATACTTCAAAGGGCAAAACTAGCATGTGAGATGGTTTACAAAAAGCTTAATGATCCAGTTACAAAACTGTACTGCTTGTTTATGAAGAGTGCCATTCCATTGTTTGATGCAGCAAATGTCTTGCAGAAAGAAGAACCATGCATTCATATTATGCACAAGATTCTGTCAAACCAGTTGTCAGATTTGCTAATAAGGTTTATTAAGCCAGAAATCATCGCATCAGCCAAACTTTTAACTGATATTGACTTTCATGACCATGCAAACCAGAAAGATAATGAAGATCTAGCTATTGGTGCAGAAGCAAGAGAATTCATAGAACACAATTCTACCCTTCCTGTGAAGATGTTCTATGATAATGTTAGAGATTATTATGCTACAGCCTGTGATTACATGCTCCATAAATTCCCATATGGAGATGAACTGCTTTTAAATGCTTCAGTTGCTTATGTAAATGAGAGACAGTCAAAAAGCTTCAAAAGTGTTAGATTCTTTGTCAAGAGATATCCCTTTCTATTGCCACCCTTGTCTAACTTGGATCATCTGGAAGAAGAATTCCTGAAGTATCAAGTTGGGATTCTACCTGACAATATACTTAATGCAGATAGAGTTGATGTGCAATGGCACCTTATTTCCCAGCTAAAAGACTCTATCACTGGAAGAAATAAATTTCCTCTTCTTTGTCAGGTTATGAAAGGAATATTGGTTCTTTACCATTCTAATGCTGACTGTGAGAGATTGTTCAGTGTTGTTAACAAAAATAAAACTGAATTCAGGTCCAGGCTAAGTAACCCAGTAATGAGTGCTCTACTGGTATGCAAAACATTCATGGCCTCAGCTGGTACAAAATTTTTTGAAATGCAACATGACAATCTGTTGCTTTCTAAAGCTAAAAGTGCTACATATGAACACTTGAACCATTAATGAATGATAAAAGACGAGAAAAGCAAATAAATCATTGTTAATTGTAATTGTAGTATGTTATATGTGGATTACTCTTTTTCTGCTTGGATTCCTCTTTTTGACCACTTGGATTACACTTTTTCCTCGTCTGGGGTTGGCATGTATGCATTTATGGCACTCCTAGAGTGATGCTTATAGATATTGATATTATATTTGTGTGCTTTTTATGTGAGTTGATCTTTCTAAATGTGAATAAATGTATTGTTTCTTGATTATCAAATGTGTGCTATTTTTAGAGACTGGAATTTATGTTATAGTGTCACCAGATATGCTGCCAGGCTGCAGGAATATGGGTTTCTTGCAATGAATGCCATTGGTCACTCCACTTCTCAAAACCAAAGGCAGAAAGGTCATGCATATTTTTTTTGTGACTACCGCATTTTGTTATATCCAATGCGTGTTGTTTGGGTTCTTTTTCTTTTTAAAAAGAAAATTAAAAATAACTAAAAAAATAATCAATTTTGCAAGTGATCTCCATCACTAAGGTAGATTTACTGTTTGAATACAAGCATATGTATGATTAAGATCTGCTGTGTTTTTGTAAAAAAAATATCTAAGTGTTTTAATTTAATTGTCTCCTAGAGTGGTATAAGAATTGATCCAATGATCAGCCATAGCAGAATTGTATTGAGCATGACAGGCAGCGCATTTGATTAATGTCAAAGCAGGAGATAACTGAATTCTTCATGGTAAGCTCATTTGCTATGGAAGCTCTCACAACCAGATGACACAGAAATAGTCAGCAGCTTGTCCACATTATGTGGAAACTGAGGCTGAGAAATAAAGAGAAGAAAAGGAACAAATTCCAAGAGACATTGACTACATACAACATGTTAAGGAATGAACCATAACAGAGGTTTTCTTCATGTTGTGACTGTAAGAAAGGTAAATCTATTTACCACTTAAAATGGTTGCACAGGGTAACCTATGTTCTTTAAAGGCTACAACATTGGGTGAATACAACCTTGCAAAAATGCAATCCTACAACATAAATATCCTAGGGACACCATGATCAAGTTGTGGAAAATTATATTGGAATATTTTAAAAGACCCGTTTCCTGATTTGTTTAAATGGGCTAAAATTGATGTGGCTCTTTCATTACAGTTACAGCAGATTGTCAAGGGTAAAACAATTCACACTGCTCTTGACATTAGAAACGGAAAATAAAACTAATGACTATTCAGATTTTTTGGGAGGGGTCATATAGACCATTTCCTGTTTTTAAAGGCTTTGAAGGAGTGAAGTGATAAAAAGCAGAGAAGAATAGTTACAAGCTCAGCAAACTAAATTGGGTTTGTAGCTACTCTATATAGTCATTGTCAAATAAGTGATATAAAGTCAGTAAATGTTAAGCTTAAATTATGTAGGTATATACCATATAATAATGTTGTCACCCATCACCTTCCATTTTATATGGTCCCCCTAATCAGCCCACCCATCCCCGTGAAGGTAGGTTTGTGGGACAATTCTTCCTTTAATGAAAATCCCTGGCAGCATCTCTGGATGTGTCCATTAACATTTAGTATTCCAGGCTGAGAGATTCTCTTGAATCTTTGTGAAAGTATATATAATTGTTGTGTTTATTATACTGGCTGTGTTCCTGTATCAAGATTACAACATGAGAAAAAAACACTGACTTTCACCTTTATCCGGAATATATCTTTTGAACCATTAGAGTTATTTTAATGAGGCTTTACAATGTATATATCATGACTGTATGGCGTGTCATGTAACAAAGCATTGCTTTGATGCTTATTTCATCCCCAGCAGAAGGCTTAGTACAGATTTTTGTAAAAACAGTCTATGCTTATTTCGTCACCAGCAACATGCTTAGTACAGATTTTTGTATTTAAAAAAAAAAGTTGATGCTTTTTTCATCACCAGCACTAGAATTAGTGCAGATCTTGTATGTATGAGACATTGAATATGTTTTTTCTTGTTATCAAAAGTTGAGGGCAAAAGTATTATTAAAATAATCAGGAATATCTGGCCTAGGCAACACTCCATTTTCTCAACCATCATATAAAACTACCTCATGATTAGCAACATCAAAAAGTGATGCTCTAGGGTAAATTAGTTATACAAGTCCAAAAGGTATTAAAAAGATATTGCAATAAAACCTGTTATGAGAGACCACCCTATCTGCAAAAAAATAGTCTCTCAAGACAGGTGGTCTCTCATGGCAGGTTTGTACAAAAAGACTAGTTTCCATGGTTCACTTTCAGAACAATTTAAAGAAAGATAACCACAATCACTATACATATATTCTAATAGTTCTTGGTAAAATATTGTATGCATTTACCTAAAAACAAAATTATACAGCAATGAAGATACATTTCTACCATTAAACATGAAGGTAGATGCTGTAAGATTGAGAGATCTGTAGATGCAACTTACCATTTTGCTTAAATTTTAAGCTTAATTTGTATCATGGCAATGGTGTTGAGCTGGCCTTGACAAAAGCATGACTTTATGATCCCTTCGATGATGGTGTACATGTCTGCCACTTCATCCATCTACAATGTAGATCAGAGGTCTCAAACACTCGGCCTGTGGGCCACATGCAGCCCTCCAAGTTGTATCCTGTGGCTTGCAAAATGATTGCCATCACATGGTGTCATGTGTGATAACAACAGGTGGTGCAGCCCTTGAGCCATAAAAAAATGCCCTCATGCAGCCCTCAGGGTGGTTAGAGTTTGAGACCACTGATGTAGATAAACCTGATTGTTGAAGCTACTAAAGTATTTTATTTGAGAACTGGCCTTCTTATTGATGCTTTGAAGTTAGCTTGACATGGGCAGCTTTTTTTCCTTTCAAACTTCATTTCCAGTGTAGAAACACATATGCATATAAAGAACTATAAGGTTCATCTGGCAACCTAGGTGTTTTGTATTGCAAATGTAGCCCAGTACCAAGCCTTTTAACAAATAATAATGTTTCTCTAATGAGATTTCTGTGAAAGAGCTATGCAAATGTCGCCTAATACCAAGTCTTTAACAAATAGTAATATTTTTCTATTGTGATTTCTATTGATCATCAAATAAATGTATGATGTTATTTTATCATGGCTTTAGCTTGATATAGAAACTAGTTTCAGATTTGCATAATGTTTTTTTAATTGGCAAAAATTGTACAGGGGATTGTTATTCTATTATCAGGCAAGATTATTTTAATTGTGTCTATGCATGTTGACCATAAAATTACCATATAGATTTTCTTATAAGTTTGGTCCAACTGTAAATAACATAGACCCTAATCTGCTGTTGAATAATTCACCAGCAGATCAGGGTCAATGATGTATCTACTGATTACTCATAACAAACTGCATAGACCCATATCTGATGGTGCATTATGCGATGGCAAATCTTAGGCTTTGCCATTTGCAGTACACCTAATTTTTTTTATAATATGAGTACATACAATATCACATAGATGATCTTGCATTAGTTCCACTTGACCAAAATGCTCCCAACTTATTTTATAAGATGTAAAATCTAAAATCTGATAAATAAAATAATGAAATAAAATATGTTTATTTTTTTTACAAGCCCACTATATGGTAGTTTTATTTTTTGGCAATATCTGTCCATCCATTCATCCATTAACAAATTAGTTCCTTTATCATAATCTGAGTAGGTTTTTTTTCCACATACTCTACCAAACTTAAATATTGTTTGGTCATATATAATAGAAAGGCTGTTGGTTGAGTGGTCTAAATTCAATGGTCATGGTCACTGAATCACCAAGCAACATGTTTGCTAAGTAGTAAATCATGTTCCACTCATAGAACCCTATCCAACTCTGCCTGTGAATTGTTAGAGTTATAGAAGTCTACTGAGCTGGGAATTAGATCAAGGTCACTAAGAATAATGTTTCCTGCATCAGAACTCAATATGTAGCCATTGATATAACATTTTGTGAATTCTGGCATTTAATATCCAAGGTCAATTTCGGCATGATTTGACATGGGCAAATTATTTCTTAATCATCAAATTGAGATCTACTGAATATATCTTTCCTTAGCTAAACAAGTGAGTTGCTTTTGACAATATAAAGAAGATAATGATTGTGGGAGTGATGAATGGGGGGCAGGAATAAACATTAAAGTCTCTCTGACCCCTTGAAAAGAATGTTTGGCATATTATATACTATTTGCAATATTTTTGTTTGCTGAAGGAAAATGAGACCTAGCTTAGGTTCTGGGTTAGACTTATCATTGTGCATCCACCAGAAAGATACTATTCAAACACATGTACACCTGTGAATTGACTATTTTTGTTTGGTAGCAATTAATTAATGGATTTAAGTTTGCTCCTACCATGATTTAAAAAATCCAACAAAAAATTATCAGATTTATTTGCAAGTTTAATTGTGAAGAGGCGATTCTGCATAGTGTAAATAATTAATTTTAAAAAGTGACTCTCACTTTCTATATTTTTCAGGGGATCTCACAAATATCATGTTTTATTGATGTATAACATTGTCAAAAGCTGTAATTCTGAGCCATGGTATGAAAATGTACAAACTACACATCTTTCAGTGAAGTTTTAAATATTTTTGCTAAGCTGTTAATTAAAACTCTATGGTTCAACTTTATATCACAATATAGACTCTACATGCCTTAGTGGTTGAAATAGCTAATCTGATAATACAGTAGACAGGCTAAGTAATTATTAAAATTTAAAACTTTACCCATTATTACAAAAACTAAATTAAAATTATTTCTAACAAATATAATTTTAAAATATTTTTACCATATTTAAAGTAGTGTGTTCATTCCCAAGGGGAAATGGAGAAATTAAGAATGGTCATTCTTGTTTTTGGGATAAAAGATCTTTTATTGCAAAATACAAGAAAAGAATAACTGATCATTTTACTGAAGTATCAACAATGTTTTAATCATTTTATTCTTAGAATCTCTAAAATCTTGAATTTTTTTTTTTATTCTCCTTTTTTTAAACATGAAATGAATACTTCCCTTTTATTTATTTCTATCAACACTTGTCATTGTTCTGATAGTTCAAAGAATGCTATTTAAAACAAACATTTACATAAGTAAAAACAGTCTGGTTTGTTGTCGTCATAAAATTTAACTAATGCATGCATATATATATATATATATATATATATATATATATATATACACACACACACACACATGTATAGATGTAGTATCATTTATTTTTGTTGGGCTCAATTTTCATGGTTTTGTTTTTTTTAAAAGACATTTTCATGGGTACTTAAATTCATGGTTTTGCCTGTCAAAGTTTGCATTGTAGGTTATTAATTTTATGGTTTAACCTCCACAAATACCCATAATAACAATTACAAAAGAATAAAAGTATGCCGATGCAAACGGCGGTCACATTAATGTATAATGTCTTAAGTGCATAATAACTTAACCTATCTCCAGCTAATAATCTAGCACTGTAAATCAGATTAGAAATTAAGCCATTTACTGGAGGAGATAAGGTCAACTAATGATGAGGGAACTCACTCTTCCTCTTGTATCTTCAAAAATCTTATTTGGGGATAATGAAGTATTTGAGAAAGAAACTATTCTCTGGTGTATGTTTCTATAATATTACTTCTCTAAGTATAACATGAGCATGCCCTGTCAAGCCCTCACCAGTTTCATCCCTGGAAAAGCATTAACATATGTTCCATTAGTAACTCATTGACAGGATTTAATGTCAATCTCTCTATTATAGGGGACATAAATCTCATTTCACTGAAGTCCTGGCAAGTTGACGACTTTTATAACTTTTGTTGCTAAAATAAGCTATTGATCCAGGTGAGTAGCATTTTTAGTTTAAGATTTGTGAAGTATTGGATACATAGCCCTTGTATATTATGATCAGAAGTATTATCAAAGAAACATTTTTATCAAAAAATATTATAGTCTAGTTGCTGACATCTTGCAACGCTTTAGAAGAAACATGCTACCAAAGTAGCAACGTCTGTGAAACCCCATGGTCCAGAAGATAATGGAAAGTGAGAATGGTATGAATAGAAACATTGCAACATTCCCATCAAAAACCGTTTTGCAGATGGGAGGGCCAAAATTTCATTATCTGCCAATGTGTATGCTTCAGAAATTTTGGTTTGTCAATTTCATATCCATACATTTACTAAGAATAATTTGTAGAAATTGCTTCACTAATCACATCTAAATTTATATATTGATCTGATTAACTACCCATACATGAAGATTAGTGACTATTATTAACCATGATTAAAATAGTTATAAAAAAATTTACTTTTAGTCCTTACAGTTTAATTATCATTTTTTTCTGGATGGACACATTCTTAAATTACATCAATATTATTTTATACAAATTTCTTATGACCTCTTCCTTGATCTGCAATAAAAAATTATCCTCATGCTATAAATAGTTCATTGCATTGACAATTGCTTTCATTTGGACAGAGATATACTAAAATACAGATGAGGTTCACATGCACACACACACGCTGTAATGCTGAACCAGTCAGATGATTGAGTGTGAGCATTATGTCATTTGTTCGAGGAAGTCATACAAAATCTAGGATGTCTGTAGAGATGTGTGCTTTTCAGTGTCAATGCTGCATTTAACTTAAAAATTAACTTCGGAAAGAACCACCATCCTCCCCTCCATCCACCATGTCATTTATTTGGTGAATTTTCTTGCATGGCATACTGTTCCAATTCTGTTCTTGGGTGTATTGCCCAGGTTCCTGCATTCACAGCTTTGCTTTTGGATCTAACTTCGTACTGTAATATGCTCAACTAGGCCATATATACTTCATGCATGCTTCCAAGGGCCATTGCCAAGTTTCATGCATGTACAACTTGGCTTTGGAACCCCAATTTGTTTCAGTACTTCAAGGTACTCAACTATTATGTCCACATATACTTCATACCCACTTCCTACGGTGCATGTATGGAGTATTGGCTGATGTTTCTTGCCATGGCATCCTCAAGATCAGACTCGTCGAGTTTCGGTTATTAGGGTCCCTATATACCTCCTATCAGCCCCACATACAGATGTCAGACACACTTCACAACTCTACAAACTCCCACGAGTCTCTCTTACTGAGGCATTCCTATGCAACACACACAAAAAAATCAGAGCTGGGCTGATGCAGTATGCTGTGACAGGACTTGCCCCCATTATGCCAAAGATTATTTTATATGTACAATGAAGTACATATTGAGCCTATGTATTGTGTAATATATATATATGTCAACTCATGTATAAACAAGATAATAAAAAGCATTTAAATATTTTATGGTTATACCACACCCGTACCACAAGGAATGTCACTGTGACCTACATTTCACATTTTACTAGTTTATGTTAAAATTTATATTTAGCTTGTGACTAAATATGTTTTAGCACCCCTTATATATACTGTCATGCCTATTTTAAAGTTGACTAGTACCTACCTCACAGAAGTAGGTCACAGTCACCTGTATTTTATGACAAAACAACTTTTGGTTAAATTGCATTTCTTGTGCTTTGTATAGGCACCTGTCACTGCCAAAATTACACCAATCAAATAACATAGTATGAAGTGAAATTATTTAACCCAACAAATAAAATGTTTTTAGATTCTAAATGATGTGGTATTAAATGATTTAAAGAACAAAACTGAATGATGAATTCAGATTTCAAATGACAAGATATTAAATGTAACAACATAGTATGAAAAACCATGATTAAACCCATAAAATAAAATGATAAATTCAGATTCCAAATGATATGGTATTAAACAAAAAAATTGACATAATAAACAAAATGATCTTTAGAACAAAATGGAATGATAAAATTCAGATTCTAAATGAATTTTAAAAAATGGTTTAAGGGCAAATACTAATAACCTGAATGGGCAAAAGACTGAGGGCAAATAAGATAAATATGGCTCTGCCCAAATAAACTAGATATTGTGTGTTTATACGTCATCTGGAATCTGAATTCATCATTCTGGTTTGTTCATCAAATCATTTATCAAATATCATTTGGAATCTGAATTATCATTTCGTTTGTTGGGTTAAATCATAAATCCCTCCTGCTCTATAACCATCACTGGCAACCCATTCAATTAATAATTAAATAAATACTCTGTTCACTATGCTACATTTTCCTGACAGCATCCACTCCAATATACCTATCTAAGCTCATCCAAGTGTATATCCCAAATAGAAATGTACACTCACTCCTCTTCTGACACTCATTCTCATTGTTCCCATTTTTAAAACAAAGTCATATGGACTATGTGTTTTTGCTTACCTGAGCCCAACTATGTGGAATGAATTGCTCATAGATCTTAGACAGAAGAACACTGAAATCTCATTCAAGAGTGCTCTTAAAACTCGCATATTCAACTACAAAAAGATGCTTTAAGACTTAATATTTACTTTGCTAATTATTGTCAGCATATTTTTATTTTGTAATTTCATGCTTTTTTGTAAACTTGTATATCCACCTACAGGAGCAGTATTTCTTTTCAAAATGCATTATTTCATTAACATAATTTTGGCAGTGATGGCTGCCAACAACTTTGTTTATGCTTAAATCACCATTTTCCAACTGATATCTCTTCACCAATTTTATCACTATTGTAATATTGTCTTCACCTTGCTTTGACACACAGACAGTAAATTGAAAACTTGCAAATCCATGTGGCTCTTGGCATATAAATTTGATGAGGACACAGGTGGCAGAGTGGTTTAAGGCACCTGCCTTTACAGATCACTCACACATATCACCTCTGTGAACAAGAGTTGTTGTTTTGTTTGTTTTAGGGTTTGACGCAATTTTTCAGCACACGATAGGCTATACATGGTGGCCAGTATTATTGGTGGAGGAAGATCCAGTGAAAACCCCCGGAAATAACCATGACCCTCGAGAAGCTACTGGCAAACTTTCTCACATAACTACATTAGCCAAATCTTAGACTCGAACCCACGCAGACAGAGGTGAGACGGCATGCACAAGAGTTAAGTCTTGACTCAATGCAAGTATGTGAGGAGGTTTGCCAATAGCTTTTCATGGGTCAGTGGTTTTTCCCAGGTTCTTACAAATATATTGGCTGCCAAATATAGCTTATCATGTACTGAAAAATTGGCATTAAACCCACAAAACCAAACCCATATATTTGACAATTGATATTGTAATTACAATGAATGAACTTTATTCAAAGTGTTAATTGGTGATGGAATATATTAGTGCCCTTGTACATGACGAAGATTATAATTGTCGGGTAACTCAAATTTTTTTTTTCTTCACTGTAACTGCACTAAATCTACATGTAAGTTACATCATATGTGAATGTTACAGAACATCATTTAGTTAGAAATTGCAGGTAAAAAAATAAATCATCATAACATAATAAACAGTCACTGAGTCTTTATTTTGTAAAAACAAAACCAGAAAATTAGAATACAATTATAATATTTTCATATGCATAACAAAAATAACAATATTCATCATCAGAAAAGGTAAACTTGATGAAGTTGGCACCATCAACCCCTTAAAAAGCATCTATTATTTGAGTTCCAAAAACAGGGATTTAAAAGAGCAACTACATTAGAATAAAGACAGCACTTATAGTAATTGCATCTTATTCATTCTCATGGTTACCATGGCAACAAACTAAAATGTTTATCTTGAGATGTTGATCTGGTAAATTAAACATCACTTTTTATAATCAGCAGATCCTGGGCTACCGTATGATACAGATTTTATTTTGTTATACCATAGATACAATTATTTTGAAAGACCGGGTCTACAATATTATTATAATAGCAGTGTTTAAGAGTGAAAGTCTAGATAGAACTCAAATCAGGCCAGAAATAAACTTCTGATCATACATAAATGTTGATATATGAGTTTGGGAAGTGTATATAATATCCAAAAAGTAATGATGTACATGTATACCAGATTTAAAAAAATATGTACATGATGTCTTAAAAAAAGTCTTGATGTACACCTGAGTTGGGATGTGTATATGGTATGTAAAAAGTCATAATGCATACTTAAATAAAGTTTAACAAATCTCTTATAATTTACAAATTTCCAAACATGCAGACATGACAAATGTATTAGCAGATAGGATAACTTTAGTTTCTTTCCACAAAAAAATTACTTAATTACTTTTTATGACTAATTTTAAGTAAGATGGTAAGGTCTTGCCTACGAAGTGAACAGATATTTATTTATGATCCATTTTCAGTCTGATTTTTTATTTATTAAATAAATTCTCTTCAAAATGATTATACACATAACTTGCATGCAGTAGGGTCTAATGCACAGACTACAGTATAAGCAAGGTTTCCAAGGGGCCTCTGAACATTTAAGATTGGGATGCCAACCTGGCTGGACATTGACAAAGAGAAGGGAGCTGTTAAATGGTTTATTACTTTTTTTTTTATTGTTAGTAATGGTGGTCATATTTAAAGACAGATCGGCATCTTTTGTATAAATAAATAACCTTTCATGCCTGGATGTTTTCAGTCAAGTTTGGTCAAATTCTGTTGAACTGTTTTTGAAATGCCAGTAAAAGGGTTATGTAATTATAGCAATGGCAGTCATATTTTGTATCTAAATACCAAAATTTGTACAACCTGAGAGTCTATGCAGGGATGTTTCCTGCAAAAGTTGGACAAATGCTGTCAAGTCTGTACCAGCTGTTTAATGTTTCTCTCAAATTTTAGCAACATTAGCGATATCTGATAGCAGAGTGGCATCATTTGCATAAACCTGCAAGACCTACATGCCATATCAATTCCTGCCAAATTTGGTTGAAATTGACCTTGTTTTTATTTATTTAGAACCAGTTGAAATTAGGAATAGCTGATAGATGCACAATATAAGAGGCTTTTGAGGATCATATCACCAGGTAAGCTAATAACGTCACTAATAACAATGACCAAAGATGGTTCAGAAAGCTTTATAGCCTCACTTATTAAAGATATACATATAAATATTGTAAATAAATGTTTCCTTTGATAAAATTAATGATAATGAGTGTAAACTAAGAAGACTCACTCAAATATTGTATGCATTACTGTAAACTTGTACATCCCTGTTGAATGTCTATGTAAACATACTCTTAAATTTAAAATAAACCATAAATTCTGAATCAATGTAAGAACATTATAAAAGACTGCATGACCCTTCAAGAATTAAAATCCTGGGTTCAAATGTTCAGTCTGAAAATAATCTTCTATAGATTGAAAACATATGAATGATACAAACAGACTGTTACATATTTGTATACAGAAATGGATTGGTCAAACACTAAAGTGATGGCAATAAATTTGGTGATACAATTTTAGAATTATTAATATCCCTTAAATAAATAAATAAATAATGATGTTTTCTTTACAAATTCTGCATTCAAATTTCTCAGCTCTAACAATTGGGATTATGATCTTGTCCCTGAGGATGTGAGTGCACTAATGGTGCTATACTCTTGAAAATGTGTTTAACTGGTAGACTGAAATAGTATAAGGTAAAATCAACACGGCTACCAATCGTAAGTTCATTCAGAAGGAAACAAGAATATTTTATACCAATTATTACGTTAAAATCTTTCATTCTGAGTATCAATGATAAAAGCACTGCTACCAATCGCAAGTTCATTCAGAAGGAAAACATGAATATTTTATACCAATTAGTACATTAAAATCTTTCATTCCGAGTATCAATGATAAAAGCACTGCTACCAATCGTAAGTTCATTCAGAAGTAAAACATGAATATTTTATACCAATTAGTACATTAAAATCTTTCATTCTGAGTATCAATGATAAAAGCACTGCTACCAATCGTAAGTTCATTCAGAAGGAAACAAGAATATTTTATACCAATTAGTACATTAAAATCTTTCATTCTGAGTATCAATGATAAAAGCACTGCTACCAATCACAAGTTCATTCAGAAGGAAAACATGAATATTTTATACCAATTATAATGTTAAAATCTTAAATTCCGAGTATCAATGATAAATTAAAATATTTACGCTGTTTAAAAAATACACCATCCTGTTTAAAATATAATTGAGTCTTAGAGTGAGTATAACTATTCTTCATTTATTAAAACTAAACTACAATATCAAGAAATATCATTTTTTACAATCTCAACTGATTGAATCAATTATAAAAATTCCCTAAAACATTATGGTGGCCTTGATCAACCTGTTTTGTACTTTTCACCCAAACACTAAGTACATGTTCTCTATTTCTGGGTGTGATAACACTAACAACAAGAGTCAATCTCAAACAATAAATGTGGTATATCACACTACGCTTATTTCACCATCCTGATTCTTATCCATTCTTGCTTCAGAGATGGTGTGAATTTTTTATCCAAGGACAAGGCATGTAAACAATGTTCTTTGTGTTAGGGTGAGAAGAACCATGAGATTATTATTTATATAATCACAAGAACAATAACAATCTTATGTCAAAAACTGGATTGCCCAAGGTCACTCTATGACTACCCAATAATTTATAATATGCAGACTGCTAAGTGAAGTACATTTCATTGTAACAAGTCTCTGAGTAACATCTGAATACAAACTTGCGGCATAAAATAAAACCATTGAAAGAGTATCTTGAATACAGGCAGTAAAAATACATGTAAATTAACTTTCACAAACAAGATCTTGACACAACTGATGTTGGCCATACTGTCAATTACTAATATCAGAAAGAGTCACCTATGTCTCACAATTCTTGCTGAGACAATATTAGTTCAGTGTTCACCACAATGTAAATAGTACATATCATCAAATAAAACATAAATGTACAAGTAAAGTTTTGATCCCATAGTAATGCTTTTTGGTCTACTTCAGTTCTTAAGTTGAAGCTGCAACATAAAAACTAGTATCTGAGAGTCATTAGGCAAGGATGGTTAAGCTGAGTTGTAAGAAATATGATTTTACACAGGCTTTTCCTTTCCAGTTTGTTACATACCGTATGTACTCGCTTATGAGTCCAACTGAAACTGCACAGATCCAGATCTGCCATAACATAATGTGACAGCAGATTGTGGCATGTGCAGTTTGTTAAAGAGTATTCAGTAAAACAAACAGCATAGGCTCTCATCTGCAGTCACATTATGCTTGTCTTGAGTAGATCAGCATCTTTGCAGTTTGACTCGACTCATAAGCATGTAAATATGGTACGTAAATACAGCAGAATGTCATTTATCCAGACACTAATCTTGACAACTTAGAAAAACTGTATGCAAATAACATTGCTGTTGGAACATCTTAATGGCAATCCTGGCCTTCAGTAATTATTTAAGATTTTTTTTTGTCTCAACAGCCTCCTGGTGTTTTTTCAAGAGAAGATCAACTACTGATGGATCAACCAGAGTGGATACATCTCCCAACTCATCTGGCTTGTCGGCAGCTATCTTCCTCAACACTCTTCGCATTATTTTTCCAGATCTTGTTTTTGGTAAGCCAGGTGCAAACTACAAGAAAAATGTAGTGACATTGAAAGTTTTGATGATACTTAAAAGGCGTGTTTATGTTACCTCTAAAATGGATCATGATCATGATGGTGGTGATATTGACAAAGGATAGTAGATACAGACAGCCTCTGCAATTTTAAAATGGACTTGTAACTTTATCTAAAAGGCTATTCTGTGGGAGCTGAAGGTGCATTTATATGAAAGTAGTGTTATACAGTTTTATACAAAGAAGGAACTAGATATAATGTAAGTTTAAAATGCAAGAAATATTTAAACATACATCAACTAGTTCGTCTTTTATACATAATCTATGTTGAAAAAATTCTTCACCTTCCAGAAAAATGCTACAGGGTACAAGTATCTCACCTACACACTATGGGTGTACATAAGTAAATGTAAAAAAGTATGTCATGGTGACCTATATTTTATATTATGGTGTTGTACTCATCTGGATGCATGAACATAACAGGAACCATGACAACAAGCAACAGGATCTGAGAAACTTACCTAACATGCAGTGTACATGATCAATGAACTGTGAAAAGTAGGTCAACTACTTCTGGAATGGTGGAACAGATTTTTCAAGACCATTTAAAAGCATGTCCTAGAAACTGACATCAACATAAAAAGTGTACATCATCCAAGGACCATGGAAAGTAGGTCACAGTGAACTAATTTTGGAATGGTAGTGTATTTCAATGCCAGAAATGGTTAATGTTACCAGTGAAACAAAAAGCGAATGCAGAATGAACACAAACTAAATGCTGAGTGAATGCAAATTAAATAATAAAAAGAACATAAAAGAAACAGAATATGCAAATGCAAACAGCAGAAAAATGATAAATGAAAATAAAATGAAGCATGAATGCATTTCACAAATGGATTTGAAAATCTAATTACCTGTATTTCAGGCTGGCACTAAATTTACCCTGTCAAATAAATTGATTATGTGATAGTAAGATCAAATTTTTATTTCAGCAAAACAATAAGATAGCACATTTGGTGACAAATATTTTAACACCATATTTTAACTTTTATTGCAGCTGCAATTATAATTTTAATTTATCATAAAATTTAATACTGTCTTTCCATTTTATGCATTTTCAAATTCATTAAAAGCACACTTTTAAAATAATCAGATATAAAAGCAGTATTTCTTTCATTATATGTAATAGAAATCACATTATATGTAAAAGACAATCGAAATATCAACTTTGGTAAATGCAATCCATGTGAACAAAATATAAATGAAAAATAATGAGAAGATAGCTGAAAAGCAAGCTTGAACAGAATACAAAATGGATGTGGATTTGGCAACAGTAACCATTTCAGGGTCTGTACCCTTAGTGATGCATAAACAGATCTATTTTCATGAAGTAGTAGTATCCCAAAAAAAGTGTACACAATCACTAGAGTACAAAACATTGGGCACAGTGTCCTATACAGTCGACTCCGGTTAACTGCACAGCCTCGGGCCAATCACGAGAGTGTGCAGTTAACCGGAGTGTGCAGTAAAACGAAGTACGGTACAATACAGCTTTGAATCAGCACGGCATGAATATATATGAAGAATAAATTTAAACAATGATTAGAATCCACTCTTTCAACTTTTACTTAAATGTTAAGCTTGTTTTCCTTCCTCCAAACACAACTTCACTTATTCAACCAATGGATCAAGGAATTATAGTGAATTTCAAGAAATTCTATAGATCGCATGATATTCGAAAACTGCTGTCAGACATTGATGGGTCATCTCCCGAAGAAAAAACATTCAGCTCCAAAGTCATCTGCATCCTGTTTTACACATGTTGTCGTTTAAATTGAATTCTGTTGCGCATTTTCCATCTTTCCAACGATCCATTTGTTGGTTTGAAATCATGCAAACCTGAACGGTTTAGAGCAATGTTTCCCATGCTGTACCATGATTTTTCCCACGCTTTTGCTCCCTAGTGGGCACATATATACTGTACATGTATATACCACCTATGGCATCCTTTACATGTCAATCATTTACAAAGTCGCATTTACTGGCTTAATTGTCAGCTTATTTGAAGCGCTACAGTAGTGGACTGGCAATAACTGATCATGACTATACATCGTGCAGTTAACCGGAGTAAAATTGTATTGAATAATGTGCCACGGGCAGAAATTTATCGTGCTATTATCTGGAGTGTGCATTTAATCGAAGTGCAGTTATCCGAAGTTTGTTCCCATTGAAAAGCATTGGGAAAAAATGGGACCAGCGTGACTACGTGCAGTTATCCGGTGTGTGCATTTAACCGATGGGCAGTTAAGTGGAGTCGACTGTATTTGGTATGATAGTGTAGCAGAACGTATGGTCTTTTATTTTTTTGAGTTATGGGTTTGCATGAAATCTTTAGCATCGTCTTCCATAAAAACACAGACAGTTTGACAATGTTAATGCCAATATTGTCAGCATCACTATGTCTTGTATTTTTCATCAAAAAAGTGGTGAGACAAATAGAGATGACTTCTATATCAAATTTGATTGCCATTCCTTAAAAGCCAAGAATTACAGACAGCATACCATGATAAAGTCTGGCTGTGCAAAAGATGAGATCTTGGACTTCACCAACTGCCTCAGTTCATCTGACAGCTGATTCTCTGGAATAGTCACACCATCTCTCAGAACAATATATGCATAGATACCTGTAACAGAAATGGAGATAAAATTAGTATAAAATTAAAACATGTGCCATAACATTTTAAGAACTAAAAATAGGCTATTAACTCTATAACACAGTCAGGAGAATAAATAAAAGCCAAAATATGAAAATTCTAAACTTTGGTCTTTCCTAAGCGGTTAGCAGTAATAGAAAACATTTTGATTATTAAAGTGAAATTTGTTGTTCTGTCTGTCAATAATTAGAATGAGGATTCTCAATTTGTATTTAGGGCTCTTCCATTTAAACAAACATGGTCCCCAGGGAAGGCAGGTTTTAAAAAATATATGCTAGGTTACTATGATTTCATCAAGTTCATATTATAATGATAAGAAATTTCTAAATTGCATCTCACAGTGAGTACCCCACTTTAAAAGTGCCTTCCCTACATCCCATGTATGTTTTAATGGAACAGCCCTTGCAAACATAATCAATATTAATGACACTAAAATATCAATTATTGTGATCCATGGGGGGATAGATTTCAACTCGATATTCAGCTATCAACATGTCAAAGTTTTGGTCTAAAAGTAGATCTATATATGGAAGTATCTGGATATATATATATATATATATATATATATATATATATATATATATATATATATATATATATATATATATATATATATATATAATGTTACGTGCTTAGGCTCGAATAAGCAGCAACACAGAAAGAGTGAAAACTAACAAGCTTGTATAACTTGAACAATGAATTTATTAAGTACAATTATTTTCATAAAAAAAATAAACTTATGGTTTTAGAGAATCAAATCCAACATTAATCCAATATAGAATTCACAATAATAATTCACTAATGGAATTGCAAGAGTCCTGATAAATAAATGTTCTAATAGTTCCAGGTTCGAATCTTGACGATGTAATCCAAAATGGCTGACAATGTCACGTGATACAGTTCTTGTTTTATTATCATCCAAATGAATTATGAGCACATGTTTTCTCCTCCAAATGGATAAATAAATCTTCTTTCTTCAATGAATTGACACAATGTCCAGAACAAAATAATTATAACTCAAACATAAATACACAACTAATAACTTAAAGCCCAGAGATTCTACTGAACTGTTCTATCCCAAACAAAAGTCTATATAACTGTTTTTCTTAAGTAAACAAGTGATCACGTGATTTTCTAGAAATTTTTAGAAATTCATGGAAGGTCACAAAAAGAGACTACCTTCAGCAAGTCACGTACTAAAAGAATGATCTAGAAGAAAAACCATCCCCAATAACTAAAAATATAAAAATGTCCTTGAAATTAACCAATTGTTTTAAAGACCTGTTTATCAATCTGAAGCAAGGTCAGATAATGAGGTAAACAAGCCAAGGTCAGCCTGTTTACAACTAGAGTCTAGGTCAGCCTGAATTTTCTAGAAAAATCTCCCAATTAATGAATATTAAAGGCAAATATACAAATTTAGATTTAACATTCAAAAATTAATAATTTAAATCCAATAGCCGTAACAATATATATATATATATATATATATAGAGAGAGAGAGAGAGAGAGAGAGAGAGAAAGATATCAATGTGGACAGATCTAAAGCACTTGATTAAGACAAACTTACTAGAGGCATAAGCTTGACTAAGGACTTCATTAACCCTTAAAGTGCTAGACGCAACTTTAGTTGCGCAGTCAGTCGATGTCTCGTAATGCTTGTCACAACAAGTCATTTTCTAGGTAAGCACCAATGTACACATCCTATTAATTCAATTAGATATAACTGCTTGTAAAACAATATTTTATTGGTTTAAAAAGGCCCGGAACATGCATTCAGCTGTACTTATGCATTTATCGAAGAAGTTTTACAAATACTTGCTTTTAAGCACATGGTACCTGGAAAAAGTTAAAATGTTCAACGCTAAATACAATGGTGATTTCCTGCAACAAATACAGGCTTCTGATAGTAATGATAATGATTTTGAAGAATCTGAGAAAGATGAAATGATTGGAGCAAGCGAAGTGTTGATGGAAATACTCATGAATGATTTCGAGCCAAAAATTGACGTGAAACTGGTGTCTGATGTACATGATCGCTTAATGTGAAAGATAGCACGCCTTTCAACCCCCACTGAATGGTAATTCAAAATTAAATGTCGAGATGGTGAATACTGAACCTATGGACTATTTAAGACTTTTTTAAAGATGACTAGTTATTGCATCTGATAGTAGATCAAACAAATCGTTATGCAGATCAGAGAGTTCACGGGGCAGAATTGAAGGAAAACAGTCACATGAAGAAATGGTGGCCTGTCACAACTGAGCATCTAAAACGTTTTTTGAATAAATTATAATAATGGGTTTGATACATACATCTGATCTCAATTCCTACTGGGCTACTGATGATGTGATATCAACTGCATACTTCAGCAAAAAATGAGTATGGGATAGATTTCTAACTTTCTAAGCAATTTACACCTGGCAGACAATGAGAACAATCAAGATGACCATTTACACAAAATCGGCCCAATGGTTGAAAAAAAAGAAGCCTTTGCTGAGGTTTAAACACCAAATATGAACCTCGGTTTTGATGACATTAGAATAAATAATGGGTGAAAGTTTTTCCTGAACATTAATTACTGACTTGGGGGTCTAAACTTACCTCTGACATTCATGGAGTGGTTGTTTACAAAACTGTCACCTTTTCTTACCTGTGATTTTCACAATTTAGATATAATATTGTGACAGACATAACATGTACATGGTTGAACTACTAAAGAATATAACATTTCTTAGATATATTTAAAACATTTCCATTAAAAACAAACAAAAGCACTGAAGAAATACAATTGTAACTTGTCATTTTACCTGTATTTGCACCTCTACATGCAAATATGTTAAACTTACACATACATATTGATGCTCATCATAAAGTTTAGATATCCACCATCATTTTTCATATAGGGATTGTGTATCTAATGTGTATATTTACTGAAATACATGCAATTTTATTTAAAACCTGTGCAGTTTTCCTCTTTTTTTCCCTCAAACAATTCAGCACTGAGAGATCTTGTACTGCAAAATAATGTAGCACTTTAAGGGTTAAGATAACAGTCACAGCTGGCAGAGGAGAAAAGAGCCTGTGTAGGCTTGGCCATATTCAGAACATAATAGACTACATGGGACCAGTATATTTGTTGGAGGAAAAGCCTGGAAAGAATCACTGACCCTTTGGAAGCTACTGGCAGGCTCTCTTGTATACTCACATTGGTCAAGCCAAGATTTAAACCCATACAAACTGAAGTGAGATGTGAGCAATCTGTAAATGCAGACACCTTAGACAAATTGGTCACCCAGGACCCCATATATCTAAGTAATTATGCTTTGGAAATATCTGATATTTTAAAAGCAGAAAGGTGAAAACAAAGAATATATTATTAAGAAGCTTTAATTGATAATAATTGTGGTATGGAAATCATTTTATGTGTGGTCTTGTTAATACATTGATAGAAAGAGCTGTGATCAAACTAAACTCAGCTGACATGCATTCTATTCAAACCTTAACTGGTAGCTGTCAACTCATTCAGCCCCATCACTGTTAAAAGCTATATTGCTGCTCTTTCCCAGTAGAAAGAAGCGGTGTCTATCTGTGTGTGTCCCGTATAGTTTTACCTGTTTAGACAAGTTTGTAAATATCATGCACACCTTAATTTCTCTTCTTATATCCAATAAAAAATCACCAATTATTCCAAATGAATTTGTCTACACAGTGATGTATTTTTATCTTATTGTCCAAGTTTTTCACAAGTTTTTTATACACTTTTTACGAAATTAACATGATCGCTAAAATCTGCTAGATACACAAAAACTCTTAACATCATCGCTATCAGCTTCCTCTTCTTCTGACAATTCAATCTCAGAAACTTCAATGTCCGATTCTAAATCTTGCAAATTATCCAACTGCCGAACATATTTGTCCTCTGTTTCCTCAACATTTTCGAGATCAAACCTGAGAAACTTCTCATTTTCGCTCTCACCATCATCAAGTCTAATATCCTCCATCATTTATGATTTTTCAAGAACAGAATACGTGTAGTGAAACTGCTCTCAATTAGTAACCCTTGGTTTCTGAACATGTTAAGTTTGCACAAAGGAAAGTAAAATCATTTCTGAATAATTAGTATTGGTCTGTTTCTGGGAAAAGCCCTATTTGTAACCAATTAGACACATTGTATCTACCACACATTCAAATCGAGCAAAGACGGGATCAGCCACTGAATGATGTAGAGAAACTTCAAGCTATGACGGAATCAGCCAATGAATGCAGAAACCGGATTACGAGCATTGTTGGAATCAAGGCCAAATGAGTTAAACTTTTATTACTTGTTAAGTCACCAATGTTTGTTGACTGAAAGTTAAATACAGAGGCTGGAATACAGAATGCATTAATTATTCTTTAATCATACTTGGCTAGTTTAGAATTTCTGTATGAAATTCATAAAAACACATTGCTATTAGTGATAGCCAGGTATGAAAAAAACTTTCTATCTTACTTGCTCCCTTGTTCCCATCCTCTATATTACAGTTATTGTTACTTTAAAAGTTTTTTATGATAGCTCTGTAATTATAGTTAAATGACATTATATTTGATTATACTTGTTTCTGATTCTTTTCTTCTGTTCTATGTTGGCACTGCAATTGACAAATTAGTTTCATTTACATGTATATCCATATTTTAATATGTAAAAGAAAACTGAGGACAGGACACTGTAGCAGTCCAAGCATGCAAATAATGTTGATAACCAACATCCAGATAATTAATGTTAAACTGTTATAGCTCACTGAATGAACCTGACAATGAACATAATCTCAGTTCCATCCTAACACTGTATTATGCCCAAACCCAAAAGTGATCAAATAAAAACTTATAAAACAAAGGAATAATGTTAATTCTGTGCAAGATGCCGCCATAATTGCTAGAACAGTATACCTTTATTAAGTAATTCTAGCAAGAATAAAAAAAACGAACCCCCAAACAAAGAATAATTATAAACTATTAATTACACAGTACCTTCTCCCTTTATCTCATGAGGAAATCCAACAACTGCAGATTCTGCTGTAAGTGGGTGATCATCCTGAAAATGTTAAATTTATTTATAAGTCCTACGAATCTTTAATCAGAAACAATGTTTTTGCAAGCATCATTAGCATAAATTTGAAAGGTCTTGATAATGGGATGTGTTCTATCAAATACAGTCATATTCTGTGAAGCTATTTTGCTTAAAGCAAATTTTGTAGTAAATTATACAAATTGGGTTTCTTGTATGATAGTAGCTTTAACTAATCGTGGGTTAAAGACTCAATACTGTCTGAATTGAGTCATGTTAAAACCCAGGACAGATTCCATTTGGAAACAGGGTGATGGATATAAGTCGATTGAATTTTTTTTTTTTTTTTTTTTTTTTTTTTTTTTTTTTAAATGTCTAAAAGATCTGACAAATCTTTGTCATGGCTGATAGCACATGTACCAGAATGGCGGAATGTGTCTGATATCATGGAGCGGTAACATTTGAGAATAACTGGAGCCAGATGTTTCTCCTTGAAAAGCCAGAGAAAAGTTGGCCAGTTGAGGGATTGTGACACTCAGAGGAACAATGTGAATGATATGGTACCAGTCTCTGAAAACATGCCACTTGCCCTCGTAAACCTTCAGAGTAGAGGGCCTTCTTGCTCTCGAGATTCTCTCCGCAATCAAAGATTTAAATTGTTTGTCTTGCAAGGCTGTCTGGACAAGAGCCAAGCTTGAACAAAAAGACGGTCCGGACAGGGGTGGAACACCCCTGGCCGCGGTTGCTTGTGAATACTTGTGCTGACTGTAATCTTCCTGGGTAGATCTATCGCCTAGATTGAGTAGATCGGAGACCCAGTAGTTGTTCCATCTGAGAAGGGTAATCAGAACCATCTGACAATTCTGACCCCTTAACTTCTGGATTAATTCCAGTACCAAGACCGTGGGAGGGTAGGAGAATGACCATAACCCTTCCCAGGTGATTGATCGAGCATCCATGACCCAAGCTTCTGGGTCTGGAACCTGTGAGATGAAAGGTGGAGAATTTGCTATTCCACCTTGTTACAAAGATCAATCATCGGACGTCTCCAAAGTGTGTCGATTGGAAGAAAGTCCGATTGATGGAGTGACCATTCTGTGTGTCTGAATTGTACATTGAGGTGGAGATTGTCGAACCAATGTAGAAACTGCCAGTTCAGATTGCACAGGTCTGGTGATTGGTGTCCCCTTGTTTTGAGGCAAGGCACCACCACAATGTTGTCTGACATAATGAGGGCAGTTTGTAATAAGAGTTGATCCTGCCCGAAATGAAAGGCATTGATGACAACCGTTATTTCTGAAAGGTTGATGTGGAAAGGGCTCGCCCCTGGCACACACGTGCCGCTGACAGTATCTAAGTCCGGCAACAGGTGGGCACCCCAACCGTAGGTATTAGTGGCGGAACATACCGTTATCCCCTAGGGGTATCTCCAGAGTAATCCCTGTGGACAGCCTACAGGGGTTGTGCCATTGACTCAATAATGATCGTATCTCTGGCGTGAGCATGACTGTTTTCTGGGATCGAAGGGACTTGAAAATGGCGCAATTACGCTAGCAAAAGTCCTTTGTAAAGGGCGCCTAAAAGGACGGCTGAGAGGGATCAAGTCTGCTGCCGCATTGAATAATCCGAGGATCTGCAACTCTCTCGCTAAAATGCGCATCCTGCCGGAAACGGACTCTACGAGTGCAATTATCTGGATGATCGCAAACTCGAAGAAGCCTTACCAGATTCAGATCGGGAGAAACTCCACACCCTGATGGACCAAAATCCGGATTGGACAGATCAGACTTTATCCAGTTCACGAGAAAGCCTATATGACGTAAAGTGATATAAGATCGTTTCTGCCTTTGAGCAGAGTAGAACTTGACAGATGTTACTGGAGGATGTCGTCCAAATATACTGCCGACGCAATAGATGAAGTCGAGCGGAACAGGGTGACGACATAATCCATTACCTTGGTACTAGCCCAAGGGCTTAAATTTAGGCCAAAAGGTATGACATGGAACTGATAAGCCTAGTCCCGACAAGCACAACGGAGAATGACCGCAACTCGTCGGATAGGGACGTGAAATGTGCGTCGGTCATATCTAGCCAGCATATGATGGGGTTTAAGCAACGTGCCCTTCATACATGCGTCACGACGTATCAGGTCTAGGTTGGCAGAAGCAGTCAGCGCATTGGCCATGGAATGGTGAGCTGCCCTGTTAAGAACCCTAGCTAACCGGGCCGTCGAATCCCAAGCATGTTCATTGCCAGATTTATCAGCGATCCTGAAAATGGCTAGGGAGGCTAGATCTAACAGTGAAGACGTAGCGACTACATTTCGAACCAGCTTGGACTTGGCATTGAACACCGTTTAGTCCACTTTATAAGACAATGGAGCAGACATATGGACTGCTGCCATATTTTTATCCAGAGCCGGGACCTCAGTACTGAACGCACCGGAGTGAGTTTTGTACCATCGACCTGAAAACGACGCTGGTACTTGGCTTTCAGAAAAGAAAAACCATAGCAATTCCTGGATCCCCTATGCGTGTCGACAGACGGTCATTAATTTCCTTAATTTTGTCGACTGGGGAAGGAGGCGGAAGGATAGAGTCTCTTCCCCCTCATCCAGATCGACCGACGCTCTAACCTTATAGTCGGTAATGGCAGCAGGAGGTGGAGGGCATTCTGAAGGGGCCAACACCTTATAAATTTCCTCCACTGCGGCTTTGAAGCTGAACTCAGTCCGTTCCATAGTTGGATCTGCATACCGCTGATTTGCCTGCGACTCATCGCACTCACTATGTACATAATCTTGCTCTGGTAAAGCATCCATATCGGGGTAATGCATACCAGGTGGCATAGATGACTCGATTCCATCATCTCTGATAAAGGCATTCACTCTCCCTTGTGGATGAGCTGTTAGCCTATGGACGGCCGGCAATGCCGAATGAATTGATTGGCATATGTTTGGCCTGAATGACTGCGACGGGCCGGCTATGACCGGCACCGACCGCTCGAATGGTCGGGTTGGATCGAGAGATTCCTCGCCAACTATCTGTGTCATGGTAGTGATATGTAACCGGTAGTACGGATTGACAGACGGAAACATCAGAATCTTCGTCAATCCGATTTGTGCGGATTGCGGTATGATAAAAGTCCCCGTGCTGGTACAGCGGTATAGTCGGATGGACTGGTATAAGACTAAAATCTCCATACGGTTGGACGACCGGTGCCTGTTGGGCTGGACGGCCGGAGCCGGATGAACGGTCAGTGCCGGCAAGTGTCGGCTGAAAGCTTGGCTGGACGACCGGTGCCATATGGGCTGAACGGTCATTGCCGGATCGCCCGGTGCCGGTTAGTGCCGGCGGGAAGGTCTGCTGGATGACCGGTGCCATATGGGCTGAACGGTCATTGCCGGATGGACGCCCGGTGCCGGATGTTGCCGACTGTAAGGTAATAATAATTACATAATGCTTATGTAGTGCGTCCAGCACTACGCGCCCATCTACCATTCGCTCAGAGGGAATGTTGGTTCTGGTACAGCTTGCATATCTGTACAGCATACAAGGTGACTTAGATGACGCAATTCTGTCATAATTAACACTTTCACTAAATCTCCCTTGTGGAGAAGCCGTGAACATATGGACGGCCGGCACTGCCGGCTGATTGAACTGGCGGATGGTCGGCCTGAAAGACCTGTTCTGGTAAAAGCTGTCATATCTGGGTAGCACATACCAAGTGGCATAGATAACTCAATTCTGTCACCTCTGATAATATCACTAATTCTCCCTTGTTTTAAAATCACACCGTCACGTATTTGACATGACGGGAGGTGTACACCGGCAATACCGACTAATTTGTCTGGTATATGGTCGGCCGGAATGTCGGCGAAGGTCCGGCTATGACCGGCACCTGCCTCTCGAATGGTCTGATTGGAGGGAGATTCATCTATAACATTTCTCTCATGGTAGTGATATGTAACCAGTAGTGTAGATTGACTGACGGGTACATCACTATAATCTCCGTAAATCCGATGTACAGCCGGTGCAGGTTGATGCCGGCTGGAAGACCGGTGCCATTTGGGCTTAACGGTCGTTGCCGGATGGTCGGCCGGTGCCGGTTGATGCCGGCTGGAAGGTCGGCTGGACGACCGGTGCCATTTGGGCTGAACGGTCGCTGCCGGATGGACGGCCGGTGCAGGTTGATGCCGGCTGGAAGGTTGGCTGGACGACCGGTGCCATTTGGGCTGAACGGTCGTTGCCGGATGGACGGCCGGTGCCGGTTGATACCGGCTGGAAGGTCGGCTGGACGACCGGTGCCAATTGGGCTGAACGGTCGTTGCAGGATGGACGGCCGGTGCCGGTTGATGCCGGCTGGAAGGTCGGCTGGACGACCAGTGCCATTTGGGCTGAACGGTCGTTGCCGTATGGACGGCCGGTGCCTGTCGACGCAGGCTGGAAGGTCGGCTGGCCGGCCGGTGCCATTTGGGCTGAACGGCCGGTGCCTGTTGATGCAAGCTAGAAGGTCGGCTGGCCGTCCGGTGCCATTTGGGCTGAACGGACGGTGCCGGATGGACGGTTAATGCCGGTTTGCCTGCTGAAGTGCCGGCTGAACTGACGGTGTCGGCTGGACTGACAGCTGGAAGGCCGGCGAAAGTGCATATTAAAATGGATCCAATTGATCCAGCATAGACTCCATGCGTCCTGACTTACAGGCCCGAAAGCCATGTACGGATCTGCGGTGAAATTTACACCCACTGGGCAGCCTAAACCATGTCAACATAATTTCCTCCATTTCCACATTGCCAACACCCATTTTGCCATTCATGCCTTCGTTGTCGACTTTGCTTACTGAAACGACAAAAGAAGAGAACAAAGCACAAATTAAAAAATTCAGCATATTATTAATTCGATAATACTATAACCGTTATTAACGGAGTAGTCAAATTATTCCGTGCCATGTTAACTCCTAATGACAACACTAGTTATCGCCGTGAGCGTGTTGCAATGGTTCGTTCAAGACGAAGTCTACTGAAACGAAAAAGATGATAAACAAAGCACAATTAGCAATTCAGCACGCTATTAAGTCGCTATTACCATAACCGTAACTAACGGAGGAAGTGAAATGATTTAGTGTCGCGTGAACTCATGACTTCAACATGAATTCCGCCAAAGCACAAATTAAAAATTCAGCATATTATTAATTCGATAATACTATAACCGTTATTAACGGAGTAGTCAAATTATTCCGTGCCATGTTAACTCTTAATGACCACACTAGTTATCGCCGTGAGCGTGTTGCAATAGGTCGTTCAAGACGAAGTCTACTGAAATGAAAAAGATGATAAACAAAGCACATTTAGCAATTCAACACGCTATTAAGTCGCTATTACCATAACCGTAACTAACGAAGGAAGCGAAATGATTTAGTGTCGCGTGAACTCGTGACTACAACACGAAATTCCGCCATTAATAGTCGCAACTGGTCGTTCAGAGATGAAGCCTACTGAAACGGAAAAGAAGATAAACAAAGCACAAATTAACAATTCAGTACGCTATTAAGTCGCTATTCCATAACCGTAACTAACGTAGGAAGCGAAATGATTAAGTGTTGCATGAACTCGTGACTACAACACGAAGTCCGCCATTAAAGTCGCAAATTGGTCGTTCAAAGACTTTTTTGAAGTCTACTGAAACGTCAAAGAAGACAAATAAAGCACATATTATCAATGCAGCACGTTATTAGTCGCTAATATCGTAAACGTTACATACGGAATAAGCGAATTATTGAGTGCTACATGTATTACATGCTAGTACCGCCATAAGCGTGCTTTGAACACGTTGCAACCTGGTCCGAAGTCTAGAAAAGGTGACAAAGTCACTCAAATTGGAAAATATTGTAAAATAATGTATACGACCTGTTGAGGAATGATTATCCAACACAGTAATTCCAAATTTAACTTCGGATGGTCAGAATTTACACTAAGATGGCTTGGATTCATTGGAGGTCTAATTGTACGTGTTTACACACAACAAGCGAAGCTAAAAAACTGAAGAAGCGACACCTAACGGGCGGCAAGGGCAGGTAATGGGCAAGAGTTATTGCCCTTTGTCTATATGACATAGACAGGAAAGATGAATTTTCGTCTTTTGGTAGGGCTGGATTCGCGAGGTAGCAGGCTAATATCCCTAAAGTAATGTGATTGGGGAACGTATTCAAAGGAGAAAGGTTTTTATGTTGTTAGTCACACTGGTCATATTTGATGGTGAATTTGGCATCTTTTGATTAAAGAAAAATCTTCATGCCAGGATGCTTTCTGACACATTTTTTGCAATTCAACAGTTTATATATATATATATATCAAAAGTTCTTTTAAGGTTTTTGGTTTTTAGTAACAGTGACCAAATCTGATGGCAATTGAGTACCATTTGACAAATTTGTTAATGCCATTATGCTTTCATAAATTTTTGTCATGGCTGATCATAAGTTATTTCAACAGTTTTGGAGAAGCCATTTAAAGTTTGTTTTCTTCTATTTTTGGTCATTATGGCTATATTTTATGATGGATCAGCATCATCTGAACAAATCTAAAAGGTTTTCATGCCAGGATGCTGTCAAGTTTTGGTTAAATTTTATTCAACAGTTTTGGAGAATTTAATTAAAGCATTTTCAACTTTTAAGTAGCAGTGCCCATATTATTTGGCATATTGGCATCATATATATATAAATTAGAAAGGATTTCATGCAAGGATGCCTTCTGTCCAGTTTAGTCAAATAATGTTGTTTTGGAGAAGAGATTTTAGTCTTCATCTCATCTGATCAAAACTATTTATGTAACTAAATAGCTAACAGAACTAAATCAGCTTCACACAAAAAAATTCCATATGTTTTGACACTTGTCCAAATGTGTAGCCATGAGGATAAAATCTTGAACCATAAAGCCCCCCAAAAAGTCTCCAAAATTGAGATGGTTGTACAATGGTACAATAATTTTTAGTTGTTAGTGGGGTCATTTAATGAAAAAATAAACATGTGCTAATTTTGTATTTCAGTTTTGTGCATGGACAGTATATAAAGGAGCTATCAACAGTGTTTCTTCTCTCAACATTTTTTATTCCAAGAAAGAAAACAATTTAAAATGAATGTGTTAAACTATTCATTGCTTGAAAATACAATGCCAATTGAATGGTTGTTTTGATAATGCTGCATAAATAAGGTGAAGTAGCTGTGCTTACATATGCAGTAACCATCCCTGAGTACTGCACATGCACAGCGGATCAAAATGGCAGTTGGAGATTGGTGAGAATGCTGGACCCTACTTGAAAATACCCAATGGGCTGCTGCATCATTATTTGAAACATGAAAAACTGCATTCTTTGGCAATTAAATATGTTTATTAGAATAATTAAATCTGTTTAAAAATTATTATGATGATTTCAGCTTAAGTTTGTTTTTATTTTTCATGCCAAACCATCTATGTAAAACTTGTTATCTCTATGTCAATTATGAAATGATGCCCCAATTTATTATTTATCTTTGATAAATGTATGTATATTAAGTGTCATCTGGTAGAGTCAAACTTGACATAACGACTTTCCACTGACTAAGCAGGTTAGTGAAAGGTAACAAAAGTACATTATTAACCTAGGGCTGGTGTGAGGCAATACAGAACACTGTATGAAACAGACATTGTAACCCTGTCCATATTTGCTGATAAGATTGAAAGAAATTGGTGTAAGTTATGGCCAAATAGAAAGATTTTTTATATGAAAAAAACCCCAAAGGTTTTGTTTTCATTTTAGCTCCTCTTTTTGTGCACCCCTTTTCTTCTCAAATTTGGCATCCTGATGAAAAGCGCACTCTTTGCATGTGCACTGCTTGCACATAGTTTTTGCCATCCCTGATTGCTAAAGAAACCACCTCAAAATGAATTTATAGGCATCAAAACACACTGTTATGCAGATGATGCAAATACAATGGACAGAAAACCGCAGTGTCCAATATATACAGTGGGACCCTGCTATAACACGCCCCGTTATAACACGAATTCGGATATAACGCGGTCGTGGCATGGCTCCCAAAATTTCAGGTAATTTATTACAGGTATTTTTCTCAAAACCCCCAAAAAATCTTTAAAGTATGAAAAATAAAATACGTCAAGAGTTTAATTATCATTCTCATACTCGTCTAAAAAGTGCGAAAGAGAACGTGTAGAAAATGTATTATCATTTTGGGGAGGAAATCACACACAAATTCGAATATAAATAAATTGTTGTATGGCTCCTAAAATTTCAAAAATTAACAAATTTCTTCTAGCTTTGTGCCAAAATAAACATCGGAAATACGAACAAATTGGTGGGCCTACTGAGAACTTTGATCTTTGTTTATTGTTGAAAAATGACAGCTCATATGTGTCAGTATTATTATTACTGTTCCCTAAGCAATGAAGCCATCGTGTCTTCTTTGTGTTTGTCTTGAATGCATTCCGAATACAATCATTGCTCTAAGAATCTCTGATATATGTTCTCTTAATTTCATTCACAACTAAGCAACAGCCAATGCGGCGGTTGATAAAAGATTCACACCAGAATGTATAAATCAATTATTTTAAGTACATTGTTTATCATCAAAGTGAACTGCAGAGCTAAACTTGTTCAAATCAGGGGGCAACGATATATACAACATCAAAGAAACAAAAGCTTCCAACATGTGCGCTTGGCTTGGCGGTGTTGTTTTATGCAATCTGTAGACTAGTAAATTCAAATTCTGCAACTGAGAACTATAATTGACTTTGCCAAGAGCAAATGTGACATTAGCAGAAAGCAGCTAAAAATCACTGAGTTTTTCAAAAAATAATAACTATTGACAGATGAGAAATGTAGTGGTATAACATGTATACAGACACCGGACATACTATTTCATCATTCATTATGTACACCCGTTACGTAATTTTTGTTATTTTCTTTTCATTGTATTCAGTCACATAATGATCTGTGACAAAATTATTGAATATTTTACATCCGTTTGTGGATAGTTTCGATGGAAATATTTGTATTAAAATGGATTCAATGTATGTTACAAGATTCGCTGGTGAGTACACGATGTTGATACTCTTTTCATGGAATAGATTATACATCTATATATAAATTAGACACGTGTATGTACCAATGCATGTTTCTCTGAATAAAGTAATATATTATATCTGCGATTTCTGTTACCACTGCAAATGTTTTTCTCATTTAATTTATATTGATCAAAAATGGTAATTGTGCCATGCATTTTCGCACCTGTCTTTATGTACCCCCCCCCCCAATTAAATCCAAAAATGTGTTGGTATTGTACATGGTTGCTTATAACACGGTTCGTTTCATAACACGGTCGGATTCTAAGGCTCCCAACTACTGTATTATAGCGGGGTCCCACTGTACTCACTATAACATCTTCTATTTCAGCAGTGCCAAGTCGGTGACCACTGATATTGAGAACATCGTCCATTCGTCCTGTGATCTGATAATATCCTTCTTCTGTTCTGTGAGCACCATCTCCAGTGAAATACAATCCTAATGAAGAAACATAACTTTAGATAAATAGTTGTTACAGGGTAGCATTGGTCATTAAACTTCCGATGTCCACTCAATGACTCACTATGTTCTCTATGGCTGATAGGCTCTCATTTGAGTAAAGGCCCAGTTAAACAGGAACCTTAACTCCAAGCGGACTCTGTGATTCTCTGATGAAGCAAGGAATCCTTACAATAAGAATGGGACTAGTGATGAAGTGGGGAATCCTTACAATAAGAATGGGACTAGTGATGAAGTGGGGAATCCTTACAATAAGAATGGGACTAGGGATGAAGTGGGGAATCCTTACAATAAGAATGGGACTAGGGATGAAGTGTGGGATTCTGACAATAAGAATGGGACTAGTGATGAAGTGGGGAATCCTTACAGTAAGATTGAACTAGGGATGAAGTAGGGAATCCTTACAATAAGAATAGAACTAGGGATGAAGTGGGGAATCCTTACAATAAGAATGGGACTATGGATGAAGTAGGAAATCCTTACAATAAGAATGGGACTAGGGAAGAAGTGGTGAATCCTTACAATAAGAATAAGAATTCAGACTCAGATTTAAGTTTCATCTGGTTCATTAACAAACTTGTGTGGCATTAAATCTTCAAGACTCAAATATCAGGTGCATCACTGCCAAATAACAATTCTTTGATTTTATATCACAGTGGTTGTGTGCAGTTGGACAAACACAAAAAACATTTATCAATGTCAAAGTTTAATGTTCAGATGTTATATTAAAATTATTGTTTAGTGATAGACTTTGAAACATTTGCTAACTTTTCATTAAATTCATATAGGTTAATTTCAAACAAAGCCTTTATAAACAATCAATGGCTGTAACAATAATAACTAACAGTATATGTACAAGAAACACTCAAACAGCATTACAAAATGACAAATAACTATTGGAAAGAGCTTTGACAAACACTCATTTGCTTTATGTTCAAACCTGCACTTATTATTATTATTATTATTACTTATACTGAATTGTATTGGACATCATTATTTGAACAACATCTATAGGAAACACTTGACTTGACCTCTCAGGATCATAAAAATATTAACTAAAATATAAATGATAAGCAGATATTCAAGCTGAAGTTACTAATTTAAAACATAAGACTGAATGAATAAATATCCATAAAATGTTTAGTCCACACATGTAGTATCCAAAACTTAGTTTTAGAACTATCCAAAATTGACAATGAAAGAAACATTATTTTCTTTGCATTTACTTATGTAGAAATAATAAGCAAAACAGTTACCTTTTCTTTGCACACTTCCTTATTTGGTAATAGTAGTAAAATAACTGCAAAAGATTTTTCAATGCTCTGTCTAAACATATGGAGCTCTTAATGATAGCAACAAAACTACAACTTAATTACAAATTTAAATTAAAAAACTTCTTAACCCAGTGTGTTAGCTACAAGTACACACAACAAATGTTTTTCCAATGGTCATAATTTGCAATACAAATAAATGTTTGGCTTTATCATGAGTGATGTCGTAAGCGACCCTTAACTATAATGCAAGATAACGATGGGAGCCAAAATTAAAAACAAGTCTTAACAGCGTGAATAGTTACACAAGCATTCCTGGCTTAATAACACTGTGAAATTATAGAGTTAAATGGATTATTTATTATCAATTGATACAGGAATATTAAATATACCAGATAATCATAGCAATCATTGTTTGGTATTGAATGAAAGTAGGTATTAATGAATAAATTAATATTGACCGTCAATTTTGCCAACACCCACCCACCTAGCTACAATGTTGTAACCCATCTATAAAGTAGAGGCACTAGTATTAGTACTACCACCATCAAAAGCTTTACAATGAAGGAACTTAATTTTAAACTGCTTAAAAAAATTAAAGGCTAGATTTTAGTATAGTGCGACTTCACGACACTGACCTTTCTGTAACACAACTTCGTCTATATACTGGCCTAGTATTTTCATCCCATTAATGCTGCCTTTATAAAAAATCAAATATCTGTATACTGGTCACCTCCATACAACATCCAATACTTAACATTGTCAGTCCTAAAAGCATCCAGATTATATGTTTTACTTTACAAATAAAATAAAAACTATGCTCTTATCAATTAAACGTTTTGTATAAAATAGTAGATTTCTGTGATCTGTTCATGTAAGACAAACTCAAAACCAAATTAATGATAAAGCCAAGTCACATAAAATAAACCTTTTTTAATATGAAGAAATACCCAAAATAAGAATTGTATAAAAGACATTTGCACTAATAAATCTGGACTAGTCAAGGCTGAAGAAAAGTAAGTATATATTTATCATGCAACATCTGTGAAGATAAGGAGACCTACAATTTGACTGAAATTTAGATCTACAAGTCTAAATTTAACATTATTTTCTTTGTATCTAGATGGACTAGTTGTTTTAATCTTGCTCAATCTTCACAAGTCCTTCCTATCAACAATAACTGGCAACAAATAAACATTACTAGTCATTGGACTGATGAAATTATGAAAACTGTAAAGTACACAAAAATCTGAATTGTCTCCAGTAGTTTCAATAACCCTATGAAGCTCAATTCTCAACTTAATGTACTCCTTGACCCATTTTTAACTTCATGTGGTACCATGTGACATGCATATATGCAGTTTAAAGCCCTCTGTGGTACTATTCTAAATCTGGTCTGCTTCCCTAACCAACTCCACTGATTCTAATATGAAACCCCAATCAGAATCTAAAATGCAACAATCACATTTCTGTAACTTTGTAGTTTATTCTGTAACTCTGTATCTTATTTTTTTCAATAAAAATTTTAAATAATTTATTATCCCCCTAATAGGTTGACCACTGGGTCGGGGAACCATCCCAAGATCACCTTACAACTCTGTATCTTAAGATTTATTTTGTTTCCACAAGACTTATGATAAAACTGTCAAGGTTAGCAAGTCTGTCTCAGGGCATAGTGACCTTGACCTTCGATCACAAAATCAATAGGGATCTTCCTTACTCCAAGTACAATCTACCCATAGAGTCTGGCAACTGTTGATAGTTCAGAACTCAAGTTATTGTAAGAAAATCATTTTTCTTCTTCCAGTCACTGTGACTATACTCCTTGTGCAAGCTATTAACACACACACAGACACACATGTGCAGATACTGAACTTACTATCATTTGTGAAAATTGCACAAAAGATTAAAAGTACAAGAGTCTGTAAAGATCAAATGATACAACTTTTCTTTTCTTTTTTGCAAGTATGTGTATTTATCGATATGCATACTCTGTATTATAGTTGTTCAATTAGTTAGCAAATAATTCACCAAGAATTTGGGGTAAAACAAGCAAGTGAGCTTTATAATTTGATGACATTTTCTCTTTTCTTCCGACAGTGTCAACACTTAAATCAGAGGTCTCATACATGCATCCCGTAAACTGCATGCATGTGGCCAGCCAAGCCAGATCCTGATGCCCACAAGTTGTATCAACTATAACACAATTATTTGTACCTTGCTTTATATACTTTTGAAAAGAAAACAACAACTTCTACCATATCAATAAAAGAATGTGAGAAATTCTATCAAACTGTCAATTAAAAGAATGTGACACATTCTACCAAATTGTCAACTAAAAGAACGTGTCACATTCTACCAAATTGTCATTTTTTTAAAAATTTGAGAAATTCTATCAAACTGTCAATTAAAAGAATTTGACAAATCCTACCAAACTGTCATTATTCAAAAGTTTTCTGTTCTTTTAGCTGGGATTATAAATGCATTCAAAATGTCTTTGTATGACACAGAACATGGCTTATAATATGATGTTCAGAAACTACAAGATGATAATGAATGAAACCATTATCCTAAATATAATGCAAATGCAGAAGTAATGCATCAATTGTAAATAATGAGATGATATGTGATAACAAGATTATATTCTAACTGTAGTTTTACAAGTACAAGGATTTTCATCAAAAATAGGAGTTTTTGTAAATATTTTTTTGTACTTCAAAGATGTTTATTGATTTACTGAATATAGGCACATGCTAGCCGCGACGTTTCTGGGGTAAATCTCTGGATTCCAGACCTAATAACACCACTACAACAAAACAATAAATGATGAGATTCAACCTTAAACATAACTATTTCAGAATACACGAACAGAAACCCTGAAGATGGTCATTGGTGAGATTTTAGTTAAAATGTCTGTGAAATAAATGCATTTAAGATGCATTTGAGATGTAGTTTATGGGGAAAGCTAATGTTTCCATGTTTGTAAAATCAACAACTTGAAGAATAACCATTTAAGGGTGAAGGAGTCATCAAACAACAACCATAAGCCGGAGTATCTGATTCTCATCCCTTATAGTAATTCCAGACCGGGATTTAAAATTTACAAGAAAAGAATTTGTCTGGCATAAAGCCTAATATCCCACACTTTTTTCTTAGTTTGACAAAGTCCCAATTGTTACATCTAGATGTAAAAACAAGTTGATTAGGCCTATTCTGTTATCTTAACTATTTAACTGCAAACTTAAGGGAGGCTACTCCAATATAAGGTACTCTTGAACAATTCTAAAGCCAAGTATATAGCAGATATAACAACTGAAGCAATTACAAAGTTGTTACCTACACTCCAATAAACTGGAATTGATTTTATGCTCGTTATGAAAAAGGTGTGTTTGTTTGTTTTGTTTTTTCAAGTGTGTTTGTTTTTTCTTTTCAAACTACTGTCTATTACCCCCCAAAAATAGGGACTGTGTTTTGTGCCAATAAACAAACTTCAAGGGACTGCACCTAGTCCAATAATAGTACATCTTCACCATCTTTTGGCTATAGAAGACAATAGTAGAAAAAAACTCAAAAATTAAATTTATCTTTATACCTTACCTGGATAGGTTTTGAAATATGTGTCTATGAACCTCTTGTGGTCCCCATAAATTGTTCTAGCAATTCCTGGCCAGGGTTTACGAATACACAATGCTCCCTTTGCATCGCCACTCTTCAGCTCTTGGAGCTAAAAACAAGAACAATTAATTGGAAAGTATATATTCACCTGTAATGCATTTCAATAAGACATATTTAAGTTAGAAATTAAAGACAAGTTTAATCATTAGTAATTCAATTAGTGAACAAGCCCATTTCTATTCTAGAATATTTATTAAAGATGAAATTTAACTTGCTCTATTTTGTGTAGTTATATCTGACTCATCCTAACAGGGTTGGTCCGATAAGCACGGCTAGATGTCATGGTTAACTCGTGTTGCTTACAATATAGTTGAATGTCATAAAGGTTAATCACGTAAGTATGGCAATGTGTCTCAGATAACTGGTATTGCTTATGATTGAAAGTAGTAAAGGCTAGCCACACACACATGAAAAGCCTTATTGGCAAGGGTTAAAGATACAAATCACATGTACATAGCCTGCATGTTTAACCAGCTCTCAGGCAAGTCAAAGCATTGTGAATACCTACAGCTTGCTGTGATGAAGTAATTCTGATTTATACAAACTCGGATGCAAGACCATAACTTCTGAGATATTGCTATTCATGATCCTTGAAAGCATCATAAAAATAATCATTTAAATATTTTTCAAAAGTTTGGTTTCTTTAGTTTTTAAACATTATCTGAGTATTTATTGTGGCTCCCGTTTAAAAATAATTTTGCCCTGTTGTCTGAAGTACTGCCATTAGGGTAACAATGTCCAAAAAAAAAAAAACATTACCTAATTCGAGTTGCTTCTTGTGACAAAACGTTTACCTGAAAGGCTGGGTAATCTATACATAGTTACTTATTGTAGTAAGACAATAAAACCTTTATCAGTAATACAAACTATATTTAGTTAAAATGGGGTTAAATCCTCCAAGCTCTAATAAATGTAATATTCAGGGTTGTTGTTGTTCATCCGTCAATTCAACAAGGACCTCTCTAGTCACCTGAGGGTTGGAGGGGCTGGTTCTGTTCTGTGCATGCACAGGTGGCTGATGAGGCTAACGCTTGCACTGAATGTTTTCTTGCATAAGGGACAATGGATGAGTAGGACCTCTCTAGGAGGGTTGATGGCATATGCTTTTCTGGCATGCCTTTTCAGCTCTGCAGCTGCTGTTCTGCTAGATTCGCACAACTTGAAGCCTTTGTGCACAGAGGAATGCCAAGTGACTTGGTCACTTGCTGTTTGCTCAATGAATCAGGGTTTATGTTGAATGCTTTCAATGCAGCTTTGAGACTGTCTTTGAAGCGTTTCTTCTGACCTCAATAGGATTGCTATCCTTGCTGTAGCTTGCAATAGAATAGTCTCTTAAGCAGCCAGTGGTTTGGCATACAACATGTCCCCCCCAGTGAAGCTGGCACTGCATCAGGATGGTGTCGATGCTGAGACTGGTGGTATTAAAGTAGTTCAGCTTCCTGGCGTGGCATTGGTACAACATCCACGTTTCGCATGCATAAAGTAGTGTGGGAAGCACAACTGACCTGTAGACCTTTAGTTTTGTCTAGATGCTGATGCCTCTTCTATCCATACGTTGGCATACGTTGGCATACAATCTGCCAAAGGTTGTGCTGGATCTGGCACTGTGAAGGTTCACCTCATCATCAATAGTTATGCTCTTTGACAGTGTGCTGCCAAAGTAGGTGAAGCGGTTCACTAAGTTGAGTTTTTGGCCATTGACATTGATGTTGGGCTCAACATAGGACTCTCCAGGGGCTGGTTGTTGCAGAACTTCAGTCTCCTTGGTACTGATAGTCAGACCAAAACTTGTGCCGTAGCTGGAGAACTTGTCAACACTGCATTGCAGATCGACTTCTGATCCACCACTGAGGGTGCAGTCATCAGCAAATAAGAGATCCCTGATGGTGTCTGTCCTGACCTTGGTTTTTGCTTGAAACCTCCTGGGATTGAAGTTTTTCATCTGTACGGTACCTGATGCCGACTCCAACCTCTCTGTCTCTGAAAGCATTAGTCAGCATGGCAGAGAACAATGGACTGAACAGTATCAGTGCCTGAACACAACCCTGCTGGATGCCATTGGTTACTGGGAATCGCTCAGGTGACTCTCCATTGTCTTGGACTTGTGCCTGCAAGCCATGGTGGAAATGCTGCACCATGGATATAAATTTTCTTGGACATCCATACTTGGCCATTACCTTCCACAAGCCTTCTCTGCTGACATTAAATTAACTAATAAAATGTCTTAAATCAAAAATTAGCTTGAGGATTCAAGTTTATAAAATAAAGACCTAGAAATCCAGCAGAAAAATCAACAGCCATGTATTGGGATATCACTAATTCTTTGCACATGGCAACTTAAACAACTGAACATAAAACTGCCGAGATGCAAAGATGATTGTTCACTGCACTAAGTCATTGAATGTACCTGCAATTTGTTATATTTATACTTTGATTGCTAGCGATGACTTTATTTATTTATAAAGTTATGTTATATTCTTTTATCAACCAGAGCATGCCCTGATTTTTGGTTGTGTATGCCAGCTGGATAAGTGTACACCTGTTCACTATTGTTTGTGTAAAGACTACACAAAATACACTGGGACCTTTAATGGCTTTATTGTTCCTAGGTCAATAATAAAAAGATTAATACTTATCAGCATTGGAAAAAGCTGACATCTTTCAAAAATAAACTAAGATTAAAATGTAGTGACTGACTTTTAACACAACTAAAATGAACATTCACAAATACAGTCAAACCCACTTATCTCGACCTCGGTTATCTCGACAACCCGCTCATGTCGACCGTTTTGGTCCGGTCCCGAAAAAATTCTTCTTTGTTATGCTATTTTTTACCCGCTTATCTCGACCTCTGTAAAGTCGATAACCCGGTTATGTCGCTCATAAGTTTCGGTCCGAATAACATGTGGACCCGCTTAATTCGACGAAATGCAACTTTTTAACGTCAATCTCACAGAAATTGTACAAGAAATAGTCAGCAAAAGCGATCGATATTCAGGCACAATTTTGGTCCGTTACGGCAGTAGTCACATGTTTATTTCATATTCTTTCTATTTTTGGTTCGTAAGAGTAGCTTAATCGATTAGTTTATTAAGAATATATCATGTTCACTACAAAAAATATTCAAGGATTCACAAAGACAAGAGTGTGCACAAATTACAATGTAACTTTATTTTACGAAAACGCAGAATCTTAGATGTCAGCTACATGCGAATGGATAATCTCAGGCACTTGGCTTCTATACAATGGCAGTCGAGGCCCCATAATTTAGTTCTCATGCTTGAGGTCTTCTTAATTTTGTTTTGTTTTCTTATTTGTAATATATCTTATTTAGGTCTGGCAGAAAAATTGGCTTCCATTGTTTTAATTTATTTTCAAAATTCCTGTGAATACCAGTAAAGGGGAACCCAAGTCGGCAAAAAAAACAAACAGAAAAGAAAATAAGAATCGGCACACTTGAAAGAATCAAAAGTCAGTTTCCAGGGTCGGTTTGCTTTGCAATAAAATAACCTTTGTATTTGATATCCTGCCGGTAAGTTCAAAGAATTAGTTTACTGCTCGATGTGTTTATTCACCACCCGTGCATCTATTTATTTGCCATCTGGAATCGTAATTGATACAAACTCGCATTGATGCCTGCGGGGTAAGTAGTCTACTCAACATTAACTTGCTTTAATAAATACTCTTTGTAACCCATGCTAGCGAAAGGAGTGTCATTTGCACTCACAGTCAATGTACATGTACATGTATTTTCAAAAACATTTATTGATCTTTATCTGCGAGATACTGTCATATATTAACCTGGATATAATACAATCTTGGTTATTTTGCACCTAACACCGCGTTATGTGTGAATGGCGGGTGCCTGAAAGCAATCGGTGAATGTTTCTCTCTCACTCTCTCGTTTGTGATTTTCATTGATCCATTTTTCAATCTGATAACATATTCAAACCTCTGGGTACAACCAAACATGATTTGTTTTTCAATATTCACATCAATTATAAAAATGCATCGTTTGTTATCTGACATAAGTGATGCACACTACAGTAATGGATGCATACGCTACATGTGATATAAGGAGTTCATAGATATATTTTTTCTTTAATAAATTACTTATGATGATAAAAAAGGAATAAATGATAACAACACCAGGTTAGTTCATTTCATTTTATTATCAATTAAGCGTTTTGTTTATTTTATTGTAACATGCAGTGGGAGGGGATTCCAGTAAACACCAGCAAGAGACAGGAGTAATACTCAAGGACATTTTTAAAATTACCGGTTTTTATGAACCCGGATATCTCGGGACCCGGTTATATCGACGATTTCTTTACACCCCCAACGTAATCGAGATAACCGGGTTTGACTGTAGAATGTTTTTCATCTTTATTCATCTAAAGAAAAATGCCATCATGGTAAGACATTTTTTTTTACTTCATTAACACATCTTCACAATTTATTTTAATAAAATACTTATTTATTTTTGTATAAAACTTTCCAGTACTTCAAGAATTATTGTAAAATTCTGAGAGCCACACCATTTTCATGTTTTCTCCAAATCTAGGTTATAACAAAGTGTTATAGCAAAGTGCAGCAGATTTTCACAGTTGTATGTCCTGCAAAATCATAAATATTTGTGGACTTGACTTTTCCATTTTACTTTGGTAATGAATATCCATGAAACAAAATCCACCACACAAACACTTTCCTCAAACTCTGAAAAACATTTGCAGACAACAAACCATGGTCTTGGGATCAAACCTTCTCTCACACATGCACTAACATTTCCACACAGTAAACCATGTACATGGGATCAAATAACTTCTCTCAAACATTCACTAACATTTCCACACAGTAAACCATGTACATAGGATCAAACACTTATCTTAAACTCTGCTAAGTATCTGCACACAGCAAACCATGCTCTTAGGATCAAACACTTTCCTCAAACTCTGACCAACATTTGCAGACAACAAACCATGCTCTTGGGATCAAACCTTCTCTCACACATTCACTAACATTTGCAGACAGTAAACAATGTACATGGGATTAAAGCTGTACCAATGTCACTTTTTGCCTAATTTGCCGATACCGTGTATAGCCGATTATTAAAATTGCTTATACCGATGGTGAGACTGATTATTTCATTATCACAGTATATACTCGCGTATAAGCTGAATAATTTGGGAAAAATAAGTCCTGAAAGAAGGTGGGGGTCGGCTTATTCACGGGCCAATGTCTAAGCTTTACCGTCTTTAGGTCTTTTTGTTGACTACTGTAACGGCTGTAAATCTTGAAACATGAAACGATAATTTTTCCGTGTCCTAAGACATAGGCATGATAAAAAAGTAACTTTCGGTGACCTGACAATTATTAAACTGTTCTAAAGTACTATAATTGATTTTGCTATTATATTGCATGTGCATATTTTCAGATTTAACCAACACGAAATTAAATAAAGGTAAATACAGACTTAATAATTTGCGGGCCAGTTGAGAGTTTACCAGGGAGACCATGTACAATGATGTACAGTACTTACACAGTGCAAAGTGTGCAAAACATCACTTCAATCCTTATTTATTCCCAAACATATTAGATGCAGATTTTGCTTTATTAATTGTTTCGACCAAATTGTATTCTTCGAGATAACATTTCAGCTAGTCCTTAATAGCTGTTTCATTCACAATGAATCACCTCTCACGAGTTACTCAATTTTCAATGATATAAGCGATCCTACAAATTTAGGTAATATTTTTAAAAAGGGATGCATGTTTCATTGTAAAAGGCAAATAACCATCATAATTTACATGTTCATGAAGAGTGATAATAATAGTAAGGCATGCCCATGAACTTTTCAAAAGCCAAGTAGGGAGACTGAATAAAAAATATAGAGATTGGGACCTAAAGTCAGAAGGTTTTCCATGGCATTTTCAAAGCTTGGTTTTCACTAAATACTGATCCATCTTCCTGGTCCAATATGCGTGAAATTAGCAAGAGACTTGTCGTTTCTCCATGTTACGTGCCCTATTTTCATATTCTGGTCAGCTATCGTTAAACTGCAAAATACCTAAAGATTAGTCTTAAATAAACAAGCAAGAAAACCAGCATGACTAATTAAAAGTTAATCCTTACTGGACACGAATGGCCCTCCTTCGTAATTCACTGAAACCACATTCTACACTATTGTGTGTTATGCAATCACCAACAAGTGATTAGCAAAAAGGGGATTCCCAATTTTGTTTAATACCAGGTACCAAAATTGCCAGCCTCATGAAACCATACATGTGGCAACAAATATTTTCCCCTCCTTGTATATCTGACCATATTCCCTTATTGTCATCTCGTAAAGAATTAAGTGTTGTTTATTATAAAACATCTATTCTGAATTAGTTTTTTTGAGGACACATTTGCTTCGTGGTATGTATTTCATTCCTTAATTTAATTTAACAATGGTAATTAACATTGGTATATACGGTATAATAATGCCCGAGTTCATCCATGCAAGTTTCTTTCGCGGAAATGGCACTGTAGTATATGGAGTTAAGAATTCATAGCGATTGTTCTTGGGATTGAAATTAACTGTGGACGATTTTATTGTTATGTTTCATTTTTTGTTCTGGTTTATTTTTCATTTTTGTATTAATGTATGGGTAAAAAATCATTAAATTACGTGAATACTGTTTAAATTTAACATTCTATTTAGTGAAGATGCAAATTCTTTATAGAAAAGTAATTATTTCATCACAACAATAATTCACAGTTGACACAACAGAACATGTAGGACTTTTTGTGTTTAGAAGAAAATAAAAATCAAGGACATATTGTAATAATCGGGAGTTCTCAGCAAAAATCGGAAGATAACACTGTTTATATATACATATAATACTATTTATCCTTCTCTCTCTCTTTTTTTGTTTGAAATAGTTTCGGTTGTCTGAAATAGTTTCGGTCTCCGTAGAGGCCTTATTTTTGTTTGAAAACTTGGTCTATTCGCTCTCCCTACTACTCAAGATGAATGTTATGATTAAATTTATATTTTGGAAATGTTATTTTTTAAATTTGTTCACATCGGCACCGATTATTTCTGCCAATACTGATTATACCGATTGTTCTAATTATGATTATGAGTACGGTCGATTAATTGGTACAGCTTTACATGGAATCAAACAATTCTCTTAAACCAGTGTATCCCCTAGGGGTCCAAGACTGAGAGTCAAAAGTCTCCTTGGTGTCAAAACTGGGGGTCAGACTGAGAAAAAACAACAAATGTTTGTATGAAAACTGGGGTTCAAATTAAAAATGTGGGTGTCTCTAAATTGCAAATAAGGGTAAAGGAAAACTCTGGCAAGTATCTGCACACAGCAAACCATGCTTTTTGAATCAAACACTTCCATCCAACTCGGGAAAACATATTCACACAGCAAACCACACTTAATTCCTCATTAAGGCTGCGACTAAATCTGATTACACCTATCGAAAGTAGGGAAACATGGATATAATCCTTGTGTTAGAAAGTACATGGATGTAATCCCTGTTAGTAAGTACATGGATATAATCCTTGTGTTAGAAAGAATGTGGATATAATGCTTGTGTTAAAAAGTATATGGATATAATCCTTGTGTTAGAAAGTACATGGATATAATCTTTCTGTTAAAAAATAACGTGTATCAAGCCATGGCCTGATGACCCTTAAGTCCTTTGCCTTCAAATTAGGTTAGATTTTGAGTGAGCTTACATTCTGCTCCATTAACACTGGTTCAATGCCAAAGAAAGGCCTCATAGGCATAGCTGGTTTTATCTCTGCACCTGGACTGGAAGGCCGAGGAGTGATACAAATTCCACCAGTTTCTGAATTATAAAGAGTAAAGTGATAAGGGATTGTCTATGAATGCTCTTTGTCTTAAACTGAACAATACCAATGTTCACATTAATGCGAAAGTTTGTCATATTCACACACATTCTGAGTCAAGAATACAACTTCAAAATTTCTTTGTATCAGTTCATATAATATGTATTTTTAAAACTTACCTTTTATTGACATGGCACAACTTTATACTGAAATGGTAATATAAAGCCATTTCTATGCATCAAGCTATTCTGCACTATTTTGATTTAGTTCGAACTGAACACATCAACAAAAGTGTATGTTCAGACATAAAAATATAAACACTAAAAAGCCTACTGATTTTATTGTTCACATGTAATTCAATCCAAATTTCTGATATAATGCATTCCAACCACCGAACTCTCTACCAGGATAGGATTTTTCTTCTTCCTTTACTCTCTACTGTATCCCCAATTTCCCTCAAAAAGGTTTAAATTAAAGTGGTTACGAACAGATTTTGGGTTAGGACAATTTAAGCTGCAAAATTTCTGTTTTTTATGGATGAGAAAATTTCTGAAAACGTCTGAAACATTTTACTTCTTAAGTACTCAATTGTAACGATTGAAAAAATGAACTAAAGTTTTTAACAATAGCAAAAGCAACCAAATAATACAAATCAATATTTTTGGTTAGTCTGAATAAATATGGGTAGTGCTTCTTTAAAGACTGTCTCCATATATTGAAAGATTTGCACTTCTTATGACTTTTGTTAATATGTAGGCTGTGTCATTTTGTTATTCTGATGTCCTTGGATGTATCTGCATTCAACATACTTTTTTATTTCATGCAAATATATACACCATGCATTCAATGCTTCTAAGAAAAAACTGGTACTCTAATTTCTGAAAAAGTCAAGCTGTCTCAGTGTCTAAATATACCACACATTTTTGTCTTCTGAAAATACATATCGTACAGTCCCATGCCATTTTATCAACATTTTTCTCATGTGGTAAACCATATTATTGACAAGCATACCTGTCTGCCACCATGTGTCAATTATATCACACCTTCCATCTCCCACTACATGGTAATACCACTCCCACGCTTCATGATTCAGTGGCTCACCAACTGGAAACATAAAAATATTGAAAATGTAACAATCTCATAAACTTAACAGGAAATCTCAAGAAATAATAAAACAACTACAACAGCTTGAAAATATATGGTATCACATAAATAACTTGGATGGTCATGGATTGAAGCCTTCTCTTACTCGCAATCTTAAACAATTTCAACAGCTTGGACATAATTTACCAGATGAGGATACATGAGAATGTGGACAACACTAAGAAATGCATTAAAGAGGGAAACTTTTACTTTTGTTTTTACTATTACATGTTCCATGGTGGAAAAAGCTCTGTAAACTCATTATCCCCTAAACCAAGCAGGTAGGTAGTCAGTCCACTATAGCCTATATGCAAGAGGTATCACCAAGGGCAATGAAAGCTGGATTAGTGCATGTATCCCTGAAACTCACAGTGAATATCTGACTTCTTTTTTTGAGCTTTGTATTCCTTAAATAAAGCTGTGACTTGGCAAAAACATTCTCAATAAAATTATCACTATAATAGTGTAAATTTCATGTAAAATAAAGAAATAAAAAAACTCATGCATAATGGTAAAACAGTGATTTACTTTTAACTAACTGTTATCTTGTGATTGATAATCCATTAATCCATGTATACCTCCATTAAATTCATTGCATATTCCTACATAATATAACAAATACTTCAACATGCTTGATCAAAAATGCTTGAGAAGAGTTGAATTCATTTCAATTTGGGTCAAAATTAATTTGTGACACTCTTGTATATGTGTGTTCTGTCATTAATGATAAAAGGATCTGCTATTACATTAGAATTTTGGGAATTTTCCCCCCAAGGATGCTATATTACATTGGGGTTTGGGGATTTCCCCCCATAGATCCTCTATTACATTGGGGTTTGGGAGATTTTTTTTTCTCCTTTGCTTTTATGACTTTAATTTTTAATTCCCCTCACTCGTGTTTCCTGTATAAGTAAAATAAAATCTGAGTCAAATTGCGTGTTTAATTAGTTTAGGATGGGAAAAAATCAGCGGTATCTTTTATATTAACACATCACATGGGATAATGACTTATAAAAACATAACTGCTCAATTGTTTCACCAGCTGCATGTACATAGTTCAATGCAAAACTTTATAACAGCATACAGGAAATTCTGTAAGACAAGTATGACATGTTATAGCAGTGACAGGAGACAATGAAGCAAATGAAAAGTAGGGACAAATTGACAGACATATTGAAAGCCAGGATAATAATAGTTATTTACCAAATGACACACTTAGTTTCAAGGTATCTGATGATGAAACAGTAAAGTCTGGAATTCCTGGCTGAACCAAGTAACTTCTTTATACGTCACAGAAAGGCAACTTTTGGCTAAAATTCAAATGTAACTTAAGTGTAACCTTTCTTAACTACCTACAAGTAGAATGGAGCAAATGTTGGCTGTTAAACAGAAGTGAACATAGAGGGAAAAAATATTTTGAAATGGCAAAGGAGAAAACCAAAATTAGCAGGATACTCAAGTAGCAGATGAAGAGAGATGACCAGTATAGGTGACTTAGCAAATTATGAATTTGTCTCAAATTTTTTTTATACCACATCCTAGTTTCCTGAGAGAGGATCTGTCATATTTTTTCACCCAGGAGTCCCCTGCCTTCAGAAGCATGCGTAGGCTGGTTGGAGCAAGGTAGATGTGATTCAGCCTCAATCTCTGTACCATTTCCCAGTATCGACCTAAAAAAGAAGGAACTGAAGTAAAAAACTCATGATGTTACAGCATATTGTACATAATAGAACACATGAATGATGTTAAAGCCACACTGATCACATGAAAAGTGATAACTGTATCTCACACAGTGCTATCACAGATACAATCACAAAAATCTGCATTTATAATTGGTCAGGTACATTTGAAATGTACCCCCCCCCCATTAGATCTTATGTCTATTAGTTTGGGCACTGATTCTCATATGACTTGATTGTTTTATGATCATTGTTTGCTTCCTTTTATTACCCCACACTTCTACAAAGTGCAGAGACATCATTGCTACCACAATGCTTTAGTGTGTAAATCTGGGATTTAAATTATCATCATTTTTCCTTCCATACCAACTTCAAGATCTTATTGAAACTGAAGGCCAGATATGTGGCTGGTACACATGCACAATGAGATTTTACTATTCCTAAAACCATATTTGCTTTAATTTCTTTCAACATTTAAATGTCTTTGTATACTTTAGCTTATCACTGCTTGGACTTGGCACTAGTTTAACTAATTCATTGAAACTATGAAGGCCTGGTATGTTTATACACAACTGGGTTAAACTTTTTATATCTGGCCAATTTTGCAGGATTTTTCATAAAAAAATTGTCAAGAAAGAATGTATTTGAAAAATTCAGTTCACCATCACTTATCCTCCCATATCAGTTGGAGAACTGTATTGAAGCTTTGTAGGTTTGTTGCTGTTGTTGTTGTAGGGTTTAACAACATTTTTCAGCACTCAATGGGCTATAACATGGTGGCCAGTATTGATCGTGAAGGAAGAACCCGGGAAAACTCCAGAAAGAACCACCGACCCACGAGAAGCTACTGGCAAGCTTTCTCACATAATAACATTGGCCGAATCTGAGACTTGAACCCACACAGACAGAGGTGAGATGGCAGTGAACTGTGGAGAGCGATTTAAACCACTTGGCCACTCAGGGCTCCTTTGTAGGTTTGTATCGTGATTGGTACAGATGAGTAATACGGTTTTACTTTTCTCCTCAGGTTCATATTTGGGTCTATTTCTTGAAAATTATCGAACAGGGTGGTTATTTTTACTTCTGCTCATCATGACTTCTATTAAACAGGAAGGAAGATTTTATTTAAACCCTGTTGGCTTATATTTTATGATTGGTTTTTGGGGACATTTTTTAAAAAAAAGTCCCCAAAAAATGAATAAAAGGAATAAATTACAATGGTTACCTTAAAGCATATCTACAACTGCTACATATCAAACCAACAGAATTTCTGTAAAATCTTCCAACCAGTGTGAAAAAAGTGGTAATGAATTCAATTTCCATAATATTCCATTTTTTGGACAGAATTTTTTTCAAGAAAGGTTCCACAAAGGGTCCATAGGAAATGAACTTAAATTATTTTTGTTTATCTGCACCAATAAAAAAATGTAGCCTTCAAAGTTTTAATAAAATCCCCTAAGCTTAAATGAACTAAAGACTGAAAATTCTCCTTTTTTCCACACTGCTTTTAAGTACTAGTGGTCATATTTGATAGTGGCTTGGCATGATTTTAACAAATCTGAATTAACTTCATACCATGATGCTTTCTCTCAAAATGTGTGTGTGCGTGTGTGTGTGTGTGCATGTGCGTGTGTGTGTGTGATTTCGACTTTTAATGTAGTTCAACAATTTTTCAGTCGTATTGCTATGAGATCTGCAGTGTGACAGTTAATAGTGATGCATAGCATTGGGGCATCATGTCGCAGACATGTAGCATGATGTCCCAACCAGTCACATTATCCTGACACCAGGCCGACCAGTCCTTACACTAACCTCTTAATGCTGAGAACCAAGATCTCTCAAAATGGCTGAAATTCTCTGAAGCAGCTTTGAGAAGAAGTCAGTAAAAGGTTTTACTATCTCTAGCACAAGTGACCAATATTCATGTCAGATCAGCATTAAAAGAGCTTCATGAAAGCTTCATGACTGAAAGCATCTTTCAGTCAAATTTGGTCAAATTATGTCAAGTAAGTTTGTTTTCTACTTTTAGTAATAGTAGTGAGTTGCTCTGTTGGTCTAAGTTGTTCAAGCATCCACCTCTGATGCTGGAGGTCATGGGTTTGAGCCCTGGATGAGTCATACATATACTTATAAAAGTTTGTCAGATTCTGTTGAGTGATTTTTGAGCAGTCTTTTAAAGGTTTTTCTATGATGAGCATCAGTGGGCATATATGATGGAATACTGGCACCATTTCAGTAAATCTGATGAGTTTTATGCAATGCCAAAATGATTTCTTTCATATTTGGTCAAATTTTATTGAGTAATTTTTTTATGACTTTGTAAAAATGATATGTGAAAAGATACTGAATGGACAGTCCACAGACACAAGTACCACACCATAAGCCCACTTGGCCTTGCTCTAAGATGAGCAAAAACAAAAAAACAAGTCCTTCAAACAGAATGATTCTCCACTGGCTAACAAAATACTGATGAAAACCTAGATAGACTATTCCCCCCCCCTCCTTTATTCATTGAAAATGCTGTGTTCTGAATCCATCTCTCATACTGCTAAGAAACTCCAACAGACCATATTTAATAACAAAAATATTTTTAAATGTTTCAGTTTACATGCTCACAAGCTATGCGCAGTACACACATTTTTGTCATGGCCTTTACATTGACCCTGATGACCTTCACCTTGACCCTAATATCATGGACAGATAATCAGTGAACTCATTTCAGATCTGCCAAGATATATGCACATGCTACATTTAATTAAAAATGCAATAAATAATTATTTTCAAGTAAAAAGGAATAAGTTATGGAACTGGCATTGGACAAGGCATTATTCAGATATACCCACAAACAGGTTTGATTAAAATCCATTCATATTTGTCTGTATTATCATGCTCACAAGCCATTATGGATAAATATTGGAATCAAAATATATTTTCAGTCGCAATAACTCAAACTCCACATCATTGACTGCTACAACTTGAGAATTATCCTACTTTTTCATAGTGAAATAAATTAAAAATGTCATAGTTTCTGATTACCAAATATTTAAATATGTATATGAGCATGGGCAGGGCTCAGAGAATATTTCTGAATGTTCTACTACAAGAAATGCTCTTTTACACAATTACAATTATCTGTCCACAAATAAAAGCAATAAAAAATCTTAAAGATGTCTATAATACAACCAGTTCATGCAGTCAGATCAGACTAACGTAACTTCAAGTAAGAATAAAACTTAAACAATGAAGTTACCTAGAGTGCTAACAGATATGTATATGGCCAAATATGAACACGGATGGTAAAAGTGATTACTATATCAACCTTCTGTCAAAGTAGACACAGCATAAAATAATTTTAGGCAATGTTACGGCTATTGGATTTAATTTTATTTATTTTTAATTATTAAATCCAAATTTGTCATTTAGGGTTTATTATTATTTAAATGGGAAATTTTTCTAGAAAATTCACTTGACCTGGACTTTTCTGGTAAACAGGCTGACCTTGGCTTTGTTACCTCAATATCTGACCTTGCTTTAGACATTGTCAACAAGTCTTCAATTCTATTGGTTGGTTTCGGGGACAGCATTTTATTAGTGGCTGATTTTTCTTTCTGGTTCATTCTATCTCTATGTGACTTGAAGAAGGTACTTTTTCCATGACCTTCCAGACTCACATGATTCCTCTTGTTTACGTGGGAATAACAATATATATAGCTGTATTTTAGAAGCTAACTTTAGTAGAAATATTGGGCTGTAAGTTATTGGTTGTGTATTTATGTTTGAGTGTTAATATTATTCTGGACTTGTGTCAATTCGTTGGAAAAGAAGAATTATTCTATTTATCTGGAAAAGGACATATGTTTCATAATTTCATCTGGATGATTTAAAAACAAGAACTGCATCACGTGACATTGTCAGCCATTTTGGATTATTACATCGTCAAGATTCGAACCTGGAACTATTAGAACATTTATTTATCAGGACTTGCAATTCCATTGGTGGATTATTTTGTGAATTCTAAATTTGTTGGATTTGATTCTCTAAAACTGTAAGTTCAATTGTTTTATTTAAATAATTGTACTTAATAAATTCATTGTTAAAGTTATACAAGTTTGTTAGTTTTCACTCTTTCTGTGTTGCTGCTTATTCGAGCCTAAGCACGTAACAGCAACAAATACAGATGAAATGAATGTCTATTTTGAAATCAAACCCATTGTACTTGAGATATTACACAATTTAAATGCTGTCTTATCAGGCACCAGACATTGTTTAAATATCAAATAATTGTCATTTTCATGCATTATATGATAATGAACTGTGTTTTTAACCTATTCTCACTTTTTCTAAGTTATCATCAAGTACAATCAAAGATCAACAAAACCTAACTTTAATTCATGCAAGGAGTATGATCGGACAAATATAGTAGTATTACCTGGATCTGGGTAGAGTGGTGTGCTCTCAAAGAGCACAGTGGTGGCACCATTACTGAGTGGTCCATATACCACATAGCTGTGGCCTGTGATCCACCCCACATCTGCCACACAGCCAAATACCTCGCCATCCTTGTAGTCAAACACATGCTGAAAATTTGATGTTTAAGCTAAACAAGAGTTCTACAAATCACAGCCTCTCATATGCGAACTTTGGTATGGTGATGCAGCTCTGTGCTTTAGCAGATGAGATAGGAAACCCTTGCATAACAGGCATTTAACTACAGGCATATGGGTAGTAATATAGTTTTAGTTAAAGGAACATAAATGCAAAATCATAATGTTAATGAAAACACATTATATGTCTTGCCACAGACAAGATAGAAGTGATACATGAGAGTTAATGATGAGAAAAGTGATTATATTGTAACTCAAAGATGAGACAAAAGTGATAAACAAGATAAGATAAATGGCAAGGAATGTCATATGTCTTGTCATTTTCACAGCTTAGATAACAATCTTGTTATGTTAATCATTATGGTAAAGAAGTTGGCTCAACTATCAAGAAATATACTGAATGCAATCAACACTTAACAGAGCAAAGACATGTCAATATCTTGATAATATGAAAATTATGGTAGTCAACAATGTCCTTTGGAGAAATTTTACTTTAGGATCTGTGTTGACTGCATGTGTATGTAACTGAAATTTTCAAGATATTAAAACTACCATTTACACTTATTTAGAAGTTAGTCCAATCACAAGCTGCACTGAGCCAGATCTACCATTGCATAATGTGCCAGTAGGTCTGGATCTGCGCAATTTGTAAGGATATATATATATATATATATATATATATATATAGCTATAGCACTCTCCAAAATAATGCCCAGAACGTAAAGGTGATCATTGAATATTTGCAGATTTGCAGGTGTAAATATTTACCTCTCTTGGAGGGTGAAAATTCTAATTTTGACATATCAGTAGTGAAATACATCTCCAGTATCTATACCTTTTCAATGTAATTATGTGAAATTCCCAGGATCCAACAATGATTTAGATTGTCTGATCTACATGGTTGAGGGAACTGATGTCCCCTTCAAGAGCTGAATAAGTCAAAAGCCCAATGGACCTCAACTGCTACTATTACTACATAAAATATAGATAATTTTTAACCAAATATTGCTGAAACACCACTCACCTGACATTTTCACCTCTATCAAACACAATATTTTTTTCAATTAGTGGATTGAGCGGGGCTTGAATTTAACTCAAATTTCTTTGTAGCCAGAAGGACTAGTGTACTGAGAAATTTTCTAGTCCTACCAAACAGTTACTAGTCCTGTCGATAAAACAATGTCACACAGTAGTATTGCATTCCTCTCTTTTATGTCATTTTCATTCAACTTTTGCTTTTTTGCCGGAGGCGGAACACCTATAAAACGCCACATTTTGCCTGTCTTATAAGGTGGGAATTGTGCCTTGTTTTGAAATATGAGATGTTACAGTATAGCTTATGCGAATTATTTACAGTAAGAAAAGGTATGGCACAGTGTCCTTTATATAAGAAAGTCTAAGCAAGAAACACATTTCATAACACATGCATCTGCTCCCCCCCCCCCATTAAATGGCCTCTCCCTAAAAAAGTCTTGACTTCAGTGGATGTTCTGCAGGATCAAAGCAGTGGCTATTGTAAACACTGTTATAAAATATTAACATCAAAACATAATGTTAGTTTCACCTTGGAAAATATGTTCCCATCAAACGAAGCCATTTGACTCGGCGTGTTGTATGTAATAGCTCCAATTACGGTCTCATCATTAATAGCTTAAGTTTAGTAAGTGTTCCTAATTAATCGGACCCCAATGTATTGTTGAAATTAATAATAAGCGGGAAAATTTTCAAATCTTAGATGCCCATGCGGAGAGAATTTAATTCCCAACAAATGTACGGCATTCTGCTTGGATATCTCCACATGTATTCAATTATTTGTTCAGTCTTGTATGGGAAAAATATAAAAACAATCTTTATTGTCACAGAAAAAGTAGTTGTATGGAAATGATGACAGCATCAGTGATCATAATAATTTGATCTAATTTTTATAATTATTTTGATGCAAACTTAAATTATGCAGTTTCCAGTTTGGCTAGCAAGCAACAAAAAAAAAAAAAGGAAACAACCAAGCATGCAAACTAATTTCTTTGAATAATTCTTTACTGTTGTAGTTTTGTAGTTTGTTACTGTGGTCGCGTGAATAAAGTGTGATACCAGGTTATTTTTCATTTAATTCGCTAGCAGATTAATTAGGATATCAATTACCAAAATTCTTGTTAATGACGGAATCATGATTGGCACTGTTAAGCGAAAATTAGATGGCTTCTTGTAATAGAAACACACATTTCTGAGGCAGAAATTTATTTCATCTTCTCATGCTAATATTTTATGACTGTTTTCACAATGGTCACTGCGTTGATTCTATAGAATATATGCTGAATTCACAGCTTTATTAGGGTATTGAGTAAACAAACGCTGACTGTTGATAAACAAAACTTACTAGCCGTTCCAACTAATAACATTATGATAGTTACTAGTCCGATAAGAAATCTACTAGCCTCGGGCTAGCAGACTACTGCTAATTTCAAGCCCTGTTGAGAGTTTTCCAGATTTCTAAAAGATTAATTTCATTCCTCTGCTGACCCTATTATAAAACATATAATAAGATGTTCAAGATGGCTGCTGTGAGGACCATGATGAATATCAGATTATCCCAGTTTGTTTATATTCAAGACCATCTAGACACCATAATATGTCTCCTACTGAAAACCCTATGCTGATATGTTTTTCCATTCAGGAAGAGTAGCAATAGCAAGAATGTTAAGATGGCTGTTATGGTAACCATACTGGCTTTAGGAACAGCGCCATTTTCATTCAAGACGAACCTGACATCATAAGTTTTCTAGTGAAAATCCCAGCTCGATATAACCATCCACTTAAGTGGAGTAGTCATTAAGAGTTTCAAGCTGGCTGCTGTGATGGCCATAAAAGACAAGGCACCAAGATATTTATATAGGACCAAACAGACATAATAGGAAGTCTTCTGGTGAAAACCCCATGCCAATATGAATTTCCATTCAGAAAGAGTAGCAATAACAAGCTTTTAAAATGGCTGTCAAGGCAGCCATAAGGTACACCAGATCAGAACCTTTTCATTTAAGACCAACTACACAAGAACTATTTTCATGAAAAACCCATGTAGATATGATCAACCATTCACAAGGACTAGCAATAACAATATTTTCAAGACGGCTGCTATGTGGCCATACTTGATGCCTAAACAGCACCCTTTTCATTAAAGACAAACTTAATCTTGGGATGCATCTTTTTCTTAAGTTCCATCTCAATTTTCCAAGTAGTTTCAGTGAAGCAGTAACAAAACACTTGTCCAAATATCTGGACATATAAATGGCAGACATTGAATAACAGACAACAAGCAATATCATAAGCTTTCTTATCTAAGACTTATTGAGCTAAGAAATCAACAATATTCTAGCTGAGCACATTACGGTAGTAACTAAGTCATAACACATTTTTTTCTGAAAAATGCAAAACAAAATAATCACCTTACCTTCATGGTGACATTAGCATACAAGAGGTAGCCTGCCTGAGAGTGGGTAATGCCCTTGGGTTTCCCTGTAGAACCTGAGGTGTACAACATAAAGAGAATATCTTCACTATCTAGCACTTCTGGTTTACACTCTGATGACTCTTTCTCCATCTCCTGTAACCAAGGAAATGTAAATGTAATTGTTTCAAAACAAAAATTTGCTACAATCATGCTGATGCAAAACTATTCCATATAACTGACAAAATTTTAACCAAAAATATCAACATGCTAAATTAATTTTTGTCTGAATTAAGGAATTCTTTTCCCCTCATTTGGTTCCAATTCAATATGAGTCACACCTGATTATTTACAATATTATTTTGTTTCAAAGTTCCACTATTTCTCTGAAATTTTTCTTTGCATGCTAATAAAAATTGTATTACTAAATAGGCAATGCTTATTACTTTTGTAAAAATATTTAGTACCTTGCTTCTAGCAGAGGCCAGCGACTTAAGGGCAGTTATCTGCAGACAACAGTATAAACCACTAAATTTTTCATACACTCAACAAGCTGGCTTCTCAAAAAAACGAATCAACATATGAATTTTTTTATATTACCCACTGATTTTGGTGATCACAACACAGTATTAACTAAATTGTCATCACAATTTTGTTATCTAAAACTTACAAAGTGTATAACCAAGATTCAAGAAAATCATTCTGACATTTCGGCAGGATATTATGGTGGATTTAAACTTAAAGGAGCAAATTATGTTTTACAACTAAGCCCTAACTGTGAAATTTATGAAATTTTCCATTTAGAATATAAGTTTACATTCAACTGAAACTGCAGAAAATGAACATCACTTCTTTTCAGTAACTGCAACTAGCTTTAATGGTGTTGTCTTTAGTACAAAGTACAGTTATGAAACCAAGAACTATACAATATATATTCACTTGGAACACAATCTGTATAATAAACATCTTAAATTAATTATAGTGCAAGCTAGCCTGTCATGATATGGTACAATATGTGTGTGTTAAAGCAGTATGTCTTGTAGGCAATATATGTAGAAAATAATGGGTGGCAAATTCAAAAACTAGCTGGAAATAGAGATGAACATTAAACAATGGTGACCAGTTTGTGACTGGACTGTATATAACCTTTTCTAGTCTGAGGTCTAATTTTCCCATAGGAACATCAGCTCCTGTCCGTTGGTAGACGAAAACCCGCTTTACACATTCTGATAAGGCTACAGCAGTGTCAACAGTTTTTTTCAGCTCTATTGTTTTCCCTCCTCTCAGACCCTGATCAGCTGTGATAACTGTCTCAGCTTTAGCTGGAAAAAAGAAAGTCTTTCTAGTATATTACCTGATCACATTACATTATGATAACTTTCTTTGCTACCTCTGAATCCAGCCTTCCCAGAATGATGTGAAAAGAAAAAGAAAAAACATCTTTCTGTCTCTCTTGCTGTCTATCCACATACACACACATATACAAGCAACTCATACAACTTAACTCCCCTGTCTTACAATGTGGAGAAGAGTGGGAGGGATTATTTGTATTGTGGTCATGTAAATAATATAGTATAAGCATAATTTAATTTATAAAAATTGCTTTCTGTAATGGGAGGAGGAAATGCTGAGCATCCTACCTCTACATGTGTCCTCAATGAGGAATATGCATGCACTACTAATGGATGAAATTCTCCTAATTTTAGCTTAGCACAATGGGGGACCTTAGTTCTAGACATGTGAGGAGATCCCTATGAGATTCTGCACTTAATTGTAGAGGTGGGTATTGAATTAAAAACCATACCGCAATATAAAAATGACATATAACTGTTAATTTATTGAAATAAAATAAATGCAAAAATGCAAAAAGTAAATAAAATTAGTTAACTGCATAATTAAAATACGGTAGAGAAAACAAATAAAATGCAGTACAATAGTTGGAATCTAACAAAGAAATAAAATGAGGTAAAACTGAAGTGTATTGTCTAAACTGTACAGTTTGTAGTTTACTTTTTGATAAACACAAAATGCATGGTCTTTTCATTGTCACTTTACCCATTGTAGTTCAAACTGTACAGTCTTGAAAATCACATTATGGAACTTGTTTCATATTTTTCTTTAAGAAGATAAGATCATCAACAAGATTTGGTTGTAGGGCTGAGTGTTGAACATTTACAATATCTCCAACAATGGAGAACACCCTCTCAGAAGGGACAATGTTTGCTGGGTAAGGATTTAGTAAACTTAGCTAATCTAGGAAATCTCTGCTCATGATTTTTCCACAGTTGAAGGAGATCTGAATTCAAGAGAATCTACAGAAATACTCTATAGTTCTTTAGCTCTTCTTCTAGTTCTTTCATTTTTGTTTTTAAAGCTTCAACACCAGTTATGTAGACATCACAAAGAAGTTATTGCATGCCAGAACAACCTTTATCTATCATATCACTCTGACCAATGTCTGACTTGAGCTTCTTGCAAACTGGTTGAGTATCATTAGCACCAGAATTGGCAGACAAAGATAACTGCTTGGGTAGCTGTGACAAAAGTGGTCACTGCATTTCAAGAAACCTTGAAATCATGTAATAAGTATTGTTCCATCTAGTGGGCACATCAGCTATGAGCTTATGATCTGGTAGGTCCAGCAATTCAGCCTGGCTTCTCAGTTTATCTGCTATAGTTGTACTTTGGCAGAAGAAATCATATATTCAATGAATCCTGCTGAGGAGAATTTCCATGTGTCTAATCTTGTGACACTTTTGTGCAGCTAAATAAATTGTATGTGCATAACACTTGATGTGAAAGTTGCATCCGAAAAGCGTCCCTGCCTTGTCCATGTTAGATGCATTATCTGATATGATAGGTGTTGTCGGGATAGACTGTATTTCCCACTCTTTGAGGAACTCATGAATCACAGCAGCTATATTCTCTTCTGTGTGCACTTCATACATGGGCCTTGTTTGAAGAATTTAGTTTATTAGCTTCCAATGCTTAACAATGTGAGTTGACATTATAGTCAGATATGATTAAACTGACCTTGACATCTATCTGTTGTCAATGCAACCTTATCAGCATTTCATAGGTCTTCTGTTAACAGTGCTTTGAATTCAGCTTATTTTTTTGGAATGTTCACCTCTGCAAACTGCTTTCTACCCATATCGGGGGTGAAGTGTATGTAAAAGGTCTCTAAACTCTGGTGAATCCACTATTTGGTATGGACGCAAGTCTTTCATGATAAATCTGCACACTTTGTCAGTTATCTGTAAAGCATGTGAAGAATGATAGGAATATTTTGTGCCAATGACCCCTGGTAAGATTCTCTGGGTTGGCTGTGATGTTTTAGCTATAGTAAGATCGGAATTATATTCACCCGATGATCTCCCATTAGCAGGCATTGATGTGTGCATGTAATAGAAGCAAAGATGAAACAATCTGACACCAGAGAGAACAGGCAGGAGTTGAAGAAACTACCTTGCTAAAATAAACATTTTTGTTTAAAAATCTTCTTTTATGTATATTATGACATTCTTGTTGCATTTGGGAAGAAAACATACAAGATTGATGTGTGTAAGGAATTCCATACTGAGAAGGAATAAAGTCAGACTTATCCACCTTTATTATCCACCCTAGATAGACTGCACATGAAGGTAATAAGGTTGTTCATATCATGTACCAAAATTGAACTTACCCAATGTTTTTGACAAATGTCATCCAATTAAGCCATCTTCACTGCTGAGGTGGTCATCCTGAATACACAGATTCATGTGTTCATGAAGACTCAAGGGCCCAGGTTCAGGCCAAAAGGAAAAAAACAAAATTGAAAAAAAAGGTGACTGGCGCCCATGGGTACACCAGCTGGTGGGGGGAAAGTCAACATTTAGGTATATCCAAACAGTATGCATTAGAGTGTGACATATCACTGAGACACGAAGCCAGCTGGCAACCAACTCATGTAAAAGAAATGTTTGCATTATAGTACTATGGTTGCAAATTTGTTCAACAATACTTTTGATAATTTGAAAATGTCTGAAACACTGAGAAAAGTACAGTAAATATACTGAAACCTAAGAATTTCAGCTACAAAGGAGACAAGCCATACTGACCATATGGACAGTAAACTGGATTACTCGTTGTTAAATGCATCATAAGGAAGCTGGTAAAAGATCTAGTGGACAGTGATCTTAAACTTCAGGTGGTTTTGATTGGATCCACTGCATATTAATAGATAAGTGATTAGTATTTTGGACTCAACCAGAAATGTGTCAGTTTGAATCCTGCCAAACAAAATGGTACAGCTACCGTGGTGTGCCCCTGGACAAAGTACTTAACTTTACACTTTACTTCAACACCCCTGACTAAATATACAAATTAATACTTTGATGTGCTGTTAAAAACAAAAAAAAAAAAAAAAAAAACATCTACACTGCACATCAAATTCCAGTCATTACCATCCATAATTCTTCCTGCCAAGGCCTCAGCACTGAATCCAGCAAACACTACACTATGAACAGCTCCAATATGTGCACAGGCCAGCATAGATGCCACTGCAATTGGGGACTTTGGAAGATAAATGGCTACTCTGTCTCCTTTCTTGACCCCATGGCTCCTTAACATGTTGGCCAACTTATTGACCAACACCTGAAGCTGCCTGAAAAAGTAACAGTAGATGTACCTGCTTTATTGATATGAAAATGTTTTGTTTTTCTTCTGTATGGCAAGGAATATACACTGACAATCTCCCAAGACCTTTGAAGCAACGAAAGTTCTGAATGTTACATACTCATCTTTAAACACCAAGCATTAATACTGTAATGGGTTGAATAAATACTACATAAAGAAGAATTCTCCATATTCCCCATTATAATTTTTTTTCAAGAAAAGCACTCAAATATGGGCTAAATGATCAACTAAACCAAATATCTAGCTCAGAAATCCTCTGAGTAGACTGAATTGACAATGAGTAGAATTCACAAATATCACTTTTTCTTCAAATTTCAAAACAATTTTCCAAAACTCAACCAAGGGAAAAAACTAAAACGTTCATGCACATCTACACCAATTACATATATCACCTACAATGTTTCATTAAAATAGTCCATGCTGTGTGGGGTAAGAAGAAATGTAATGAATGGAGACACTGATGGAAAGACAAAGAGATGAACAGAGACAATGGACAGCATCTCATAATTGCCTATTTTGATAGATATGTCTTGTATCTTGCTAATTTGGCCTTGCAGATGGTAAGGAGAGCAAGAAACAGTATTTTTGAGGGTAAGGTTCTCGAAAGAAATATCACCCAAAAGGTTACAATGGAAGTTTTGATTAAGAACACAAGACACAAGTGATTTAACAAGGCATTAAAGAGTAAAACAACCATCTCTGCAGCTCAAAATATCTAATCAGGAAAGTATTATAAAAAAAAAAAAAAAAACAATGGCTAAGCCATCTTAAAATCTGAATATGATTGATAGCGCTGCCCTTTAGCCCTTTATAGTGGAAGCCAAGTATTGTCTCCTCAAAAAGGAGAATAAAATCATAGTGGGGCAGTAAGGATTACACTTTTCTTCACATGAGAGCATAGACCTTGGATAAGGACCATCTCCTGCCCTGAACAATGCACTGGCAACTTTGATCTAAATCTTATCCTGGTGAATAGAGACAAGCAAGAACGTAGAGAATCTGATGGCTGTTTTGTAGGATAATGTCCCTGTGCTGTGACATAAAGTTTCTCTACTGGGGCAATAACCTAGCCTAGTAGTCAACCAGCTGTTCATGATGATCATTAAGCCACATTTTTAGTACCATTGAGGTACTGTTAAAATGAGCTATGCAGTGGAGGTCCTTCATTCTTAAGTACATGTGCAAACTGACAATTTCACTTCAGACTGAGAGCATCTACTGATCAGGCCCTCTGGTCTGGGACTGGGAAACATGACACAAGAGCTTACTTTAACCTTGTTTTAAAAACATCTACAAAGCATCTCCACCAAATTCTGAACAGGGAATCTCCTAAAGACTAGTTCAGAGATCATTCTAAGAGGACTACCCTGAATCTCTTGGACATACTGTCCACCAAAATGTTCTTCCTGCCACGAAGGTGATGAACTCAGAGGGCAATCATTTCCAAGGTTTCCAACCAAGGAGGTTCCAAACTTCCACACTGAAAGAAGGGGCATGTGTGCCTTCTTGCCAAAGGTATGCTACCACCATGTCATCAGAGGAAACCATCTGATAGAGATTAATTATTTTGTTGACACCCTCCTTTGGCCAAGAACATCAGGCTCATATCGAAATTGTTGATGTGCTGGGTAGGTTCTTCCTTGGATCATGAACCCTGATGAATTAAACCTTCCAGCTAGGATGAGTGCTCCACCAGGATTTTAACACATCAGTGAATAGATAGGATGGAGTTCAGGTACTTGCATGAGGACTCTGGCTTTAATCCAGTAATAATACACCCAACAAATCATATAATGGTAGAAATCTGGACCCTGAGAATTCTGAGCTATCAGAGGATCCTGGTGTGGTTTCCAGTTTGCCAGATGAAGAAATGGCCACTTGTGATGCTTTGGCATCCAAAGTGGAATGTTTAAGGGCTAGGAAGTAGTGTAAAACCAATGTAAAAAAAGGGGGGATTAACCACTTATTATACTGCCTAGCAAACTCCTGGCCTTTCAAAATCTTTGAGAAAGCTCTTGACCCTGGCTGAGTGGGGGAGCAAGAGATCTGTGCAACAGGCAGCCCTAGAGAGTCTTACTAAACTTTAGAGAATTTAGCTGCATAAAAAAGAAGGATATCTCATTGGGACTGAGTTTGATAATAGGAAAAGGGGAGGGGGAGGATGATCTGACACACTATTTAAGTGCTGGAATGCCAACTCTCAATCACTAGTGAAATTCACTGGTAAAGTTTCAAGTGAGAGGTCTCAACACAGTCTCTATTCCCATACCAATGGAGCTCTAATTATCAGCGTCTGGTACTCACAGACCAGTGACTCGTGACCAGAATGTAGTCACCACCATTGATCATCAAGATCCTTAGGTGGCTCTGATCCATGGGAAGACCCCGTTAGATATTATTGATTTGGATCAATGCTTTCGCTGTAAAAAGTGTGGCTTGACCCTGTCACCACTGATGGGCTTAGAGTTCTAAGAGGGTGCTAATCGGCCCTTGGGGAGAGGGACTCACTAATTAGTTGGGAATGGAAAGGGTGCTGCTCCCACTTAATGGGGGGACACAACCAACTCTCTGCCCTCCAGGAATTGTGAGAGTGCTGATAGGATGGTATAACTTACTCTCCAACCACTTATTTCTTCCCTTGGGAGGTGCCCCATGGACCTTATGCACCTCCACTACACTGATTTTATTGCCTCTCTGACCCCAGAAACTCAGCAATGGAAAACATTGAAAACTCCTGCCTTTAAATATCAACCTGCATGTTTTCAGTGCAATCCTAATCCTTGTCTGACTAGACAACAAAAAGGGTGAAACCATCTGTTCTTTTACAATTGGTACATGTCAGGCAGGTCAGGTGGATATCCCAGGTGGCTTTCTGGTGTCTACATGACCCCTAGTTTGGTTCTTAGACACAGCTAAGAGGAAAAGTTCTGAAAACAAGAACAATAGTATTGTAGGATGAATCTATAAGAATTTATGGAACTAGAAATCAGCAATTATGTACCTGCTTAGGAGTCTCTTATCAACATAAATTAAAATAACAATACTTATTTTTCATTCATATGAAATCCACAATATTTTTAAAAAAAATGCTTTACTGACAATATGAACAAAAAGGGTGTGCATATCACTAAGCACACAAATAAATATAAATGCTGGTGTGAGACCCCCTTCCAAAGGTAAAACAAATATATTCTTGATGTTATGTACTCAATAAGCTTAATGAAAGCGAGGTCACAGACTAGTCCAGCAAGGACAGGTGAACTAAATACATGTACCTACACAAAATGGATGAAAGATTAATGAATTACAGTGTAACCCAGTCAAAACATCCTACTTTATAACACATATTTGGATATAACATTGTAACATGGTCCTTGTGTGGCTCCTAAAATTGCATATACATCTATTTTTCTTGGAAATATTTCTTCCTTAAAAGTACCCCAAAAAAACAAAAATGTTCATTATGATTTTGGGGAAGAGGTTGTATGTGAATAATACAAGACAATCGTGGCGTGGCTCCTGAAATTATTTACGTATTTTTTCGTACTTCTGCATTGTTAATGTTATGCCATAAATCCACTTATGTTAACATCTAGCAGGAGCACTGTATGTTGTGAGATATCTGCTTCTTTTTTGTAATGGAGATCAAACAGACAAGACATTATCTCATGATCTATCTTTCATCATCGGATTTTTGGCCACTCGCTAGTAATTAATATATTTACAAAGCCTACCCTTTGTATGTGGATAGTAAGTAAAATTCCTCTTCTTTTCACCCAGAATTAAATCCTTCAGAACACTCATAGATTTCTGTAGTAAACCCTGTCATCAGACCAGAACACTTGCATCTCTATCGTCCATCGACCCTTTTCTAAATTTCTGACATATGAGTGGAAGGCAGCATCATTCTGCTACCACAAATATATAAAATAGACAAACACCCAAAAAAGCAAGCTCTTAATTGTTGGTCTATTTGACAGGCTGGGAAGAACATTAACAAGAATCGACCAAATGATGGTCAATTTCTTTTTAAAAAATGTGCCCAGATAAAATAGTTTGCTGAAATTTCAAAGTAAACAGATTGCATTTAAAGCACCGATTGTTATGAAAATGTAGTATGCAAATGGAAAAATCAGTCTCAGACATGCAATACAATTATCTGATGTTGCTGGCACAATAAGAAATGGGTATATGTTTAGTTCTCCAAAACTGTCCTTTAGTGGTGACTTCAATAATGCATACACCCTTCATTAAAGAAAACCAACTACAATTTTCAATAAAAACAAAGAAACTTTCATCAAGGAAGTCAGTACCAATCTTCAGTAAAAGCAATGGAATCTAATGGATTCTTTTTTTTTCCCAGCATGACTGGAACATGTTAGCTGTGCCATGAAAGTTTTCTCTTCTGCAGGAAAAAAGTTTATGCTTACAAACGCTACCAACTACAGCTTAAAATGCAAACTAACTTTTACTGACTTGGGACAATCTGAAAAGTAAATCTGCTTCATCATTCAATATGTGATTGTGATAATTTTTCACTGAATTCAGACCTAAATGACCTGTGACAAAATTATTTAATATTGTAAATGTGTGTTTGTGTGCATAGTTTCAATGGAATTACTTGTATTGTGGATTCAATGTATGTGATGAAATTCATGGTTGAGTACATAGTGCTAATACTCTATTCATGCTATACACAAGATTTGTATATATAAACAGTATATATACATGTATATGAACCAATCCATTGTTCTTAAAATAAAGTAAAAAATTATATATGCCTTCTCTGTATTCACTACAGGTATATTTCTCATTTAATATGCATTGACTTAGATGGTAACTGTTCCAATGAAGCATATATTTTTGTGCCCTCATTTATTGCCTACACCACCACCTGTAAATTTTTGGGGTACATGAATTATTTTCTTAACCTAACTAACGTGGATGCTTATAACACAGTTTGGTCTATAACACAGTCAGATTATATGGCTCCCAGCATAGTGTTATAGTGGGGTAACACTGTACTTAAGTCACAATAAAAATATACTATAACAACCCTATGTATGTGTTGATCAAAGGGATGAATGGGGGCCTAAAAAGGAAGGTTGTAAATAAAAGTAACCTAAAACACAAACAAATCTCAAGTGAGCAAATTCTAAGGAACAATAACTGACTGAAAATAAAATATGAAACAAACACAATAAACATCCAAAATTGCAAAGCATATGTGAAACGGAGGCAATTTCTGATGAGCACAGAAAACACCACTAAACAATGTCAATTCAAATAAAATAATGAAAACAGCAGCACATGAGCAAATGATGAACGACAATATTCAGAAATGTCCAAAAGTCTCCATTTGTGGAAGGAATTCTCAGCAGTAAGGCATAACCGATTAGCATTTTTCTACCGATTTCCGATTCCGGATTTAGGGCATGAAATTTCTCCGATTCCGGATACGATTCAATTAATCGGAAATGCTAAATCCGTATTTTTTTTCTAAAAAATTTCATCTTCCGTTTCCAGGTTTCTGGTATTGCCGTGTCTAGCATGTTACTTCGTACTTTACCATATCCGGCTTCATTTCCGGTTTTCACCCGCCGGTTCAAATAGATTATCTCACAGCGTGGTTGTGTTGACCATACTGGACTTTTCTGACTTATTATTTAATTTTATTAACGCACTATCGAATGACACGCAGTGTTAGACACGGTGCTATAGAAATTCAACTTTATTATTTTATTATCCGAATCGATCGTTCCTGCCTTGTCCGACTCCGATTAATCGGAAGTTCATACTATCCGGTGGAATCCGATTTCTGGATCAAAAGTCGGTTATGCCCTAGTAATTTCCATCCCTGAATGAGTAAGCTATTCAACAGCAACAGGTAATCTAACACTGATATTAAAATTTCAATAATAATATCAACCAATACATGATAACAAACAGAATCCCCAAATACCATTTTATGTGAAATTTTCATTAAATTTATCCTGACATGGACCATAAAAGTAAAATGTTATTATATTACATATCCACACAAACCACGCATCTAGTCTAAACCTTTCAACAAAATCCTCTAACTAGTGTATGAGAAATGGTGGCAAACTTCCCCCTTGTTAAAGAATTCTGTGCAGAAAATGAGCCAGAGAATACAAGTAAAACTTACTTGCAGATCAACACCAACCACATATCCAACCTGCAAAATTTTAATTTAATTGTCCAAAATATGTAATAGGAGAAACAATAATGATCTCAGTTATCAACAATATTCCCCACTGTGTCACCATTTCAACAAATTTCTGCAAAATGAGTCAACCCTATGGAAATTGCAAATTTATAAGAATATATTGTTTCCCTCAGAATACTAACGAGATCACATTAACATTAGGAATATAAGCTTGCAACCTCCCGAATCCAGCCCTCCTAAAACTATGAAAATCCTTTCAGTCTATATCATTAAGATAAAGGCAATACCTTTTGCCTCTTACCTTACCTTACCACCACCAGGTGTCACTAATTTTAAGCTGAGTGAAATATCAATGAGGATACTCACATGATGGGGAGTTTGGGAGTGTTTTAAAGTCATGTGATTGGGTAAATATTTTTTTAAAAAATTATTTTACTTAATCACTTGTTTATTTCTTTCCAGATATGTTTCACTGACCACATTAACATCACATTAACATTAGGATAATGTAATGGTTAGAGCCAATGCTGAAAATCCTACTTATACTCTCTGCAAACCCTGGTCAAACCACTAGACCACCAAAGCAGTCCATTGTTACTTGTGTGTGTGTTTTTGTGTGATTTGGATTTTTAAAGTAGCAAATGGTATAACTATTAGGTCAACAAAGCAGTCCATTGTTACTTGTGTGTGTGTTTGTGTGTGATTTGGATTTTTTATGTAGCAAATGGTCTAACTATTAGGTCACCAAAGCAGTCCATTGTTACTTGTGTGTGTGTTTGTGTATGTGATTTGGATTTTTAATGTAGCAAATGGTCCAACTACTAGGCCACCAAAGCGGTCCATTGTTACTTGTCTCAATGTGTCTATTAAAGAGAGGCAGATTGTAATGACTCCAATTACCCACTGACAGCAGCTAATTTTTGCCAAAAAAAACCTGATTATCATTATGAGGACAATGGAACCATAGAATCTGATCTGAAGACAGTTTATGTGCATTGAAAGGGCATGCAACATGCTTACTCTGTATGCTGAAGCTAAATCGCACAGGAAACATGTTTCATATGATAGTAGCTTAACCAATTCACCAAGTATCTGGCTAAAGGCTCATATTTATCTGAACTGCGATAGATCAAAACCCACAACACTATTCATTTTGGAAACAGTGGGAAATTTGGTCTATTCAAGTCAAAATTGGCTAGTAGGTCTGGTAGATCTTTATCATGACCAATATCTGCTCTGCCATGATGCCTGAAAGTGTTAGATATCATGAAGAATCAACCTATGATGGTACCTGGGGTGCACATTTTTTCTCATAGAACCAGAGAAAAAACAGACTATCAATAACAGGGATGATGATAGTTATGCCCACTGGACTGCCCAAAAATGGTGATACACTTCCCCATGTTATCAAAATTGTCTAATGATGTTATAGACAGCCAATGAACCAAAACGCTGCCCTGCATTAATTAACTGAATAATTGCCTCCTGTACCAGGTGACACATCTTAACTTGAATAATGGGCTGGGGGGTGGGGTGTAAGGATGGCAAAGCTGCAATGCCTTGCTACTCAACTTCTTCTGATGTGATGATAGCCAATGGCATTGTACATCTCATCTCAGTTGTAAGCGTGGGTGGGCTAACACTTTCCCCCTTTATGATCACAAGTGATTCCATCTCAGGGTGAATACTTGACACATCTGTCAACCAGACATCTTCTGACCACATGGTACATGCATTGCATGTCAGTTTCAAAATATATTTAGAGCCAGTTAGGAAAATATCTTGCATGTTCTCATTTGCCTTCAATTTCTCACATCTGAGACACTCCACCATGTTTCACTCAAACAAGAGAAAAAAAAAGACTGTAACAACTCAACATGTTAATAAGTCACACAAAAAAAAACATCACCATTACTAACCATGTGTATGAGCAAACAGTGAGTGCTGAAACATGAATCATTACATGCATCAGTGATACCAAGTGGAAACATATCATCAGAATCAATGAAGTTCATAAGTGTAATAAATTTTTAAAAAATTGGCCCAAACTAAAAACTATAAACCACTTTTAGGAGAATCATATTTTAGACAATACAAAAGCCATATTCTGGATTAAACAATTGAAAACAAGATATATTACCAGTATTTTCGCGATGTATTTAGTGTGATGTTGTCAATTCTGAAGTGAATACTTAAAGTGCGTTATATGGTTGCAGTGAGGGGATGTAATGGCAAGAGTTACCACCTTTTGTCATCATGATTTATTTATTTTTGTATTTTAGGAGGGCTGGATTGGGAAGGCAGCAAGATTATATTCCTAATAATAATATAATTGGGTATGTATTTGAAGGATAAAGTAAAACCTTAAGTTATTGCATATCTGATCCAACCATAATATAGCCTATAAATATTCATTACAATCCAGGAGGCAGGGACAATATACCCACTCTTCAACTATTTCCAATATTTTTTAGTAATAATATTTTCAAATTAGCCAATATGACAATTATAGTGGATGCAAGATCAGCATCATTTTCATTTATGAATAACAAAACATTCTTAGAAGGAGTAGTGATATCAAGAATTACAGCATGTCAGATAAGCATCCATTTCATTTAGCACTTACTAAAATATATAAGTATGACATTCCATTAGTGTTCCACCTGTAGTTGCCATAACCAGATTTTCTAAATGGCTGCCATGGTGGCCATATTGGATGTGTCATTGGCACCATTTTCATAAAAACCAGCAACAGACAACAGGAAATCTTCCCGTAAAATCCCATGCTGATATAATAATCTATTTAGGAGGAGTGGCCATAATGAGATTTTCAAGACAGCAGACGGGAGACCATAATGGACTTCTGTGTTGCACCATTTTAAGACCAACTAGTCATCATAATAAGTCTTCTGCAGATAACCCCATGTTAATTTATGTCTGAGCATTCAGAATGAATAGTAATAATATTTTCAAGATGGCTGTCATGGTGACCATAATGGATCAACACCATTTTCCTTCATAGCCAACTAGACACCATGAAACATCTTTCTATGAAAACCCCATGTTAATATGACCATACATTCAACAGTAGCTCTAAATGGTCATAATGGATGTTTGCTCTACACCAATTTCATTTAGGACCAACTAGTCATAAGAAATCTTATGCTTAGCAAAAACAAGATAAGCTACTATGATGGTCATATCTGAAGTCAACTGGAACCATTTTCACTTAGAAGTAACCACATATTATAATAAGTTTTCTTGCGAAACTTCCATGCTGATATGACATTTCATTCAGAAGTAAAGATAAGATTTTCAAGTTCTAAGTCCAATTGGTACCGTTTCATGGCAAGCAGTTTAGAAACAGTGACACCAAACAGATGGATAGATATTGAACAAAAGGTCACTCCATTAGTTCTATAACCAGCAGAGTAAAAAAACACTACTTATATATGTTAAATAGAGCGTTTTTAAAGTAACAATTCTATAATGTAAAATAAAATTGATACATGTATAACTTGCAGACTGGTCCTGTTCTACATCCTAAATGATTTACAAACTGGGTTAGTCAATAAAAAGTGTTGTCTAATTTATTTTACAAAACCTTCAGCTCACAGATGAAACACAGCATTTTAATTTTTTTAATTTGGTAAATTATTATTATTCAGCTCCTTAATGGGACTCAATCTGCAGGCCTTCAACCTTATTACAGAAAGTCATCTGATTAATTGTATCAACAGCCATCAATTACAAAGCAAAGCCAAGCAATGAATGGAGAATAGTACTACATCTGTTCACCATATCTCATTGGCTATACATAATTAACACTTACTTGTCCAACATGAATAACAATAAGCTGAAGCTAAACTGAAAGATGAGCAGCTTATAAAGCCTCCAATATATACAGGGTATAGCAGTACAGTAACTTAATCTGGATGCTTGTATCACACCAAGTTGGATAGCAAAATAACCCACCCCCCACCCCCGAGTAAAGGGTTGAGTATGATTTGACATCCTTCTCCTATCAAACAAGATGTGATACAAACTACCAGATCAAGTTACCACATTGATGATAAGCTTATTATCTAACCTACTAGTGAAAAATATTTGCCATAATAAAATTTTAAAAATTTAAAGCTGTTCCTCTTCTCCTGCTATGATTCCATTCATTTTATCGTATTGAACACAGCTCAGAATGTAGTTAAATTATAGAAGCTGCTATGACAGTCATATCTGATATCAAGTGGTACCATTTTTCACTTAGAAGTAACCAGACATTATAAGACGTCATCTGATGAACCCCCCATGCTGACACAACTTTCGACTCAGAAGAAGTAAAGATAACATGTTTTTTTCAAGACTGAAAGTCCCATTTATAACATTTTCATTTAAGAACACTAGACCATGAAATGTGTGTGTGTGTGTGTGTGTGTGTATAATATCATCGCAATACGCCACGTAGTTTAGAAAACAGTGATAACACGTCCTAATAATTAGCCGTTTCTTGTTCATACTTACTTGGTAATACATCACTGGTTAAATACAAACAGCAGTATCTTTGTAATTGACAATTAAGCTAAGTTGGAAGATAAGCAGCTTATAAAAGTCTCCAATACATTCTGGCTATATCAATACAGTAACTTGACTTGGGTATTTGTATCACAATGAGCTTGATACAAAATCAGGACCTCACAAGACCTAAAGTGTTTGGTAAGACCTGACATATTTCTGCTATCAAATGAGACATTATACAAGCAACTAGTTCAAGTTACTGTATTGATGACAAGCTTATTATCTATCCAAAATAATTTTATCTTAATATAAAAAAAACTTTTTTATGTTGTCCATCTTCTTCTTTAATACTGGTAATGATTCCATTCATCTACTCATATTGTACACTGCTTGAAATATAATGCAACTATACAAGTCCTTTTGTGCAACCCATTCAAAGTGAAAAAAACTTGGACTTTTCCATAAATCCAAAAAGGAAACCTTGGATGTAATTTGCCACTATTGAGAAATATATTCTGAACTACATAATGGCAACCCTAAAAATTCAAATAGAAGATGAAAATTAAAATATAAGCCAACCTAAAAAAAATATGCCAGCCAGCCAAATTGTATGCCATCTGTTTAAAAGCAAGCCATTTTGAAAATGAAATCCCACATGAATATCAGCCACAATATATTTGTGAGTTTTTAGGGAATCTCTTGCACATGCATTATATAATGTAAAGAACACACATGAAACATGTATACAAAATATTTAAACTTGTCATGGCCCTGACCTACATGCAAGACATGGCTGAGATATGCAATCCACCAGCTAGTGATAAGGATTATACTGGTGTAAAATTTAAACAAATATAAATGAATATCCCAATTAACAATGCAAATTACTATACACAAATAGATCTAATTATCATCCATTCCTAACCAATTAATGATTCTAATTACTATACAATTTTCAATTTAATTATCATGAATTTATACCCAATTAACAATTCAAATTACTATACACTTCTAGATTTAATTTTCATCCATTCCTAACCAATTAATGATTCTAATTACTATACAATTTTCTATTTAATTATCATAAATTCATACCCAATTAACAATTCAAATTACCATACCCTTCTAGATTTAATTATCATCAATTTATATAAAATTAACAATTTTAATTACGATAGACTTCTAGATTTAATTATCATCATTTTCTAAACAATTGCAGATTCTAATTACTATACAGTTATATAGTAACAAAACTTAAACATTCATCCTTGTACTACAGCCAGCATAAAAATTCAAGTATCTGAACATCTGCATGTATGTTTTCTCATATCTTAATAAGCCTATTTTATACAGCAAACCAGCACAATAAACACATCAAGGTATTCCTAATTTATATTATATATGTATAGCAAACCAGCATAATAAACATATCTAGGTATTCCTAATTTATATTTGTATAGCAAACCAGCACAATAAACACATCTAGGTATTCCTAATTTATATTATATATGTACAGCAAACCAGCATAATAAACACATCTAGGTATTCCTAATTTATATTTGTATAGCAAACCAGCACAATAAACACATCTAGGTATTCCTAATTTATATTATATATGTACAGCAAACCAGCATAATAAACACATCTAGGTATTCCTAATTTATATTTGTACAGCAAACCAGAACAATAAATACATCTAGGTATTCCTAATTTATATTTGTACAGCAAACCAGAACAATAAACACATCTATGTATTCCTAATTTATAATTGTACAGAAAACCAGAACAATAAACACATCTAGGTATTCCTAATTTATATTTGTACAGCAAACCAGCACAATAAACACATCTAGGTATTCCTAATTTATATTTGTACAGCAAACCAGCACAATAAACACATCTAGGTATTCCTAATTTATATTTGTACAGCAAACCAGCACAATAAACACATCTAGGTATTCCTAATTTATATTTGTACAGCAAACCAGCACAATAAACATATCTAGGTATTCCTAATTTATACTATATTTGTATAGCAAACCAGCACAATAAACATATCTAGGTATTCCTAAATTATACTATATTTGTATAGCAAACCAGCACAATAAACACATCTAGGTATTCCTAATTTATATTATATTTGTATAACAAACCTGCATAATAAACATATCTAGGTATTCCTAATTTATATTATATTTGTATAGCAAACCAGCACAATAAACATATCTAGGTATTCCTAATTTATACTATATTTGTATAGCAAACCAGCACAATAAACACATCTAGGTATTCCTAATTTATATTATATTTGTATAACAAACCTGCATAATAAACATATCTAGGTAATCCTAATTTATATTATATTTGTATAGAAAACCAGCACAATAAACATATCTAGGTATTCCTAATTTATATTTGTACAGCAAACTAGCACAATAAACATATCTAGGTATTCCTAATTTATATTATATTTTGTTATGGCTATTGGATTTAATTTATTTATTTTTTATTGTTAAATCCAAATTTGTCATTTAGGGTTTAATATTCATTAATTGGGAGATTTTTTCTAGAAAATTCAGGTTGACCTAGACTCTAGTTGTAAACAGGCTGACCTTGGCTTGGTTACCTCTTTATCTGACCTTGCTTTAGATTGATAAACAGGTCTTTAAAACTATTGGTTAATTTCAAGGATAACTTTTATTTTTAGTTCTTGGGGTGTAGGACATATCTAGAATATGTGACTTGCTGAAGGTAGTGACCTTCCATGAATTTCTAGAAAGATCACGTGATCACTTGTTTACTTAAGAAAAACAAGTTATATAGACTTGTTTGGGATAGAACAATTCAGTAGAATTTTGGGCTTTAAGATATTAGTTGTGTATTTTCTATTTGAGTTTAATTTTAATTATTTTGTTCTGGACTTTGTGTCAATTCATTGAAGAAAGAGGATTTATTATCTATTTGGAGGAGAAAACATGTGCTCATAATTCATTTGGATGATAATTAAACAAGAACTGCATCACGTGACATTGTCAGCCATTTTGGATTACATCGTCAAGATTCGAACCTGGAACTATTAGAACATTTATTTATCAGGACTCTTGCAATTCCATTACTGGATTTTTTTTTGTGAATTCTATATTGGATTAATGTTGGATTTGATTCTCTAAAACTGTAAGTTTATTTATTTTTTATGAAAATAATTGTACTTAATAAAATTCATTGTTCAATTTATACAAGTTTGTTAGTTTTCACTCTTTCTGTGTTGCTGCTTATTCGAGCCTAAGCACGTAACATAGAATTGGTGGCTATCGTCCGGATTGAGATTTGAGATAAATTTGAATTTAAATTTGAATTTCCCCTAGTTTTTGAAAATGTTAAATCTTTAGTGAGACTGACACGCTTGTATTAAAATGACATCTAAGGTAGAAATATTTCTTTCTAATCCTACCCAGGAGCAATTAGATCTTTTCAAAAAAGACGAGTTGGTTCAACTTGCCAGAAAATACTATCTTTCTGAAGATAAGGCTTCTTTAACGAAACAAGATATCAAACAAAGTTTGGTTCAATATTTGGTAGAACAGGATGTTTTGGAACAAAGTACTTTGATTTCAGTCAGTAAGTCTACACCAGACTCTGACATTAAACTTAAGGAATTAGAATTAAAATTCAAGATGGAATTAGAGTTGAAGAAGCTGGAATTACAGAAGGAGCAGATGCGGATTGATAGAGAGAGAGAGAGGAGAAATAAAGACAATTACAATCAGAAAAAGAGGAGAGAGAGAGAGAGAAAGACAATTTGAATTACAAAAAGAGCAGATGCTGATTGATAGAGAGAAAGAGGAGAGAGAGAGACAGGAAAGGGAGAAATAAAGGCAATTTGAATTACAAAAAGAGCAGATGCAAATTGAGAAAGAAATTAAAATGAAAGAAATAGAGCTGGCAAGTGAGAATCACCATCATACTTCAAATCAGAATTTTGATTTAGCAGGGAATATTAGATTAGTGCCCCCTTTCAAAGAAAAAGAAGTAGACAAATATTTTATTCTTTTTGAAAAAGTTGCAGAAAATTTAAAGTGGCCAAGAGAGAATTGGACTCGGTTACTACAATGTGTAATTACTGGTAAGGCTAGTGAGATTTACACTTCACTGCCTGTTCAGCAAAGCAGTGATTATGATGTAGTTAAAGAATGCATTTTAAGAGGTTATGAGTTAGTTCCTGAAGCTTATCGACAAAAATTCAGAAATTATAGAAAAGAAGCTGGACAAACTCATGTCGAATTTGCTAGACAAAAAGAGCAGTTGTTTGATAAATGGTGTTTAGCCAAGAAAGTCGAGCAAGATTATCAAAATCTCAAGCAAATTATATTAATTGAAGAGTTCAAAAACTGTGTTCATAGTGATGTTAAAACTTATCCTGAGGAGCATCAAATTGAAACCTTGGAAAATGCTGCTCGAGCTGCTGACAAATATTCTTTGACACAAAGTTCCTTTTGTTAACAAGACTTCTACTCAACAATTTAATGGCAGAAAAGTATTTCCGCCTAATTCAAGCCCTTCTAAAACTCAAACTAACACAACTTTCAAAAATCAGACTTCAGAGAAGTTTGATTCTAAATCCTTGTCTCTTCCGACGTGTAACTTTTGCAAGAAAAAAGGACATGTTGTTTCTGATTGCTACAAATTAAAAAATAGGCATCAGAATCAAGACAGACCTGTTCCAAATGCTCTTATTTCCAAGAGGTCAAGGTCACAGTCATGTATTGAAAGCAATACATTTGTTGGGTCTAGTAAACCCAGGTCTGATTTTATTATGGAGAATTATGAACCATTCATATTGAAGGGTTCTATATCACTCTTGGATGATTTGACCAATCCCACCCCTATTAAAATTTTAAGGGACACAGGAGCCTCTCAGAGTCTTTTATTATCAGGTACTTTGCCTTTTTCTGAGAAGTCTTGTTCTAATGAAAGTGTTCTTATTCAGGGAGTAGAGTGCGGCGTTGTTAATGTTCCTCTCCATTGTGTAAATTTGTCATCAGACTTAGTATCAGGACCTGTGACAATCGGAACGGTCTCGGTTTTACCTGTTAAGGGAATAGGCAACAACTTAGCTGGAGACAAGGTTGTGGTTAATCCACTTGTAACTGACAAGCCTAATTTGGATCAGAAAGTTGATCCAATTGAAAAAGAAATCCCTGATATATGTCAAGCTTGTACAGTTACCAGAGCTATGGCAAAGAAAGCTCTTGAGAATGAAGTTGAAATGGGCAGTATTCCCTTGGCTGACATATGTATAGGTCAGACTTTTGATGAGGTCACATTTACTTCTTGTTTGGATCAATCAGAAAGTATTGATCATAGTGATCCTCTTTTAACAACTCATTCTCTTTATTTTAATCAGGGTGATGATTTTGAGAATGATGTTACAGAAGGCAGCATTCCTTCAACTGACCCTTGTATAGGTCAGGTTTTTGATGAGGTCACTTTTACTCTTGGTTTAGATCAATCAGAAGGTATTGATCATAGTGATCCTCTTTTAACAACTCATGCTCTTAATCAGGGTGATAAACGACAATTTGTATAGCAAACCTGCATAATAAACATATCTAGGTATTCCTAATTTATATTATATTTGTATAGCAAACCAGCACAATAAACATATCTAGGTATTCCTAATTTATATATTATTTGTATAGCAAACCAGCACAATAAACATATCTAGGTATTCCTAATTTATATATTATTTGTATAGCAAACCAGCACAATAAACACATCTAGGTATTCCTAATTTATATATTATTTGTATAGCAAACCAGCACAATAAACACATCTAGGTATTCCTAATTTATATATTATTTGTATAGCAAACCAGCACAATAAACATATCTAGGTATTCCTAATTTATATATTATTTGTATAGCAAACCAGCACAATAAACACATCTAGGTATTCCTAATTTATATATTATTTGTATAGCAAACCAGCACAATAAACATATCTAGGTATTCCTAATTTATATATTATTTGTATAGCAAACCAGCACAATAAACACATCTAGGTATTCCTAATTTATATATTATTTGTATAGCAAACCAGCACAATAAACATATCTAGGTATTCCTAATTTATATATTATTTGTATAGCAAACCAGCACAATAAACACATCTAGGTATTCCTAATTTATACTATATTTGTATTATATTTGTATAGCAAACTAGCATAATAAGTATATCTCTGTGCAATGGCCCTGACATACCAATGATAAAGTATCTCTCCACTTCTTACCCAGTCTTTTATCTTGAGATACATTATACATGTACTTGGAAGTTAATAACTAATCATTACAAACATAACAGACCACAATGCAAAAACCCATCTAAATTACTGGGGTGTTCTTAATAAAGAGACACCTCAGAATAAATATAAACATGTATGCATGTATCGGGATCAAAATTAAATCATTACTACCTTTCAAATTATGCAACTGTCTCTGGAGTATATAAGCGCTTGTTTGCAAGTTCTCTTCATGAAAAAGATGCACACACTTGTAAGATAGCTGATTTGCTATCTTAATTACTTACCTGATATTTTAACCAAATAATTTGTTTAATAATTATGCTGATAATCTTACATCTTCCCATTGAAAATCTGGAATGTACATGTACATGTGAAAAGACCTGAAAGAAGATTTGAAAATTGAATTTAAATTTTAAATTTTTCGAACATGAATGTGTAGCAAAAGTTTCAAATCCCTATAATCCATCAAAAGACCCCAGGAAAATGGATGCTTGAAAATCTATGAAATAATGCAAAACTTGTCACTATTTGATCAATAGTTTATTGACAAGAGTAATTTTATAATCTGTATAAATTAAACTCCTAATTTTCTCAAGACTGGAATGTTAAAAACTGTGGAATACTTTTTTCAACACTTTCCAATGTTTAACTTTAAGAAAAATTCAGGTTCTGCATGTCAAGCCAACAAACACAGCATTCTGTACACGTGACCTTAACCACATGGTCAAAGGTTAAGCGAGAATGTCACGGAATGCTTTGTCTTACCTTTATAATGATTCATCTGAATTATTAACAGAATCCAAAATGGTATTAGGAAACAATACAAACAAACAATCTTTAACCAAAACTTTGATAAAAATATATTTCAACTATGACCTTAACCAAGGGTCAAAGGTTGAGAATGTCACATAATGCTTTGTCTTACCTTTATAATGAGTCATCCGAATTAGGAACAGAATACAAAAAGGGTATTAGGAAACAAATATAAATAAACAAACTTTAACCAAAACTATGACCTTAACCAAGGGTCAAAGGTTGAGAATGTCACGGAATGCTTTGTCTCGCCATTATAATGATTTATGTATCTGAATTATGAACAGAATCCAAACAGGGTATTAGGATACAAATAAACAAACTTTAACCAAAATTTCATTAAAAAAAAGACTTCAACTATGACCTTAACCAAGGGTCAAAGGTTGAGAATGTCACAGAATGCTTTGTCTCACCTTTATAATGATTCATCTGAATTATGAACAAAATCCAAAAAGGAGTATTAGGAAACAAATACAAATAAACAAACTTTACCCAAAACTTTCATAAAAATAGACTTCAACTATGACCTTTACCAAGGGTCAAAGGAGTCAGCAAGCATGTTGCAAAATTTATTGTTCTGTCTTCATAATGATTCGTGTCAAGTGTGACCAGAAACTATCAGTTTGTTTTGGAAATCCTAATGGAAAACCCTAATCAAATCCAAAACAAACTGTTAATACTAATATTACCATTAAAATAGTGACTGCTATGTCTCCCTCCCACTAAATTCAGCTCTATAATGATATATCCTCCACAAAAAAAGATGAGAAAATGTGAATCATTGAGGATTTATTTTGGATTGGTTGTTTTATGGCACTCAAACACTTTTAATGTTATATCATGCCAAATCAATTAAAACAAAATGTCTTGCCCAAGAACATTACAACACTGATCCAGTGGTGGGGAATGAACCTGCACCCTTCTGGTCATAAAGTACAAGTCCAGTGTCTAAACCATGGAGTCACTGCAGATTAAGTCACTTAAACACATTAAATACTTCTCTTGCAGGTGCTAGTATTTCCAGTGTAAAGCATGTGATGGCCTCTGCATCGGAATTGTCATTTTTTTTTGTATATTTCACAAGGCATGTAATTTTATATTAAAATCAATCTACTCGTGTAAACAGATTTGTGTGCATATTGATTAGAAATAGAGCTTTTGAACATTTTTGGGTTGGAAAACGTAGAAACAAAATCATGTGTGTGTGTGGTGTGTGTTTGTGTGTCTGAGTGCATGCAAATATGTATGTAAGCTTTATTAAAGATACATGTATGCATGACTTAATGACTTTCTATGCCCTCTCTTTAAAAAAAATATTTCATTCCATCAGTTTTAGAATTGCATAACAGAGAATGGACACATAATGACATTAATTAATATACAGCACACTGATCATCTCAATGCACATACATTTACAATGATTTTCATTAGTCCTTTGCATGGGGACAATTCTGAGTGGTCTAAAGCTATCTCCTTTATGGATCACTGCCAGTAGCTTCTCGTGGGTTGGTGGTTCTTTCCATGGGTTTTCACACATTCTTCATCCACCATTACTACTGGCCGATGTATATAAATGACCTACATATTTAGTTTCACCTTTTAAAAATGAATTTGAACAAATATCATGCACTAGAAACCATTATCATTATTACATTTTCAAGATTGTTGCATGTGCACTATATAACATAATCACAACATATGCAAATACTTTATTCTCTCCGAAATGTATGTCCCACACAAGATTACTGCATCCTGGTCACTTCAATCCAGCCTGATGAGGACTGACTCAAGTTACAAATCGAAACAGCTGTTCATGCTTTCAAAATAATATCTGGATTAGTCAATTGTTTAATCCCAGAGATCAACAGACATTCAGTTCAGGGGAGAAGCATGTGATAAATAGGAATTCAGAGGAACTTGTTTATGGTTATTTTTTGTGACCCATTAACCAAACTTTCACATGCATTTACTGACAGGTTTTAAACAGTGAATGACACCAATAATGAAACTGAGTTGTTCCTCTCATGGAGAATAAAGCTGATATTTAAAATCATTTTAGGAAGTTGGAGACTTCAACATGATACCTTTAAAAATTTAAATAATATGCATGGAGTCACAAATTTAAAGGGACCCTGTGTGGTCTAAAGCGCTGTCCGTTACGGATCACTGCCATCTCACCTGTCTGCATGGTTTGAGTCGGATTCAGTCAATGTGGATATGTGAGAAAGCTTGCCAGTAGCTTCTCGTGGATCAGTGGTTCTTTCCGGGTTTTTCCTCCACCATTAATACTGGCCGACATGTATAGCCTATATTGTGCTGAAAAATGGTGTTAGACCATAAAAACAAAACAAACAAATTTGAAGTTGCGATAAAACAAAACTGTAATGTAAGAATAATTACGTTTTTATTGAGTGGACAAGAAAGCCATTTAATATAAAAACTTTTTTATTTTCACTTTGCTAAACCAGTGTATATAATTACATTTATATTTTATATCAAATGTGATTATCACATTTCAAGGCACTCACTAAATCTGAAAGTAGTTGGTGAACACTGTCAAATAATGGGAGTTTGGATTTTTTCACAATAGGGGCATAGGAGGCAGCAATAGGTAGCAACCTACTCTGACAGATTTAGGCTGATAAACTACAAGGCCACCGCCACTTAAGGAATAGTGATACCCTGCATGTATATGTAACTTGCTGACTACCAGCTAGGTCAATGAAAATGTTAAAATGCACATTTGACATCCTCTTGGTTTCACTAGGTTTACAATACCTATGAACTTTACCTCATACATCATAAAAATAACATTGCTACAAATTTTAGAATTCAATAATCCTATGGAATATTAGACCAAATTATGTCTGTGAGAAAGTCATGACTATATTTAGCATTTAAAAGCAAATTAACACAGTGCCAATTTAAAGTTAGGCTTTGAAAATGTAACAATAAAGAACTTCAGTACAAACTTTAACAAGATAAAATCTTTCAAATAAATGTAAACATGTAATGCTATGAGAAAAAAGTAATGATGTTACAATTCTATAAAATGTACATAAAAGAAAAAATAAATAAGGCAAATATAAAACACTTAAATACAGTGTCATAACTTGTTATGTCAATCACATTCCCTAAAAACAGTCTAAGAGTTTCAAAATACTGCTGTCTCACTGGGTGGATTTCAAAACACTCCACAAGAATGTGTCACTGTTAGAGTACACTGGAAAGGTCTACAAGAAAGTCGTCAATCTCCAGTCAATAAGTATTTAGCTTCTATCATTCTTAGATGACTAAGGGATCCCCCACACACGCACAAATACCCCCCCCCAAAAAAAAAAACGTGATGTTCAATTTCATAAAGCAGGTGTCGGCAACCTATGGCACTCTTGGCATGCCAGACTTCTTGGAAAGGCATATGGTATATGTTACAGCTTTTGTACTGCATGTACATAAAACAATTAAATTAAATGGATAAAGACGACTTGGCATGTAGCAAATTAGCAATCTATAATTCAGTGGACCCGGCAGAGCAGCTATATTGCCAATGCCTATCATTCGTGTAATATCTGATGTCCTTTAATAAAAATATTTTCCAAGATATATCTTTTTATGTATACCACCCTCCAAAAAGTAAAACAATGTCTGCATAATGCAAATAAATGCCATGATTACTTTCATTGTATCAATTAAAAACAGTCACTACAACATTGGTTAAGGTTATACCTGTAAGTCACATATTCCTGAGTCCCTGGTTCATCTTTCTCCCAAATAAGGGCAATTTTATCTCCATTTTTCTCTGCATGTCTATGAACACAATTCACTGAAAATATGTATAAAGATATTGCCAATAAAATCAATCAGTATAAAAATTTCCAAGCATTGCTACAACAAAAGTCACTACGCAAGACACTACTCAAGTAATAAATGCCAACCCATCATGCAAAAAAAACTTGATTTTTTTTAAAACCATCAGCTGCATCTCGATGCAGTTAGTCAACTCAGTCATTTCTATGGGCAAAACTATTCAGTTGATGGGCTTTAAGTGTCATATGACATTGTCAATCTTTGCTTTGGTGAAGTTTTAGAAAGTAACATAAACTAAATTGCTTGTTCTTTTGGCAGTTTATTGACAAGTTTTAACTATTATCAACTTCCCTACAGAAATCTTGATACCGCCAGCAGTCATAGGCCATTTCAATGAATAATGTCTGCTGTGCTCATCTTAAGTAGATAGGCCAAAGTACATGGTGTAATGACCGCAGCATTATACAACCTTAAAACCTCACTCAGCACTACCTACTGTAGATCCTACATTGTAAGATATCTCCCCCGATATTTATGTTTGGGTCAACCTAAACATTAAAGGCATCGTATATTATGGGATTAATATGTCTGATGATAAGGTCACAACCCTGAGCCAAAACGGGACTACAGAGATATAACAGCCACAAGGTCACAACCCCGAGTCAAAACAGGACGACAGAGATATAACAGCCACGTTAAAGACTAACAAAATATGAGGTACCCCGACCACAGGAGTCACAGGAGTCTGACGTTTTATCACTAAAGTTGTGCCCCGACCGACTCGAACTGCAAAGATAAGGAAAACTATATATATTTGCCTACCTGCCACGTTTAACTTCCCGTCAAGAAACCAGCGAAAACGACCTTTTTTCATATCACAGTCACTCACTTTCGAGAAATCTTTAAACCAATTCAACCTGGATCTGGCAAGGGTCCCCCAAAATCGGTCTGGGTTCTGCAAACTGAATTGGTAGAGATCATTATGTGTATGAATATTGGGCTCATTCTCAAACTCTGCCATCGGCGTTGTTGAAACATTTTGCGAAGCGGTAGGAAAACAAGATATTAATCTTAATTGTGAAATTTTTCTGTCATGCTTAGATATGACTCCCAAAGCCGACTTCAGCGAAAACCCTGTTTGAACACTCCAAACCTTTGCCTGTAACCTCCCAGTCAACGCCATGTTTGTTATTAAACGCTTCGAATGACCTTTTACCTTTGACAAATGCCGCTGTGACGTCGATCCGAATATGGTGGCAGGGTCCAGTTTCGTAAATTGGCAAATTTCTTAACTTAAGCTATGTTGTGAATTTTTTCAGCCATTATTGTTTGCTATTTAAAGATATGTATATATTTATGAACAAGATATTTCGGGATTGTGTTGTTCTTGAAATTGATGTCAGGCATGTACACCTTCCATAGTTACTCTGCAGGTATCACGGTACCAATTGTACCAACTCTTTTTCCATAGACCTCGATCAGTGCTAATGTTTTGTTAAATAAATATACTTTCTATCCTACCTCAGCATGTACGTAACACACTGTCGTATAGAACGATGTTAGATTGTATGTTTGACAAGGACAAAACTAGGCACTCCATTGCATTTAAGAGATATAACTCAGCTGGAAACTACTAGTCACAACAAACACATTTTCAGTTATGTGTACCATAACTTTATTTTTAAATCATAAAAAATGCAAACTTATGATCTTAAATATGAATTAACATAATCTTAAATAATGTCAAGATGCTTAACTTTTTTTACAAGCCTAAAAGAAAACACAACTCTTACATAATGTACCAATCACAGCTAGTGATGTTGATTTCTGAACACCTGCCCACCAAAGCTTGTACATTTGGTACCGTTATACATGTAGTATGTTGATAGTGAAATACCAATTGTCGGCTAGGAAGAAGAGCTACCCTCCCATAGCAGTAGACACGTGGGTTCAAGGCAAGTAGAGTATCTCAAAAACGGATTGGAAGATAACTATTCTGAATTGCATCAAGCTATATAATACCTATCTAAAGATATGGACATTTTTGACCTCACTCATGTATTTTTTTTAATGAACTTTTATATTAGGCATGCAACATTAAATTTGTACATGTATAAAAATTGGCCACTGCCCCATTTACTGGCAATGACACGATCACTTCCACTGGAATCAGGGTCAAAACGAACCAGTGTAAAAAAAATATTTTTAAAAAAAAAAAAAACATGATCAAAACAGACAAGGGAAATTTGCGATTAATCGGTATGGAACAGGTGAGGTGATGTCATTGTACTGAACATTGGCAACAATGTGGCAACGGTCTGGCAAGAATATACCATACTCTTGGTAGAGACAAATACAGTATATATATATATATATATATATATATATATATATATATATATATATATATATATATATATATATATATATATATATATATATATATATATATATATATATATATTTTGTTACGTATATTTGATATGTCATTTATATTTATTTTTATTGTTTGTTTGTTAGATTCAAATTTGGCGTTTTAAGTTTAAAGATTCGTTTATGGGGGGGGGGGTGATCTGTACTTTACAGAATAAACACCAGGTGTTGACCTCATTTCTGACCTGGCTTCAGAGTTGTAAACAAGCTTTTAAAATGATTGGTTGGTTCCAAGGACATTATGGAGCTTTATATCAACATCTTTCTATTTTTAGTTGGGTCATATGGTGGGTACGTGAGTTTTTGAACGTAAATTTGTTCTGATAGATTCTAGAAGATCACGTGAACCTTTCTTGTTTACGTAAAATCAGATATATAAACTATTCAGTAGAAGTTGGGCTTTTAGAATACTAAGTTGTGTGTCGTTTAGAGTTATTTTAAATTACCTTGTACTGGAAATTATGACAATTCGTTTGGATCAAGAGGAATTATTTTGTTATTTATCTGGAAAAGAATTGTGCTCATAGATTTTTATTACCAAGAACTGACTTCATCAAGTGACATCGTCTTCCATCTTGGATACTTTGCTGGGATTCGAACTTGGAATTATTTGGACATTGTATTACCAAAACTTTTGCAATTTCTCTAATGGATAATATTTTGAATTATTTTTGAATTAATTTTGGAATTGATTCTTACAACAATGTATATATATATGATTTTATATTTTATGTTTGCCTCTAACAAATTTACTCTTTTGCCTAAATTATCTTTTGTCGATTTTATATGTGATATATTGATGTTCATCTATCTATGTACATTGTATGTGTTATATATGTCAACGTCTCTAATGTACTTGTCATTACCTAGGGTAGTGCGTATTCAGGTCAGCCACTTACAACATTGTTGTCAGTGTTCCGCGCCATTGAGTTCAGCCACTTGCCACATTGTTGCCAGTGTCCACTGCCGTGGCATCAATTCCTATTGAGTTTAAACAGGCCTATGTTTATTCCAGTTTGAGGCTATAGTACCGGGACCCTTTTTTAACATATAAATCTACGTGATGTATACATTTTGAGGATTTAGTGCCGGGACACATTTGTGACTACAGTATATTTTCCAATGAGGCCCTATCGACCCCATAACCTACTCAGGGACTCAGGCATACCCCTTTAATGAGTTTTACATTGCCTCTTTTTGAACTTTTATGTCTGTGGATATGTTGGATCCACGAAATAAATATTTACGAATTGAAAGAAATCAGTGAAATATGAGGGGCGAGGAGATTTATGGGTATGGGATTAGGGCTGTCAAAAACCACGGAAAACTTATCCGGGTACCCGTTGCGCCGTTTAAGGAAAAATTGCTTAAAATGTACACCATGCTTGGCTGTTTAGTACCTATCAGTGTTCGAGTGGTCAAACAAAACTAGCCTCCCGCATCGACATGTCAACTTTACAATTTCTAACTGTTAATAGTTTATAATAAAACGGACTTTGAAAAATATAATAATCTTATTTTAGTTGCATCCATAGTAGAACCATTCTGCATTTCACTCAATATGTTTCCTTCTAAAAAGGGTTTACATCTTTATGAATAACCGCGAAAGTAAGAACAGTGTATAAAGAGGGGCGTGCTTTTGATCCTTCAAATTACAGGCTTATTTCATTATTGATTTGTGTTGGTAAAGTTATGAAAATAATTACTTGCAAACCATTTGTAACTATCTACACTCAAATGATCTTACCAATCCAGGTTTCTTCCAACCATTCTACAGTATTGCAGCTCCTAGATATATACCACAGTACTTGGACCGAGGACGATAACACTGATGACATGGCTCTAAAAGATTTGTTTGGGGTTTTGCATAATGACCTAATACATAAATTATATCTCAGTGGCATTGATAGCTCTCTTACTGATTCGTTCCAAACTATAAATTTTAGCCATATTGGGGATGGAGTTGGCGTATTCATCGAATCATTACGTACTAAAACGAATATATACTGAGCTCAGATTTACAAACGATTGAAAATTGGTCACGTCAATGGTTGATTGACTTCAATCCAACCAAAAGTGATTTAATGTTATTCTCGCGTAAGCTAAAGCCTATTTGATCTCAACTAACATTAAAAAACGAAGCACTTTCTTTTTGCGTTCTGTAAACTTCTTGGCATAACTTTCAGTCTAGGCAACTGGACCAAACACATTAATAAGATACAGAGATCATATATTTTGCATATATCCGCCACACGCTAGAAGATGCTGATGTTGCATGGTGTGGTTTAGAGGAAGACTCGTCTTAGACTTCTAATTAATTAAAACTACAAGGAGGATGAATACTGGTCTTACTAAACTGGTTTCATGTCATACAGGGACGTCATTTCAAATGGGGGAGAGGGAGGAGAGCAAAACTTGACGGGCTTGTTAAATTTTATATATAGTTTGCACCAATTTTACAGCGCATGCAAATTCAGAGGAGAATGCAATGCCCCCAACCCCCTCCAATGACGTTCCTGGTGACATAAGATTTATGAAGAAACCGGCTGGCAAACCGTAGCAGGTATACGAAAGTTTAATAAAATACGTTGCTTTCATAAAATGTTATGTCCCTCCTTTATATCTTGTTTACCTTCTAACAACACTGGATGGTGAGATAAACAATTATAATCTTAGAAATCGGAAGAATTTTAATCGAATCAATGCTTATCTTAGAAATATTAACATTTCTAATCCAATTAATAATAGATTTGAAATAAGTAGAAATTCATCCCTAAACTCGTCTAATCATGTTTGAAAGTCACTCCCAGCTTCAATATTATGTGAACGTGTGATATGCTTAGAAATACAATAGAAACGAGAACAATAACATAGCAATTTTTTCTTTCGCATGCTAGAATTATAAATAACTGTCGTGATTTACATCATGATTTATAATTTAATCATTCGAAAGGTAATCCATTGTGTGTTTGTGGTACCGATACAGAAAATGCACACCATTACCGTACATATTTACTTAATACTATATTTAACTGCGTGTCAAATCTGAATCAAATCTACACACCAGAGACGACAAATAATTTGTTATACAGATCATCTGATTTTACAGTGAACATTAATATTTGCTTATTTAACTTGTTCCAAACATTTACAACGCTTTACATAATGAAGGAGTAATCAAAATTGGATTTATCTATTCAAATAACTACTGCCATTTTGAAAAGAGAAATACATGATGTTCTTTTTATTTATCTCTCTCTCTCTCTCTCTCTCTCTCTCTCTCTCTCTCTCTCTCTCTCAGATACACATTTTCCTTAAAATAATTATATGAAACCATATTTATTTTCTGCCGCTATCTATGTAAATGCGTGTCTGTTGTAGAGGAAAGGTTTATTCTATATTGTTAGAACTTGAAGCCCGACAACATTTGTTAACGTTTATGGCAATAAAATATGTCTATAACATACTAAATGAGTTAAGGTGGTAAAATATGCAAAAGTCATGGTTCATGTTAGACAACATAAAAACTTTTACGTCGTAAAAGCGAGACGTAGGAAACTCGGTGCAATATACATTCATTTAATAATGAATGAATATAGTTTTAGTCTCGACAAAAGATATTTAGGACAGTTTGGGGAAGTTGAATTTGGAACGTATTGTAACCATGAAACGCTGACTTTGTTTTCAGACATGATGATGGCAAGGGTTAACCCCATACCCATTACGAGAAGTACGTCCATATTCAGTTGTAGTTGTCATGGCGTTTTACATACTGTCAACATCAAGGGTCATTTGAACTAAGTGACTCCGAAGTCAAAAAGGATCACTAACCATTGTCCTTTAGACATGCTGTTGGCGGCGCTTGAATCCACACCGGAATTGGTCCGTGGCTTGGCTGTGATCCGATGTGCTAACATGGGACAACGGAGGAATCATGGTTAATACTCGATACAGAGACAAACAAACATAAATAGTGTGACATAGCGCCCACGAAACAACAGGACAAAATATAATCATATACAACTTGGTTGACAAACCGATCACATTTTTTCATCAGTTTGGCGCACTATTGTGTTGCCGTGATGCCTTGATTGTGTCGGCTTGTCGCTTTGCACGTTGCTGCGTCAGCACTTCATTGTGCTCTCACTTTATCGCTTTGTCGCACTAATTTTGTCCGGTTGGCGTTTTGTCGTGTCGGACATTTATAGCTTTAGTAACTTTTCGATTTGCTGCGTTGTCGCTTTTCGTTGCGTCGTCTTTTATTAAGATGCACTCATCATCGTTAAACAAATCAATATTACATTACATTTCCTTATCAGAAAAACAGACAACAACAACCCCTTCCCAACGAAACAATTTCGTTGATTAATAGTTAATGCAGAAATCATTTGTACATTTTCTTTCGTGGTGGTTTGATGGAGTGGTGATGTAGAAAGCGCGATTAGTTCTCTGAAAGACTGAATGAGGAATAATGCTCTCTAATTAGTTATAAATGGTTAGATGAAACTTCTCTTGCTGGCCTGGCAAAACTAATAAACACAGGGAGCATAAAAGCTAATTGCACAAGGGATATAAGAAGTACTTGCATTAAACATGTCATCCGGAAGATGACAACCCGTAGAAGCAGCAAAGTAAGAACTCTACAAAATCCAGGTCATAACTCAAGAAAACGGCGAAAATGCGAACACAGCCACTTTGTTGCTTTGTGGCCCTTAGTATTTGCAAGTCTCTGCGGCACTTCGCCGGGTAGTCGCTTTGTGGCCGTGGCACGTCGTCGCATTGTCGCGATATTGTCGAGTCGTCGCCTTGTTGTTTGACAGTCTGAGCAAATCGGACAAAATACAGCAGCAACAGTATAGGAATGGGGCTGTGCTTTTAATGGACTAAAACTAGTAGATTATGTTACCTAATATTTAGTTCATCGGTTGACATCTTAGTTTGATTGCTGTATATCTTAAATTAAAAAAAAAAATACTTTCTTTTGTATTTTTATGTTCAAACTTTCTTTTAAACTCGCTCATCCCAATTTTTACATTTTACTTCTTTTAACGACTTTTATTCCCATCCCAGGACGTAAACTTACACTAGTATGTTTTGAAAAGCTGAGTTCTCCTACTTTATATATGATATTAAAAGTTTCTTCGAATTACATGAAAAAAAATTAAAGTTGACAGAAGGTTTGTAGAGACAGGGTTTGTTTTTGTTATTTGTGTGTGTGGTTCTTTTAAGAATTGTCTTAAAATGTCTTAAATGTTTTTTATGCTTTTTCAAAACACTTGTTCAATGATTACTTCTGTTCTGCTCCTTAATTAGGATTTAGATATCACTTAAGTTTCCAAGAGTAGCTTCTTTTTCAGGATTTAAATACATCATTTGAAAAAATTCACATAATTTCGAAATGATAATACTTTTTATTTTTGTGCAGGATAGGGTATTAAGTACTTAATCTGATTATAAAGCGGAATCCCACTTAAAACCGGATAATGAATATCTGTCACGTTGGAATGAGCAATAACCAGATTGTAACATGTATGTGCTAGACCCTGAGGCTAATAATTCTGCGTAATAAATGTACGACGGTCAGTCTTGCGAACAATGAGGTGTCAAGCCTGTTATTTAACATGGTCGTAGGAACTCGTGACTGGCGCCTTCTTTAGGCCAAGCCAGTTATATGACATGGCCATAACATATATATATATATATATATATATATATATATATATATATATATATATATATATATATATATAAAGAACATCATGTGGAGGTAATACATTCATCCTTGACAGACTGCCGGGGAGGAGGCAGTGTCTGATAATTATGTGAATCAACATCCATTCGGAGTTTATTAAGGCGTTGCCACCATTGGTATCGCAAGCTTAAATATGTTATCTTGAGAACTAAACGTCTGTAAACCATCTTGCGGAAATTATATGGGAAGATAAGCTACTTCGACGTCATTCGAAACTGGCGGGAATTTGTTATTCTGGGAATTACAAAGGAAATTCGGACAGGTCAGTAACTCATTTGCTCTATTGTTGTAATCTATTACGGCAAAACAATTGTACTTTAATTATGTGCAGTATGTATACTTCATTACTAGAATCGTTAGTGCGTAGAATTACCATTTGTAAGGTTTGATTCCTTTGTAGTATTAAATTTATTTTTAGTGCTTAGTATATCATAATAATAATAATAATGAGGACTTTGTATAGCGCCTAATCTTTCAAAGCTCTAAGCGCTTTACACCATCAATAATGATATAACTACACTACAGAACAACAAATGACTAAAACAATGAAATTGGAAAACAAAAAAACATGCTGAAAATATATAAGATACAAAATACGATTAGGTCGCTAAGTTTGTCCCTGAAGTCGAAACAGATGAGTCTTGAGAGTACTCTTAAAAGGGACCACTGTGTCTTTGTGTCTAATTTCAATGATCAATTCGTTCCACGTCGCCGGGCCCTGGTATGCAAACGAACGTTGTCCATATGACTTTGTTTTCACCTTGGGAACAATGAGTATACGATTATCAGAAGAAGAGCGCAAGGATCTAGCTGGTGTATACACATGGGTGAGGCTGGATATGTATGTTGGTCTGGAGTCTGTCATTGAAATATAGCACAAAGAACAAATTTTGTGTTTGATTCTGTATTGAATTGATAGCCAGTATAGGGTATTGAGCAGTGGTGAGGTGTGTTCTGATCGAGGTACTGTAAAGATGATCCGTGCAGCTGTGTTTTGAACTTTTTGAAGTTTCTGGAGTAAATATTGTGATGAACCAGACAGAATTGAGTTACAATAGTCCAGTCTTGAAAGTACTAATGAACACACAAGTGTTTTCGTGGCATCAACTGAAAGATATTTACGAATGGAACTGATGCGTCTCAATTCAAGATATGCAGCCTTGCAGATGTTCATGACATGTTGGTGCAATGTGAGAGTACTGTCTAGAGTAACACCTAGATTCCGAACTGACTGTGAGAATTTAATATTGGTGTTGCTGATATTTATTGTCTGAGGTAAAAGTTGTGAATGAGAAAGTCTTTGTGTTGTGATCAGAATAGCCTCAGTTTTATCATCATTCATCTGCAACTTGTGACATGTCATCCATGATTTCACATCCGAAATGCACTTCTCTACTCCATGAATGGTAGCATCAGCTTCAGTTTGGTGGCTAGACTTGTGTGTCATCAGCGTACAATTGGGTGACGATTTATGACACCTGAGAGCGGCTGAGTGTACAGAATGAAACAGGTCCAAGAACAGATCCCTGTGGAACACCACAACATATGTCAACTGGGCTGGAGTGCATTCCATTTGCAGATATAATTTGTGTCCTGTTCACTAAGTAGGACTTGAACCACTGTAAGGCTATATTCTGAATGCCTAATACATGCTGGAGACGGTGAAGTAATATATCATGATCTATTGTGTCAAATGCTGCAGATAAATCCAGGAGAGTGAGGACTGTAATCTTTCCACTATCCAAAGCAGAGAGAATGTCACTAAATACTTTCAGAAGAGGAGTTCTGTACTGTGGCGAGGGCGATATGCAGACTGTACATTACTAAAAAGACTGTTTGAATTCAAATGAGATACAAGTTGAGTTAGAACAACCTTTTCCAAGATTTTTTATATGAAAGGGAGATTAGAAACTGGGCGGTAGTTCTTTAAATTGTTATGGTCCAGGGTTGGTTTTTTCAGCAGTGGCTTTACGATGGCAGTTTTGAAAAATGATGGGAATTCCCTTGATGAGAGAGAGATATTAATAACATCAGTTAGTGAAGGCAATATAGGTTCTAAGCACTCAAACAGCAGTGATGTCGGAATTGGATCAAGTTCACAAGACTTTGGTGCACTTTTCATCACGATTGACCGAACTAAATCTATAGAAACAGGTTCAAATGCTCCTAACGGTTGTCGCTGAAATTCTGCATCATACCTGTATGGTGACGAATCAGTTGAAATTGTGCTGTCAAGCGAATCTCTAATGGTTTTAACTTTGTCATTGAAGAACTTTGCAAATTGGTCTGGTAGGTCGATTGGAGAGAAGATCGTTGGAAGTGGTGTACATTTGTTCCTTGACATTAGTTTGTTAGTAATCTCAAAGAGCTCTTTGCAGCTGGAACTCTCCGTGATCTTAGTACTGTAGTGGGATGATTTGGCTAAATGAACTATGTTTGTGACGTTCTTCTTAGCGGCTTCGTATAGTACCAGTCCAGAGAAGCATAATACAGATGAGTAGGAACACAGGATAGGAGAAAAATCAATCACTTAAGTCAGCTGATAAAATAGGCCGTCACTTGGTCATGTAAAAGACGAGTAATAGGGTTTTAAATATGAAGTTTATTTGAGAAATTACCATCTGTTGAATGATATTAAGTTGTCGTTTATTTGAATTTCACATTTTGTGTATTCATTAATTTAATTGTCGGCATCGCTGAGTGGGGGCTTGGAGTTTTGCATCTCTCTATCACTAATTCAATTTCTGACAAAAACGAGCCAGGGTGTGTCTTCTGTAATAACTTCATATGATACTGGGAGAACCCCACCACAACCTATTTAACTAGAAACCTTTATAATATCGGACTCTGTCTTTTTACAAAAAGTTTTGTAATAGTGGCTGTCGGCAAAGGTGATATAAATTTTAGTTACAAAATGTTCATTGCAGGAAAAACGAACAGTTATGAAATAATCAATGCCCTGTAAGACACGTCATCTTTATGCGGACAATATACACAACAAGAAGCTTAGGCTGCCTCTTAGAAGGGAAGTTACTCTAAATGACGAATATATATGTAGATGTTATGGGCAATAATTTGTATGGCATTGTTTTCTGATCTTCTTAAGCTAAACAGGAAAATAAACATTTATACATATTTCACGAATATTGTACAAAAGTCATACCATAAAATATACACAACATGTTTAAGAGTTGTCACGTGTAAGTACATCAGAAAGTTAATTGTGATGGTTGTGTTCACAAGTTTTGCCATTTTCTTGATATTTGTCAATATAAAAATATATGAGAATTGTGATACACTGTTTATTGCGTTAATTTTGCTATTAATATAACCAAAACCCCGACGAAACTTAGGGGTGTATTCTTTCTTTAAAAAATAACTACCTTTCTTTTCAACGGATAATACCATATTGTATAATCATGAAAGAGGCACTGATGAGTTGACTGATAATTATTCTTGGTACTATGGATAACCTAAATAGGTTGAGCATGGTTGTCTACGGATTATATAGAGAGTAAAATGTGTACCACCCACCCCCTTACTACTTGTAGATTGTCTCGTATTTTTCTAAGAAGATCATCTCTTTCTCAACAATTATGGTATACCAATGTGTAAAGGTAAATTATATAAATAATAGTTCGCTCTTGATTATATTTCCTGTGATTACTCTATGTATGTATGATTAGGATTTTTAACGTAGCTTTAACAATTTTTCAATCATATCACTACTTTGTCTGCAGTGATGCAGTTTATAGTGATGTCTAACACTGGGGCATCATGCTGCAGACATGTAGCATGATGTCTCAGCCAGTCACATTGTTAGGATTGAATTTTTAGTAAAATTAATAAAGATTGATATTTTCTTTGAATTGTATTAAAGTAATGTTTTATTTATTTATATGTAAGTAGTTTCTAAAATATATTAAAGGTAATTTCACTTGTTTTTGAAGTACAACTATACAGAATAGAAAAGGTTGCTGAACAAGTGGGAGAAAAAGGCAGTGTGTATAAAGTATACTCCCTAACATCAGTAAAAAATAACTAATGTACAGTGTTGTGTAAGATTGTATACCATAATACATGCTTTTGCTGACTTAAGCTACAGTTCTAGGTTTCATTAGTAAAAATATGTCTCTGACCTAGTGATTGGCAAAGGTTCACTTCGGTTAATGAAGGTGAAGTAACTTCTCTCTCTCTAAGAGGCTTCTATACATCACAAAACAAGATGGCTTCCAACTAACGGATATCCATATTTGGTCTGACGTCGTTAAGACAAATATAAAATTGAGTCTTATGACGTCAATAAGATGGTTTTCACCCGCTGGAACTGGTCTCGACCGGATTGTAGAGTCGTAGTTTTCTATCTGATGCATAGAAGAGTATGACCTTGTCTAACCCTGAATCTGGCCGTGAACATATATATAGAAATGCGCGAATCAGGTCAGATTAGTTATTCGCATCAGCAGAGAACTGACGTTGACTCTTCAATTTCAGGTAGGCAACTGTACATGTTATAATTTCTTGTAAGGAATAAGTATTTTTAATGATTAAGATTTTAATGGTAAAATTGTTTTGTGTGCAACATTACTATTAAATTCTTTTATTTATAATATATTGTAATGGAATGTTTAAATGTTTTAAAGAATTTATATTTATGTAACTTTTATTATATGAATTATATGAATTAGCTACCAACTTCATACTTTAATTTAATGTTGAAATAAAGTATTTCTTAAGTAAGAAAGAGTAATATCTAGCAATATATTCTAAATCAATATTCTTAATATTCTGTTTTAAAATGAGTAAAATGCATTAACTGTTATTACATTTAATGCTTTTGCTATCTTGAAATTGATTGAGAATTAACTAGTGAATAATATTCTAAGGTGCAGAAGTTATATGAATAAAATGAAGTTGGAAAGCTTAATGATGAAATGTAATATGTATTTTATGAATTTTTATTATAAAGTTTTTAGATGTGTTTCTAGAATGTAGTAATATATATGTGTGTTGATTATTTAAATAAAGTTATTCGCATCAGCAGAGAACTGACGTTGACTCTTCAATTTCAGATGTAGCTGTCTTATCATCGCGGCGACACTCTTTTAAGAGAGTTCTTCTCTCTCTTCTTCTCTCTCTCTCTCTCTCTCTCTCTCTCTTGTGATTACAACGATCTTTTTTCTTACATAACAAGTGATGGAGAATGTTACAGATCTCTGGAACCTCTCGCAGAGCCAATGTCCCCAAGATGTAGTCTATCTACACCGTTATGAGTGACTATTTCTTTTGAGACAGTGTTTTCATAAAATTATGGGAGAAGATTCTTTGAAACAACGACATGAGTGGACTAACATCATGAATAAAGCCGTCACACGTATAACTATGATCCATGGGAGAGACTCGCACCAATATCTTTGCTATCATCAGATATCACGCCGTCAGCTACACTACGTGAACTCAGGAATGACAGAACAACTCTTCTATGATTTTCGTATTTTTTCGCCCACACGAAGGGTCAGTTCTAAGACATCAGCTACAATATCTTCACACCATGGGAATAAAAGAACAAGTACAAACTGATAGGCTACCAGCATAACATGCATTACATCGCCGATGAGAATTCTTCCTGTAGTATCGCTTGAAATATCCCACATGTCGAACATATATACCTAGTCCAGTGCTGAAATCAAGCTACCGCAATCCAGACTGAAATACACCTATACCATAGACCTGGATTTCCACTGACCTAACAGCAACATCTCCGCCAGACCCAGAGTCAACGACAGCCGCAGTGACAGCGACTTGAACTTGTACAATTTGAACTATTTCACTATTACAGACAATATGTGCATTGTTTACTATTCCTTAATATACCATTCATTCATAGGAATAATATTTCTGGACAGTAGTAATTCACACACACAGGTATGTTTTTTTGCTAATCTTATTTTGTTCTTATAATACAAATATTAAAAGGTTATTGCGTTAATTGATATTCCTAAACAACTGATCTAATTTTTTGCTGCATTTCTTATGTAGTAACATTCTTATTATCTATATCTACTTCAGAAATATTCATCACAGTGTAATTTTCTGCCTATAGAGCCTAAACGAGAGCCAACTGACGTTACTTCGCATAAGCTATACAAAATCTGTTCGTACTGAAATCTGAAACTATCGTATACATGATTCGCTGCTAGCACATTCAACATTACCGTATTTACCTATCTGAGGGAGGACTGTAAATTCCGCCTAGCCGTCTCGAACTTATTGACTTCAGATGTTTTTTGTTTGTCAGCCAAATGGTTCGACAATGTTTTAGAGGTTTTTCTCTCACAATTATCATAGCATTGTATAAATGTCTGTACCTTATGGTACGTACTATAGGAACGGCTATAATGCCTACCTATCAGCCAGTAGAAGAGGTGATTTAATTCACTGGTTTTGCAACATCCATTGATGTTGACTTAAATGTATGTGGAAATGATATAAAATAGTCAAAGTGTCCTAGCGATTACTCGAATCCGAGTTAACGTAATGTATAGCTCTCACGATATGAGCAGCTATTGGTCTATATACGGCCAGCTTCTGAGTCAAATTAGTTCAAAACGATAAGGCAATACATTCTCTTTTCCTCGTCACAGATAACGTTAAAACACGTACATTTCAAAGCTGCACTAGACCATACGGTACCAAACGATTAAATAATATTCACTTATTGTTCATAGGTTAATTCAAAGGCGTTACATATTTCATATACGCACAGGTCAAAGTTTGATTGTAAATACGTCATGGTTATTAAGGCTAGAACAACATTATATTGTCAGTTTCATAACTCTTGATTAATACTACATTTGTATGCCATCTTCATTGCATCCATTCTTAATTCAAAACTACTGGTAATTCTTTGTGGAACTAGGAAGATCAGCTCAATATCGGCTCACTAGCATTATTCATAAGAACAAGAATTTTTTTCATTACACTTGGCTGAAGCAATATAATAACGTAGTCACCCATATATATGTTCTGCTGATGTTATGCAAATAAATATAAAAGAGAAGAAGAGACAATAGAAGAAAAAAAGAAAGAAAAAAGTATAAAAAAGAGTAAAATAAAATAGAAAAAGAAAAATAAAGATGCCAAGAACTGCATGCTACTATTTTGTGTTACAATCGTCTCACAAGACTAGTTTATATGTAGGTTTGCAGAATTTTGTATTGTAAAGCTGTTTAAGTTACGTAAACTTTTAAATTTTTATTTAATGTCTTACCACGCTATTTCACTCTATTTTATGAAGGTATTCAATGTTGCTAAGTTTCTTCCATTGTTTTTGGGGAATTGTATCACGAATTTTTCATTGTACTTTTTATTGTATTTTTTGGAATTTTACTGAAACTTGTGCAATACACTTCCCATTGTGTTTTTTTGGGAATTTTATCAAATCAAATATTTTGCATTGTATTGTACTTTTTGAATTTGACTGAATATTTTGCAATGTACCTTCTTATTGTAATTTTTTGCATTTTACTTGGTCTTTTGCAATGCATTTGCAGTGTTTACATTGTATTTTTAAACTTTGCGAAAATGTCTCGCAATGGTTTTTTTTATCATTGTATTTTTGACCTTTCACCTTTCATCTTGTTTGATGAATAAAATTGATTTTTTCTTTTCGAGCCTCGAGGACTCGGCTCAATAAACTAGAGGGTACTGTTAGAATTGAATTTTTAGTAAAATTAATAAAGATTGATATTTTCTTTGAATTGTATTAAAGTAATGTTTTATTTATTTATATGTAAGTAGTTTCTAAAATATATTAAAGGTAATTTCACTTGTTTTTGAAGTACAACTATACAGAATAGAAAAGGTTGCTGAACAAGTGGGAAAAAAAGGCAGTGTGTATAAAGTATACTCCCTAACATCAGTAAAAATAACTAATGTACAGTGTTGTGTAAGATTGTATACCATAATACATGCGTTTGCTGACTTAAGCTACAGTTCTAGGTTTCATTAGTAAAACTATGTCTCTGACCTAGTGATTGGCAAAGGTTCAGTTCGGTTAATGAAGGTGAAATAACTTCTCTCTCTCTCTCTCTAAGAGGCTTCTATACATCACAAAACAAGATGGCTTCCAACTAACGGATATCCATATTTGGTCTGACGTCGTTAAGACAAATATAAAATTGAGTCTTATGACGTCAATAAGATGGTTTTCACCCGCTGGAACTGGTCTCGACCGGATTGTAGAGTCGTAGTTTTCTGTCTGATGCATAGAAGAGTATGACCTTGTCTAACCCTGAATCTGGCCGCGAACATATATATAGAAATGCGCGAATCAGGTCAGATTAGTTATTCGCATCAGCAGAGAACTGACGTTGACTCTTCAATTTCAGGTAGGCAACTGTACATGTTATAATTTCTTGTAAGGAATAAGTATTTTTTAATGATTAAGATTTTAATGGTAAAATTGTTTTGTGTGCAACATTACTATTAAATTCTTTTATTTATAATATATTGTAATGGAATGTTTAAATGTTTTAAAGAATTTATATTTATGTAACTTTTATTATATGAATTATATGAATTAGCTACCAACTTCATACTTTAATTTAATGTTGAAATAAGGTATTTCTTAAGTAAGAAAGAGTTATATCTAGCAATATATTCTAAATCAATATTCTTAATATTCTGTTTTAAAATGAGTAAAATGCATTAACTGTTATTACATTTAATGCTTTTGCTATCTTGAAATTGATTGAGAATTAACTAGTGAATAATATTCTAAGGTGCAGAAGTTATATGAATAAAATGAAGTTGGAAAGCTTAATGATGAAATGTAATATGTATTTTATGAATTTTTATTATAAAATTTTAGATGTGTTTCTAGAATGTAGTAATATATATGTGTGTTGATTATTTAAATAAAGTTATTCGCATCAGCAGAGAACTGACGTTGACTCTTCAATTTCAGATGTAGCTGTCTTATCATCGTGGCGCTCTCTTTAAGAGAGCCTGACTTCTTTCTTCTTTCTCTCTCTCTTACCATGGATATAGACGTTCCCCAACTTACGAGTAATTCCTTCTCATAGCAATAAATGAGAAGAAGGTTATGTAAAGATAATAACAACATACATAACAGAAACTTTTACATAACAACATTATCCAGACACCAGGTCGACCAGTCCTAACACTAACCTCTTAATGCTGAACGTCAAGCGAGGCAGATGTTCGTACCATTTTTGTAAGTCATTGGTATGACTCGACCGGGGATCGAACCCAGGACCTCCCGCTTCCACGGCGGATGCTCTAATCACTACGCCACCGCTCCGGTTGATAAATCTGTAGAAATATGTTTTCCAGTTTCTGACTTTAAGTTGATCGGTTTAACATTAAGCTTTTTTCTTTCAATACAAACATTTCTATGCAGACAAGATGCAAAAGAAAAGGAAATACTTTTTTAAGTCTAGGATTGAGCTTGTCAAATTGACAAGGATAATGTTTACAATAACTTGAATATTCTTGGCTGCTGTAGAAATTCTGGAATTATGCTATGAAACGTTTAATTAAGCAAATACTGAGCTGAATTGAATGAGAATTATATATATGAATTATTAGATTACAAATTATAGTTTGTTATATATAAAAATTACGGGAATCATTTTTGTGAAGTATTGATTTAAACTTGAATGAACATTATAATCTCACTTGTGGAAAAACATCGCATCTGTGTAATTTTTGTCAATAAATTATATATACGTAATATAACGAAAATTCAAAAGCCAAACATTCAGCATGTCGTAATATACCCAGCCAAGAGTCATGACGCACGCTGCACTTTCAAACGGTCCTACTAATTACTGCTAAGCCTGACAAAGCCCGACAAAGCCCAACAAAGCCCGACAAAGCTCAACAAAGCCAGACAAAGCCTAACAAAGCCACGCAAAGTCAGATTTAAAAAAGAGTGTATATATTGTTCATTATATTGATGTTAAAATTAACTTAGCCGAAAGACTAATTATCAACTTATTCTTGCAGATTTAAATGACCGAAAATTGGGCGACAAAGTTTGCATTTCAAATGATACCAGTTTATACTAGGGGACACGTACATATTGGTTTATCATTCAACAATTTACTAAGTGTTAGAGTCATTAGATATCATTTACATCTCTCTGAAATATATTTCTTGTTTATATTTAACATACACCATGCCTAGTGCTTCTGCTCGTAAAAGACAAAAGACATAGATAATGAAATAGTAGATTACATATGGAATTACAAAACACATTACATAAACAAGCAGACATTATATAGAGTTAAAAAAAAGGGCGGATAAGCCTTACCTAATCCCCTCCTAATTAAAACTAAAAGTATAATAAATAGACTTAAACGGATAAGTAGCACACCACAAACGAACTCATAGAAAAAATATATGAACTGATCAAGGTCCAGATCGTCGACCTCCGCAGATCTCTTTTCGGCACCGGGAACTATATCCTCAACACAAAATTCTCCAGATGTAAAATAATTAAATTATCATGGAATTCCAAATCTGAGGAAGAAAATACTTTATATCAATAAATATAACAGAACTAGAAAACGTTTGCTTTGTCTATGATCATTGTTTTTTTATTATATATTTAACTCATTACAAGGAAAGAAACGTTTTTAAACTTACAATAAACATTTTACATACGATTTTCTTATTATTCTAATTCGAACTTTGCCGCCAAATTTTATTGGCTATTTAATTTGGTATAATTATGTTGAATACTAATCCTTCAGTTTTGTTAATTTATTCGTCAATATAATTTACAATATAAATACACTTGTCTACAATGACTTTTATGACTGTCAGGCTTTGTGAGGATTTGTTACGTTTTGTATGACTTTGTCTGACTTTGTGTGATTAGTAAATACTGAAAAAATTGCACTTTCCTTCGATAAGTTCAATGAACAATGGATACGGTAATAAACAGTTTACGTAAGATTTTGTCATACTTTGCCATTATTCAATTTTGAGTTTGTACTCTGTCTTCCAATTTTCGGTCATATAATTTTGCATAAATATGTTGAAAACTAGTTTTTCGGCATCAATATAATTAAAAATATAAATACGCATTTTTTATTTCATTTTACATGGCTTTGTATGGCTTTGTTAGGCTTTGTCTGGCTTTGTTAGGCTTTGTCAGGCTTTGTTGGGCTTTGTTAGGCTTTGTCGGGCTTTGTAAGGCTTAGCAGTATTTAGTAGGACCCCTTTCAAATTTACCTGCCACAAAAACAGCAGCATTGAGACAATCACAACGAAAACGTAAGACGAATATTTCTGGCTCATCCATTCATAATGGTATCTTTAATTTTCATTGATGTATTGCATCATTTTTTCTAATATTAATATTTTGTTGCATGGAGAAAACTACATGACATTCGATCCTCTTTAAAAAACTGACTAATTTGTTTCATTGTTCTATGAGAATCACCACATGTAGGAGCGAGACTCCATTGCACTGAAGTAGCGTATATTACTTTGCAGTGTTCAGGTTTCATGCGTTGAATGAACGACATGTAAAATGTTTCGTAGAACGTTGAAATAATTTATTTTCTTTTAAGTTTTGTTATTCCCTTAACATACAAAAAAGTTAGTATGCTTGTTTTAAGTATACAATTGAAAGGTTATTGACTGTCTTGTAAAAGGTGTTGGGCCCTTGTTCATGTGCGCCACATAGAATCCAGTCAAATATTTTTCTATAGTCAGTTAATAACATACATATACGTATACATATCTGAACTAGTATTTAAAAATTATATTCAATTTTAATATATGAATCATAATAAAATCTTTGAATTAAACCAATTTCAGCTTAATATCCCATAAATTAGTGTCTATCTTAGTGCTGCAGCCTTCAATAGTTTCCTTCAATGTCCGATCTTTTTCTGTATTAAAAGCACATGATCAAATTTTTTGACTCTGTTACATGTTCTGAATTGTCAGTGATCAATCTGATTCTACTTTTTCGGAAAAGTGGTCTCGTGCAAAGTAAAGCATTTGTCTCATGGCCAGTAAAGCCAAAATTGAGATGTCCTTCTCAACTTCTACTTCGTTTTCAATATTTTGAACGGGAAGGATGTTGGTTCGTGGAATACCAAATCGCTCCGATACAAGGTCTACCTTTTCTTGCACGTTTGGACTGTAGAATACATTAGACAAGTCGTCGCGAACCGTTGGACAGAGTCGGTCGACTTTTGTCAACAACATCACTTGCGGGATACCTGAAATGAAATATTGTCGGATTGGTAACATTAACACTTTCACGAACAGATGCTATCTTGTATGTTGGCATTTATGGTATTAGTCTTATTTTCCAACATGAATGATGCAGCTGTAAGCAGCATCTTTGATGCATATCGCTCTGATAACTTCATGTGAATGTCCCGTTATATTAATATCCATTGTGACGAATTTCGGTATTTATTTCCAAGCCAGAAGACTGTTTCTATAAAATGGCTAATGTGTTTCAGACAAATTCTGAAACGTGCTGAATATCTGCTTATCGCATGTATCAATCTATCCTTAGTCTTTAAATATAATCGGAAGAAAAAAGCCACAACACGAAAAACGCATGACAAAATATGTCTTACATAAAACAGATGAATAGAAAGTTTCGAAGTAGTAGCAGCAAACGTATAACTAAACATCTTGTATATCTCTTTATCTGGGTCAGGCATTCTGTCCTATGTTATTACAATTCGACTATTCTCATACTGTGTATCATAAATGGTTTACAATAAATTCCATTCGAAATCGTTTAATCCAATTTAAAACGGTTTTCTTGCATACTTCTAATCTCATGAATATTGCTTTTCTCATCGAAATATTTAATTTATTTAGTCATAGGTTTTTTGGACGTAGTGTGAACAGATGTATGTCAACGATAAAATGTTATCAATTCCATTCCCTTGCTTCTGCGAAGTAATGCTTGTTCTGTTCACAAAACGAAATGGACGTTGAATTGATACAAAACGCCAGCAAGTAGGAGACCGATGACATTTCTTCTTTTCAATCTATTCACCATTCCTATACAATATTGGGTTGATAAAAGCAGCCATTTTTTTTATCATTTTTTTTCTTCTTCAGAATTTGTCTTCCTGTGTCATATATATGTAATTAAAAGTTATGTTTCCTCCACCTTGGCTAAAGTTATTTGTTTGTTGCATTTTACCATCAATAAGCGACAAAATAAATAATAGTTAATAATCTTATTATTATAATGCATATAGATCATGTATACACTAAATATGCCGCATTAAAGAAAATAACTACATAACAATCGTAAATATGTGTATTAATTTAATTGTAAAGCACGTACAAGTCAACTAGTGCATATCAAATTAGAATTTTAAGCGTGACAGGCTTGTCTTACCTCTGTTAGCAATAAATCTGTACGATTGCTTGAGATTATTTTCTATTCTTTCGGGGAGAATTTCGACATTAGTAATGTCGAGGACATATGCCACACAATGGATTTCCCTAACATGACTATCCAAAGAAAGATAATGTGGGATCCTGTATCTTTCATTCCAAGGGAATATTGCTGGCACCGAGCGCACTACATCAAACAGGCGATGAAAGAACTCTTGTATTGGATTAAAAAATGTCTTTCTCGGCAAGGACGGCTCAGACTGAAATAAAAGTAATTCTTACTAAATATCTGCTGTAATGCTAATCACCGTAAAATGCACCTTCTTGTTTTACTATATTGTAAAGTTTCCTCGGATAGCTTTAATTATTACTATTTTATTTTTAATAGACTTTGTGACCTTGTTTTGTCGACGTGTTGACGTAGACTGACGTGAAGATATCATTAAGTTTTTCATTATGTATTTGTTTTGCAAAAATGACTACAATAATATTGCTGCTTATACGTATATTGTACAATTTTATTATTATTCCTTTTTACTTTTTATAGATCAAATTGCATTGATCATTTAAACATATGCCTGGAGACTTGAATGAAATTATTTTCCGCTAAAATGTATTGCACGCTTGCCATTGTTCTAATGCACCCTTCTTGTAGCCACTTTAGTCGGAATCTTATAGTACAAACATATAACTGCATTGTGGAGGCGACACATGGAAGCCACAAAGGACTAAAGGTTACTTATAACAACAACCAAGCTTTTTAGATGAGACATTTAACGTCGAGTTATGTGATTCACGCTAAGAAAGCAAGCAAGATTTATATTCTATTTATTCGCAATATAACCTGCCAATTTTTGGCCAAAAAAGTAATATTGAATACAGCAGCTTAGCATGGCGGACAATTTTCAAAATTAAGTCTGACGTTTTCAGCTTCAGTACTATGGATGTGGGTTTTTTCTCTCTCCCTGGAATACAAGGCTTTTGACGAAAAATGAGGCTCAGATAAACAGTCATGTCTTCTTGAACAAAAAATGCGATAATTGCTTAGTGTACATGTAATGAAATGATACTTCTATACTGATGTCTGAATGTGCACTGTGTACCTTCCTTCATTCCTATGTGTATTGGAAATGTGTCTAGCAAGAAAAGGGAAGGGTATATTAGCACTCAGTATTCTTATTATCTTATTCATATGTTCGTACAAGCATGCAAAACAAATAAATGCAGTCATAATGAGGAAATCATAAATGTTATTACACACTTGTGTATGCTCTTTTTTTATGCCCTCCAGTACGGAGATAATTTCATAGATATTCAGGTCATCGTTTCCTTCCATTCCACGAGTGTCGCACAGATGGACGGGCAGCTCTCTTAGAGTTTCTGGACATCTTATCTTATAGATGCGATACTAAAATTAAACAAAATAGAACACTTGTAAAACTTCATTAAAAAAAACAAACAAGAGATCAACATAAATATATATTAAAAAACAACATGTTTTGCAATTTGTCCTGCGCGCTAACCACTTAGTCACCGCTGCTGCTTTGCGAATCCGTTCTCTAAGAGAAAAAAAACGCCTCGGGGATATGTTGACTGCCTTCGCCCATCAATCTGTTATGGCATATTCTCCAACAATTTTAGACCCACGTTAACTAAATTTTGTACAATGGTGAAATAGTTGTGCGATGCATATTTTGATTCCAGCTGAGACCTTTCTTGGGCCTCGGGAAGCGGTCAAAAGTAAAAAGGTGCAATTAATTTTGAATAAAATACATTAAATTATAAATATTGAATCGGAAAGCACACACAAGACATGCGGACATAACAAAAAATCATAAATGACGTTAATATTGTGACACAATTCCATCCTCACCTCCCAGAACCCATACCTTTTCCCCACATATATGAGAAGACGGAAAAGTTGGTATGTATATTTTTGTATTTAATTTTCGTCCATTATTGTACATTGTAAACAGAATGTTTGTTCTTTTGGCATAGGTACATGTATCTACTGACCAATATTAATAAGTCAAAGATGAATTGTATCGCATGACCCATAAAGACCTTTGCCATTATCTGATATAATATAAGCATATAAGCTCCTACATTTTTACAACATATATATATATATATATATATATATATATATATATATATATATATATATATATATATATGCGATCTAGTGCATTATAAAAACATATACCTTCTGTGTGACACTCGTCCAGCTTGATCCGCTGTGAGCTTTAGACGAAACATACCCATTTATGATGGAATTGATTGTATTTACAAAACTGGATTTCCCTGCGCCAACCTGTCCGATTAAGAGTATGTTGATATGTTTAAATGTTTCATGTAGGTCATGCTGTTTCGGCAACGGCATAAAGTCTTTTATTGTCGTCTTTAGCTCATCTAGATACTGAAAGAAAAACTTAATTTTGACAGTTTCCCATCTTGACTCCACAATGAAAATAAAAATTAAAAAGGTCAAAAGGATTTGAGACAAAAACCCGGACCTGCATATTTTTTTAAATTGCATCTATTGTATTTGCATTTACATATCGTAAAAAAATGCTGTCCTGTTTTCCGAGATCAAGCGTTAGGGTTAGGGTTGCCGCGAATTTGTTAGCGCCAGTCCATATAAACATGACGGGACATCATTTAAGACGATTAAATTATACGAGTCGTATTCAGTCTGTGCAGCGAAGTGTCAAGTAGAAACAAGTTGGTTCAATACGCAGCTGTAAATGGTGTGAATAAAATATACAAGTTAAGTGTCTCTAAATATGCCTTGCGAATTAATCTTTTAGGAAAAGAAAACAAGTGATCATGGTGTAGTGAAATATATTTTAAACTTCTCGTTCAACTTTAAATAGTTTGTTTTATTGAGAAATAATAAAATTACGAACACTAACAAATAAGAAGAAAAAAACTAAACGATGTTGAACTCAGAAGCGACCGCATTTCCTGAGTAGGCGTCAATACTGTTTTTTTTTTATTTAGCAAGTTCAAGTATCATTCATTATTAGGTTGGAGCCCTTTCATATATAAAACTGCAGACGTCACATCATGCTTACACCCGCTCTATTTTTTTCTCCAATTAAAATATATCGAATGATTTGAAGAGCAGAGCAAATTGGATAGATGCCACTTCTTTTTTGTTTAGTACAGAAACTGAGTTGATAAAATGGAAAAGTTAAAAATTTTAATGACGTAATAAGTTTTTAAGTTGAAGAAAGACAACAGTAAATAAAAAGCCTTAACAACCATGTGACGACATCTCACAACTAGTGTATAGGATCCTTCTCCCAGTTCTCTATGCGGCGAATTCTCCATAATTCATTTTCAGCAATGCCGGTGTGTAAGCAGTGTCTCAAATGACGTCATTTGCGCTATTTGTGAGGGGGAGGGAAGCACATTTTTTTTTTAAATTCAAGACGGATCGGGAGATATGATCGGTTTTTCATAAATTTCTTCGCAACGAGTAAGAATGAAAGGTACACATTTTCAGAAAATTAACCGTATACATTTAGCAATATATATATATATATATATATATATATATATATATATATATATATATATATATATATATATATATACTTTTGGGGACAAACATGCAAACTGAAATTCGCTCGAAAAACTTATATATATATATATATATATATATATATATATATATATATATATATATATATATATATATATATATATATATATATAAGTTTTTCGAGCAAATTTCAGTTTGCATGTTTGTCCCCAAAAGTTCAATAATAAATCGAATCTATAAATTTTAAATTACGTCATCACTGACTTTGGTTTGAGAAAATACTATGCGGCGCGTTTAAAGAGACAATATAGCCTATATTTTATCTCTTTAGGTCTATTTCTTTGATGGATGATAAACTTAACCGTCATATGTTTTACAATTCATTTTTATTTATTTATTGCAAACAGCATACTCATTTTCAAAGATTACATTTCAAAATTTCTATGAATGTTGAACTGTGGCAATATGAATGGTTGAACACGAGTAAATCAAATGGTTTCACCCACCGGAACTAAGGGTCTAGTCCGGTATAGCATGAATGTTGCAATATTCATGAAAATTCTAATCATAGATAGAAGAAACTGAACTAGTGATGACATAGGAGATCTCTGTCGCTCGGTCTTCGAAGCCGTTATCTTCTCTGCGATACGATCATTGGTTTCCTTTCTATGATGAGATTATATGAAGTTTGCCCCTATCAGTTACTCTATTCAATTATTTGTGTCCACGTGTACCTGCGTACCTGCATTGTGTACATTCGTTTAGATTTAGATTTTTCACATTCTTGTTGATGCATAAGCATTTCTATCTCGTCAATTTGGATGATGTTGTTTCGAGTTGTTGTTAATTCTGGTGCATTTTGTTGTTTCAAATATCAACTAACATATTTTTCCTTGTATCTGTCCAACATTAAATACATTTATGAAGATCACAAAATCATAAATGTAAATTTTTGTCTGTAAACTGAATAGAGAATCTACCAGAAGAAAGGATCCTAAAAATGATCATTCTGGACATAAAACCAATATAAACAAGAACATCTCTGTCAAGACATGTGTAAGCTATGTACTTGATATTTTATGAGTACAGTGTGACATGCCAACATTAATAGACCAGTACATGGTAAGGACGATTCATCGAATTATGTAATTGAGCCTTGAAGATACAGATGTAACATGTTTGCGATGATCACAAAATTTATCTCAAGTGTACTCCTTGAGGAGATATGATCTTATCAAATTTCTGTCAAGAACTCATGCAAAGGCGACACAGACCAGTGAGAAAAAATTTAACATCTATATGATTTGAACTTACATGTGAAAGCTGATTTCGATTGTGAACATATGATCCTCGTTCTTTTAATATTTGGCAATTCAATATAACATACCTCATCATTCCACCCTGGAACATGTCTCTGTAATACAACAAAACATCATTCCACCCTGGAACATGTCTCTGTAACACAACAAAACATCATTCCACCGTGGAGTATCTCTCCGTAACACAATTATAAAAAAAACCTCATAATTCCAGTCTGGATTATGTCTCCGTAACACAATTTAACATACCTCATCATTCCAGCCTGTATTATTTCTCCGTAACACAATCTAACATACCTCATCATTCCAGTCTGGACTATGTCTCCATGCCTTTGATTTGTTTTTTGTTTGTTTTGGTAAATCTGCATTAAAAGGAGTACAATTATTGATAGATCACGGGTTAAATGTTTCCTAATTCTCAGTATTGTTTATGTTCAATTATTCAACTGCGACAAAACACTGCCTAAATTAAATCAAATGTTATTTTCTAAGATGTACGTGCATTCGTGTTAGTGTGTAAATGTTTCGATTTATAGTATTCTTTCAGTTTAAATAGTTAATGGAGACAGCTGCGGATTTCTGTTTTAGTGAAACTGCAATATGCAACTTGTAACATAAACCTGATTCTAGATACATGAATGCAACATCATTATCTTTCTGTGTAACGTCTGGGGTATTTTAAACAACAATTGCAATACACTTATAAATTCCGAATTCAACAAATATTTCACAAATACTGAAACAATGACGGCAATATCAAGAAAACGAATTAAAATAATTGAAAAGGTGTAACGATTAAATAAGTATTACCTGAGACAGAATAGACTTCTATGTTAAATGCATTGTATGTACCAGTGACGAGGTCTTGAAATGTTGAATCTGGTGGTAATTTATATGTATCTCCTATATTTATCCTTGCATTCAGATTAAAAATGCCGCTTCTCTTCGTCACAACGTGACAAAATGTACACAGTTCTCCGGTTTGTCCAAACTGAGGTCCAGATATTAGACAGGTTTCTGTTGCAAACTCTGGACGTTGTACTGGAAACATGCTCGATTCTGAACTTTTCTTATCTTTATATCTTAGATGGAATAGGAAGGCTGAATTGTCATACGCGTATCTGGCCTCGACCGATTTCTGCCAACTGTTAGATGTGTACCCTCCAAATACGTGGTTGCTTGTGCTGTAGATGATGGTTACAGTTGCTCCTCTGTTATCGCACTTTTCATGAAATACCTTCATGTATTAAAAAATGTTATTGCCATGCGTACAGGTCAAGAGTACATTTATGATTCCTGTATTTATTTACTCAAACTTATTATTTTGTTAGAAATAAGCGGTTGACGGGTGAAGTGGATAAAAATAAGAACTTCTGACAAATTAGGAATCTTACATAAATACAGTCGGAAAGAACTTCATAGAGGTACAATCATCATATATTTTATGAATATGAATAGCACATTACTGATTCATACGTAACGTTTTAGCTGATGTAAAATAAAACAGAATATTATCAATAGTGATAGTAAGGTTTCTGTGTTGTATTGCTACTAGATAAATATCGATCGCTAATAGCAACAAATGGCATCCACAATTCCATCCAACGAAGATATATTTTCAGCCGATTTCATATATTATATACAACACTAAAACACTAACGAAGTTACATACACGTTAAGGTGCTGATACACACTGTACATATAACCTTAATATATAAGATCTCGCCTAATCCTATTCAAAGTATCAAGTTTCTATCTCAAACAGTGTAGGATGAGTTGCACCAAAATACAATTATATAAGAATCAATATTTCAGCTGAAGTTATATATAAGCATGCACAGGTGTCCCCAAAATAAAGTCCAACTACCAGAGGTTGGACTGAAATAAATGTGCACATGTGGACGCTAACCCATATACTAGTACATTGAGCATAGGCGGTATTACGGGACAATTCGCATACTCACCTAACCATGACTTTACGGACGGACATTATTGCATAATATCCAACTTTCTTGAAAAGTGTTGGAACAAAATAATTATATTATTCACAGTTTCCAATAAATTGATCTTATATCAGCAAGAAAGCAATCCAACAACAGAAAACTACCTGAGGGTCACATCCATCCGAATTCATGCAGTAGAGAAGTGTAAACTGTTTGGGTCCTTGTCCTATCCATTCTGAAAGCTGTTCCTTGTCTTCCTTTGTTAAAGACGAGTCCATGTTGCAGAAACAGGTATCCAACAACGAAAAAATTCTACAACCGATATGAGTTTCCATTACACATAATGTAACAATCATTCGCTAACACACCTAGAGATAAAACAATTAGAGAAATGGATAAATAAAGTGAGATCTGTCTTTCGAGAATTGAAGTTTCTCAAAAATTAGATTAGTAATTGATTAATGCTAAATTGCTTATTTTTACCACCGGAAAAGCAATACCTTTGCTTTCTTTAAACCAGTGCCCTGCAGCTGTGGGAATAGTGATTTGTCAAACGATTCATGATGCCACCTAATTGCCACCTCTCTCTCTCTCTCTCTCTCTCTCTCTCTCTCTCTCTCTCTCTCCGATAATGATGGATCACAAATAAGAATCTGTGTTTATTTGTTCTTTTCAGTAACAATTTAGTCCACACGCAAAGGAATAAAAAAAGGAAACTTGCGTAATGATACGTGGTAGCAAACATGCACTTGAAAAAAGAAAGAAAACGAACCCAGATTTCGTTCTATCTGTTGTTGTACTTGCCTAGATGATAATAGAAAGATTAAACAGTGAAGCTATAGGTTACATTGCTTACCCATCTGTAACCGCTGAGGACACAATTGAATGCATATTTTGTACATTTTGCTAGTGTTTAAACTGAACAATTAATTTAATAAGATGTTTATACAGTATGTACTAAGTACGTTATACTAGCGTTGAATATAAATGTCCGAGAACAAAACGTAACAAAAAAAAAAAAAACATGAGACAACCATTTTGGCGATTTTCATGGTGAACGGAATATTCAATTTCTGTGAAAATTTGCCAGTCGATTATTAACATCTGGTTTGCTTTCTAATTTCACAGTGAGAACCGTCTTTACATAGAATGCATGCATTCATATTTCCAATGTTATTTTTGTTAGATAAGTAGATTTACAAAGATTAAGAAAAAGTAAAGAAAAGCGAAGCACATTGTACTGTAATTGATTATCAGTCCGTTCACGAGTAATTCCCAGCGTAAGACGGACAGTCCTTCAATTTCAGTGGTATATCTGTGTGTGGGGTTTAGAGACATGTAACGACTCGATAGTGACATTGTTATGTTTGGAAGGCATGTTTATCATCGATTACTGACTTGTCAGCTATATGTTCCAATTAAAACTATTAAAACAGCATTTTAAGTAAAAGTAATAAGATTGAAATTTCTCTAAATTGTATTAAAAGAAATTTTCCATTTTCTACTAAATTTTCATAGCAAGAAATGAGAAGAAGGTTATGATAAAGCATCCAAAACTTACATAACAAGTGGTGGAGTATAGCAAGTCACTACAGACTTTTCATTAAAGCTAGAAGGCTTTTCATAAAAAGTTCTTCTAACACTAATTTCTTAAACAACTAACTTGATAAACCGCTCCGGTGCTAGAGGGTTTTGCCTTAGCTCAAGGGCCTAATCTTTATTATAATGGTATATAGTTGTGAAATATAGAATTAAATGAAATAAATCTCAATATATTTTAGTAGAAAATTAAAAATTACTTTTAATACAATTTAGAGAAAATTTCAATCCTAATACATTACTAAAAGTTCTGTCCTAATACAACTACAAATACTACCTCCACCACCACCACCACCAAATTTTGCATTTCTTTGCTTTATATGGAATTACATGTATTCAGCTCGAAGTCTAATCAGTACAACTTACCTGTTCTCTGTCGCTATCACATTTGTGTAAACAGTAACAAACTTCAACACAACTTCATACAGGTAATGATCACATATTGTAGATTTCTTAGTACCAAAACAGAAAGTATATGAGAGGCACGTTAAGGGTACAGAAAATGTCCGAAAACTAAAGATGTTTCTCTACCTTGGCAAATGTATGAAATCTGGGAATCTTCATAATTCATAGCGACTATCACATTTATCGTGGCTGAACTTCTATTATTTAAAAAGGTATCACTGGCCTTGTAGCAAATGGTGAATGAACAATTTTAGACCCGATTACATAGATCATACCTTTTTATCCCAACAGAACGAACTATTTTTAATCTCGATCATATCTTTAAGTACTAGACCTACAATTGAAGACGGCGATCCTCATATACATGGTGGAGCAGGGTCGACGTTTCACTGCTTGAACAAGCAGTGCCATGTACTGTGTTCCAATATCGAACTATAGGTCATATTTTCGAGAATATCTCACTTATTTGGAAGTCTGTACAATTACTGTAATTTTTTTTTTCCTTACTGAAGTATATCCAACCAATCAAATGGCTAAGTGTTTCAGATTGTTAGTAGCTATGTGGTTTGTTTGAAGAGCGACAGAAGCCAAGTTGTCTCGATGTCGAATTACTTCCTGGTGTTTAATTTGGATAAAATGCACGCAACAGTTTTAGTGAACAAAATTTAATGTTGCAAACATCTGATTACCATACAAATTCAAAACAATAAAAAATAAAACACATGAACGATATCAAAATGTCCTTGTTTTTGGATATGTATAATAAAGCAAAATAAATGTTGACCCCACCCCCAAATTTGTAAATACATCTTTCATGGCCATTTTGGAGAGTACGTAATGCTCACAGCGCAAACACAAACCTATCGCTGGTTGATAATTTTGAAAAAAAATTGTGAACTTAATACTTGATGCAATTAAAAATAGTTGTCATCCAGGCAATTTTTGAGATATTCAACTTGCCTTGAAACATGTCTATTGTTATCAGTTGCTAGCTCTGCTACCAATCCAAATGTTAGTATTTCACACGCAAACAGTAGCTGACTCAAGCTAAAGTAGTTGTACTAGTTCTCTTTTATCCTCGAGTCCGGCAAGATAAAGAAAAGCTGAGCGATCTCGGCTTATTCTTTCATTATTCGTCTTTTGCGACAAGCAGGCAGGTGCGTAGTGTATTATGCAGACCTAACGGCTGCTCAACAACGGACGACGGACAGAGGATCGTGTCATATTCTCATAAGGCCCATATGCCAGGTCAACAAAAAATGGATCGCATTAAAGTGCGTAAATGTGTAAGTCATTATTTAAACAAATACACACAAAAATGAAATTAGCTCATGTAGTTAATTATGAAAACAACGCATTATTCTACTACTATGTGTAATACTTACCAGCTTTAAGTTCCAGATCGAGTAAAAATTTTATCAATAAAGTGATTACTACGCAAGTTTATTTTTAGAGCTTAGCCAAGGTGCATATAAAAAAGATCGTTTTTAAAAAGATTTCGTACGCGTCATGTTCCGATCAATGGTAGTGTGTACGAAAAGCAATTATATCTTACATCAGCAGTTTTAGTCAGACGATATTTTCCATCTTACAAATCGTTTTGACTTCTTACAGTATGAATAATTTGCAATATCTAAGCTCATCCAAATTACTAAAGTCCATGCTATTATGCATTATTTTCGTTTTTGGATCTACTCCAAAGTGTAAACCGCTTCACATTACTATTGTGCGTGCAATGTATAGTGGACTTAACATGTTTATCGTAATCAGAACTGTATTTATATTGAGGAGTTACCGCTTCTGTTGTTGTTGTAGGGTTTAACGCCATTTTTCAGCACACGATAGGCTATACATGCCGGCCAGTATTATTGGTGGAGGAAGAACCCGGGAAACCCCACGGAAAGAACCACCGACCCACGATAAGCTATTGGCAAGCTTTCTCACATATCTACATTAGCCGTATCTTAAGACTCGAAGCCACGCAGACAGAGGTGAGATGGAAGTGATCGTAACGGAGAGGGCTTTAAAGCACTCGGCCACTCGGGGCCCAAGTTACCGCTTCTAAATACTGACTGAACAACAACGACACGTCCGACACAATGTACCCAGTTTAATGTGGAATTGTATCTGACTCGAGATCGATTCACCCTGTCTTACAAGTTTTCTTTTCTCACATTTTTCAGAAATAAAAAGTAACAATGAAAGATCTGAAAGTGTATATGCCAACACAAAGCACAGATTGTAGAAATTTGTGTTGTACATTTTATCTATCTGAACAATTATGACAGTATTCGTCTGATTCAATTTCTGCTTTTAGCTACAACTATTTTCTCATTCTGTAACTGATACTAATACATTTAAATAAAAACATCTCATTTCAACTTATACATTGCATGTCACGTGCAAAATATGGCGTGGCTCTTTAATAATATCTACGGTAATTCAGAGTGTGAGCCACATTATGTGTGCTAATTTTTTACCCTTAAGCACAATCAGCACCTAATGTGATTTAGCATGTTCCGTAAAAAAGATTAACTTAGCCTTTAATGCTATGTGCTATAGATGTGAGTAGAAACCTATGGTCTACATGTATTTGTTGATGGCTTTTCTTTATTCATCAATTGTCCTGCAATAAGATACATTATTTTCATTTACCTGCCTGGGTAGTGTTATTTTAATTTGAATATACTATTTTGTATTTTGCGAAATTAATTTACTTTTGGAATCCTGATCAGCTTTTTAATTTTTTAGAATGAACATGTGTTTCTCAGTCAGAATCGTATAGTATGTTTAATATATTTTTTTTCTAATTTGAGTTTATGTATGTTAATTTGTTGTCAGGTATTTTTATCAGGTATTATTGTCAGATATTGATATCAGGTTATATCAATGTTCTATTCAGGTAAATGTAGAGTGTTATTTATTATGTAATGTATATGTAAACAACATTATACTGGATAATAGAGAAGAAAATAAATTATCAATTTGTAATTAAAGGACTAACTGTTTATGTTTGTTTATTCATATATTAAACGTTGGATCTAAAACAATCTTTGTCGTATCTGCAGATGTATAGTACCCCATGACAATATTAAATGCTGTAACAGGTTTATGAAAAGATGACTGACAATCTTGTTACAGTAGCCGTAATGATTGATTGTGTATCTTAAAGATATAAACACACATACTGAAAGTAAATCATAGTTACTCGATCAAAGTATACACATGTAACTGTAATCAATCAGATGGTCTACAACTTCATCAAAGAAACTTACATATGTGGATTCATGAATATGCGAATGGGACTGAGGAAACCGTATTTACACAAGCGGATGTTGATCAGATCTTGAGTTGAATTGATTATATGGTTATCTGCACACACACACACACACACACACACACACACTTCCTGGTGTTTGATTTGGCTAAGTGCACGGGACAGTTTTTATGAACAAAATTTAATGTTGCAAACATCTGCTTACCATACAAATTCAAAACAAAATAAAACACATGAACGATATCAAAATGTTCTTGTTATTTGATATGTATAATAAAGCAAAACAAGAATTTCGTTCAATTGACAAGTCAGTGGAAATCAACATGAATAAATGTTGACTCCACCCCCAAATTTGTAAATACATCTTTCATGGCCATTTTTGAGAGTACGTGATACTCACAGGGCAAACACAAACCTATCGCTGGTTGATAATTTTGAAAAAAAATTGTGAACTTAACAGTTGATGCAATTAAAAATAGTTGTCATCCAGGCAATTTTTGAGATATTCAACTTGCCTTGAAACATGTCTATTGCTATCAGTTGCTAGCTCTGCTACCAATCCAAATGTTAGTATTTCACATGTGTAGCGGAGTAAGCGGAGTAAAGTGATTTTATCAAGGACGCAAACAGTAGCTGACCCAAGCTAAAGTAGTTGTACTAGTTCTCTTTTATCCTCGAGTCCGGCAAGATAAAGAAAAGCTGAGCGATCTCGGCTTATTCTTTCATTATTCGTCTTTTGCGACAAGCAGGCAGGTGCGTAGTGCTTATTATGCAGACCTAACGGCTGCTCAACAACGGACGACGGACAGAGGATCGTGTCATATTCTCATTAGGCCCATATGCCAGGTCAACAAAAAATGGATCGCATTAAAGTGCGTAAATGTGTAAGTCATTATTTAAACAAATACACACAAAAATGAAATTAGCTCATGTAGTTAATTATGAAAACAACGCATTATTCTACTACTATGTGTAATACTTACCAGCTTTAAGTTCCAGATCGAGTAAAAATTTTATCAATAAAGTGATTACTACGCAAGTTTATTTTTAGAGCTTAGCCAAGGTGCATATAAAAAGATCGTTTTTAAAAAGATTTCGTACGCGTCATGTTCCGATCAATGGTAGTGTGTACGAAAAGCAATTATATCTTACATCAGCAGTTTTAGTCAGACGATATTTTCCATCTTACAAATCGTTTTGACTTCTTACAGTATGAATAATTTGCAATATCTAAGCTCATCCAAATTACTAAAGTCCATGCTATTATGCATTATTTTCGTTTTTGGATCTACTCCAAAGTGTAAACCGCTTCACATTACTATTGTGCGTGCAATGTATAGTGGACTTAACATGTTTATCGTAATCAGAACTGTATTTATATTGAGGAGTTACCGCTTCTGTTGTTGTTGTAGGGTTTAACGCCATTTTTCAGCACACGATAGGCTATACATGCCGGCCAGTATTATTGGTGGAGGAAGAACCCGGGAAACCCCACGGAAAGAACCACCGACCCACGATAAGCTATTGGCAAGCTTTCTCACATATCTACATTAGCCGTATCTTAAGACTCGAAGCCACGCAGACAGAGGTGAGATGGAAGTGATCGTAACGGAGAGGGCTTTAAAGCACTCGGCCACTCGGGGCCCAAGTTACCGCTTCTAAATACTGACTGAACAACAACGACACGTCCGACACAATGTACCCAGTTTAATGTGGAATTGTATCTGACTCGAGATCGATTCACCCTGTCTTACAAGTTTTCTTTTCTCACATTTTTCAGAAATAAAAAGTAACAATGAAAGATCTGAAAGTGTATATGCCAACACAAAGCACAGATTGTAGAAATTTGTGTTGTACATTTTATCTATCTGAACAATTATGACAGTATTCGTCTGATTCAATTTCTGCTTTTAGCTACAACTATTTTCTCATTCTGTAACTGATACTAATACATTTAAATAAAAACATCTCATTTCAACTTATACATTGCATGTCACGTGCAAAATATGGCGTTGCTCTTTAATAATATCTACGGTAATTCAGAGTGTGAGCCACATTATGTGTGCTAATTTTTTACCCTTAAGCACAATCAGCACCTAATGTGATTTAGCATGTTCCGTAAAAAAGACTAACTTAGCCTTTATTGCAATGTGCTATAGATGTGAGTAGAAACCTATGGTCTACATGTATTTTTTTATGGCTTTTCTTTATTCATCAATTGTCCTGCAATAAGATACATTATTTTCATTTACCTGCCTGGGTAGTGTTATTTTAATTTGAATATACTATTATGTATTTTGCGAAATTAATTACTTTTGGAATCCTGATCAGCCATTTAATTTTTTAGAATGAACATGTGTTTCTCAGTCAGAATCGTATAGTATGTTTAATATACTTTTTGTCTAATTTGAGTTTATGTATGTTAATTTGTTGTCAGGTATTGTTATCAGGTATTATAGTCAGATATTGATATCAGGTTATATCAATGTTCTATTAAGGTAAATGTAGAGTGTTATTTATTATGTAATGTAGATGTAAACAACATTATACTGGATAATAGAGAAGAAAATAAATTATCAATTTGTAATTAAAGGACTAACTGTTTATGTTTGTTTATTCATATATTAAACGTTGGATCTAAAACAATCTTTGTCGTATCTGCAGATGTATAGTATCCCGTGACAAATGCTGTAACAGGTTTATGAAAAGATGACTGACAATCTTGTTACAGTAGCCGTAATGATTGATTGTGTATCTTAAAGATATAAACACACATATTGAACGTAAATCATAGTTACTCGATCAAAGTATACACATGTAACTGTAATCAATCAGACGGTCTACAACTTCATCAAAGAAACTTACATATGTGGATTCATGAATATGCGAATGGGACTGAGGAAACCGTATTTACACAAGCGGATGTTGATCAGATCTTGAGTTGAATTGATTATATGGTTATCTGCACACACACACACACACACACACACACATACACACACACACACACACACACACACACACACACTTCCTGGTGTTTGATTTGGCTAAGTGCACGGGACAGTTTTTATGAACAAAATTTAATGTTGCAAACATCTGCTTACCATACAAATTCAAAACAAAATAAAACACATGAACGATATCAAAATGTTCTTGTTATTTGATATGTATAATAAAGCAAAACAAGAATTTCGTTCAATTTACAAGTCAGTGGAAATCAACATGAATAAATGTTGACTCCACCCCAAAATTTGTAAATACATCTTTCATGGCCATTTTTGAGAGTACGTGATACTCACAGGGTAAACACAAACCTATCGCTGGTTGATAATTTTGAAAAAAAATTGTGAACTTAACAGTTGATGCAATTAAAAATAGTTGTCATCCAGGCAATTTTTGAGATATTCAACTTGCCTTGAAACATGTCTATTGTTATCAGTTGCTAGCTCTGCTACCAATCCAAATGTTGGTATTTCACATGTGTAGCGGAGTAAGCGGAGTAAAGTGATTTTATCAAGGACGCAAACAGTAGCTGACTCAAGCTAAAGTAGTTGTACTAGTTCTCTTTTATCCTCGAGTCCGGCAAGATAAAGAAAAGCTGAGCGATCTCGGCTTATTCTTTCATTATTCGTCTTTTGCGACAAGCAGGCAGGTGCGTAGTGCTTATTATGCAGACCTAACGGCTGCTCAACAACGGACGACGGACAGAGGATCGTGTCATATTCTCATAAGGCCCATATGCCAGGTCAACAAAAAATGGATCGCATTAAAGTGCGTAAATGTGTAAGTCATTATTTAAACAAATACACACAAAAATGAAATTAGCTCATGTAGTTAATTATGAAAACAACGCATTATTCTACTACTATGTGTAATACTTACCAGCTTTAAGTTCCAGATCGAGTAAAAATTTTATCAATAAAGTGATTACTACGCAAGTTTATTTTTAGAGCATAGCCAAGGTGCATATAAAAAGATCGTTTTTAAAAAGATTTCGTACGCGTCATGTTCCGATCAATGGTAGTGTGTACGAAAAGCAATTATATCTTACATCAGCAGTTTTAGTCAGACGATATTTTCCATCTTACAAATCGTTTTGACTTCTTACAGTATGAATAATTTGCAATATCTAAGCTCATCCAAATTACTAAAGTCCATGCTATTATGCATTATTTTCGTTTTTGGATCTACTCCAAAGTGTAAACCGCTTCACATTACTATTGTGCGTGCAATGTATAGTGGACTTAACATGTTTATCGTAATCAGAACTGTATTTATATTGAGGAGTTACCGCTTCTGTTGTTGTTGTAGGGTTTAACGCCATTTTTCAGCACACGATAGGCTATACATGCCGGCCAGTATTATTGGTGGAGGAAGAACCCGGGAAACCCCACGGAAAGAACCACCGACCCACGATAAGCTATTGGCAAGCTTTCTCACATATCTACATTAGCCGTATCTTAAGACTCGAAGCCACGCAGACAGAGGTGAGATGGAAGTGATCGTAACGGAGAGGGCTTTAAAGCACTCGGCCACTCGGGGCCCAAGTTACCGCTTCTAAATACTGACTGAACAACAACGACACGTCCGACACAATGTACCCAGTTTAATGTGGAATTGTATCTGACTCGAGATCGATTCACCCTGTCTTACAAGTTTTCTTTTCTCACATTTTTCAGAAATAAAAAGTAACAATGAAAGATCTGAAAGTGTATATGCCAACACAAAGCGCAGATTGTAGAAATTTGTGTTGTACATTTTATCTATCTGAACAATTATGACAGTATTCGTCTGATTCAATTTCTGCTTTTAGCTACAACTATTTTCTCATTCTGTAACTGATACTAATACATTTAAATAAAAACATCTCATTTCAACTTATACATTGCATGTCACGTGCAAAATATGGCGTGGCTCTTTAATAATATCTACGGTAATTCAGAGTGTGAGCCACATTATGTGTGCTAATTTTTTACCCTTAAGCACAATCAGCACCTAATGTGATTTAGCATGTTCCGTAAAAAAGATTAACTTAGCCTTTAATGCTATGTGCTATAGATGTGAGTAGAAACCTATGGTCTACATGTATTTGTTGATGGCTTTTCTTTATTCATCAATTGTCCTGCAATAAGATACATTATTTTCATTTACCTGCCTGGGTAGTGTTATTTTAATTTGAATATACTATTTTGTATTTTGCGAAATTAATTTACTTTTGGAATCCTGATCAGCTTTTTAATTTTTTAGAATGAACATGTGTTTCTCAGTCAGAATCGTATAGTATGTTTAATATATTTTTTTTCTAATTTGAGTTTATGTATGTTAATTTGTTGTCAGGTATTTTTATCAGGTATTATTGTCAGATATTGATATCAGGTTATATCAATGTTCTATTCAGGTAAATGTAGAGTGTTATTTATTATGTAATGTATATGTAAACAACATTATACTGGATAATAGAGAAGAAAATAAATTATCAATTTGTAATTAAAGGACTAACTGTTTATGTTTGTTTATTCATATATTAAACGTTGGATCTAAAACAATCTTTGTCGTATCTGCAGATGTATAGTACCCCATGACAATATTAAATGCTGTAACAGGTTTATGAAAAGATGACTGACAATCTTGTTACAGTAGCCGTAATGATTGATTGTGTATCTTAAAGATATAAACACACATACTGAAAGTAAATCATAGTTACTCGATCAAAGTATACACATGTAACTGTAATCAATCAGATGGTCTACAACTTCATCAAAGAAACTTACATATGTGGATTCATGAATATGCGAATGGGACTGAGGAAACCGTATTTACACAAGCGGATGTTGATCAGATCTTGAGTTGAATTGATTATATGGTTATCTGCACACACACACACACACACACACACACACACTTCCTGGTGTTTGATTTGGCTAAGTGCACGGGACAGTTTTTATGAACAAAATTTAATGTTGCAAACATCTGCTTACCATACAAATTCAAAACAAAATAAAACACATGAACGATATCAAAATGTTATTGTTATTTGATATGTATAATAAAGCAAAACAAGAATTTCGTTCAATTGACAAGTCAGTGGAAATCAACATGAATAAATGTTGACTCCACCCCCAAATTTGTAAATACATCTTTCATGGCCATTTTTGAGAGTACGTGATACTCACAGGGCAAACACAAACCTATCGCTGGTTGATAATTTTGAAAAAAAATTGTGAACTTAACAGTTGATGCAATTAAAAATAGTTGTCATCCAGGCAATTTTTGAGATATTCAACTTGCCTTGAAACATGTCTATTGCTATCAGTTGCTAGCTCTGCTACCAATCCAAATGTTAGTATTTCACATGTGTAGCGGAGTAAGCGGAGTAAAGTGATTTTATCAAGGACGCAAACAGTAGCTGACCCAAGCTAAAGTAGTTGTACTAGTTCTCTTTTATTCTCGAGTCCGGCAAGATAAAGAAAAGCTGAGCGATCTCGGCTTATTCTTTCATTATTCGTCTTTTGCGACAAGCAGGCAGGTGCGTAGTGCTTATTATGCAGACCTAACGGCTGCTCAACAACGGACGACGGACAGAGGATCGTGTCATATTCTCATAAGGCCCATATGCCAGGTCAACAAAAAATGGATCGCATTAAAGTGCGTAAATGTGTAAGTCATTATTTAAACAAATACACACAAAAATGAAATTAGCTCATGTAGTTAATTATGAAAACAACGCATTATTCTACTACTATGTGTAATACTTACCAGCTTTAAGTTCCAGATCGAGTAAAAATTTTATCAATAAAGTGATTACTACGCAAGTTTATTTTTAGAGCTTAGCCAAGGTGCATATAAAAAGATCGTTTTTAAAAAGATTTCGTACGCGTCATGTTCCGATCAATGGTAGTGTGTACGAAAAGCAATTATATCTTACATCAGCAGTTTTAGTCAGACGATATTTTCCATCTTACAAATCGTTTTGACTTCTTACAGTATGAATAATTTGCAATATCTAAGCTCATCCAAATTACTAAAGTCCATGCTATTATGCATCATTTTCGTTTTTGGATCTACTCCAAAGTGTAAACCGCTTCACATTACTATTGTGCGTGCAATGTATAGTGGACTTAACATGTTTATCGTAATCAGAACTGTATTTATATTGAGGAGTTACCGCTTCTGTTGTTGTTGTAGGGTTTAACGCCATTTTTCAGCACACGATAGGCTATACATGCCGGCCAGTATTATTGGTGGAGGAAGAACCCGGGAAACCCCACGGAAAGAACCACCGACCCACGATAAGCTATTGGCAAGCTTTCTCACATATCTACATTAGCCGTATCTTAAGACTCGAAGCCACGCAGACAGAGGTGAGATGGAAGTGATCGTAACGGAGAGGGCTTTAAAGCACTCGGCCACTCGGGGCCCAAGTTACCGCTTCTAAATACTGACTGAACAACAACGACACGTCCGACACAATGTACCCAGTTTAATGTGGAATTGTATCTGACTCGAGATCGATTCACCCTGTCTTACAAGTTTTCTTTTCTCACATTTTTCAGAAATAAAAAGTAACAATGAAAGATCTGAAAGTGTATATGCCAACACAAAGCACAGATTGTAGAAATTTGTGTTGTACATTTTATCTATCTGAACAATTATGACAGTATTCGTCTGATTCAATTTCTGCTTTTAGCTACAACTATTTTCTCATTCTGTAACTGATACTAATACATTTAAATAAAAACATCTCATTTCAACTTATACATTGCATGTCACGTGCAAAATATGGCGTGGCTCTTTAATAATATCTACGGTAATTCAGAGTGTGAGCCACATTATGTGTGCTAATTTTTTACCCTTAAGCACAATCAGCACCTAATGTGATTTAGCATGTTCCGTAAAAAAGACTAACTTAGCCTTTATTGCAATGTGCTATAGATGTGAGTAGAAACCTATGGTCTACATGTATTTTTTTATGGCTTTTCTTTATTCATCAATTGTCCTGCAATAAGATACATTATTTTCATTTACCTGCCTGGGTAGTGTTATTTTAATTTGAATATACTATTATGTATTTTGCGAAATTAATTACTTTTGGAATCCTGATCAGCCATTTAATTTTTTAGAATGAACATGTGTTTCTCAGTCAGAATCGTATAGTATGTTTAATATACTTTTTGTCTAATTTGAGTTTATGTATGTTAATTTGTTGTCAGGTATTGTTATCAGGTATTATAGTCAGATATTTATATCAGGTTATATCAATGTTCTATTAAGGTAAATGTAGAGTGTTATTTATTATGTAATGTAGATGTAAACAACATTATACTGGATAATAGAGAAGAAAATAAATTATCAATTTGTAATTAAAGGACTAACTGTTTATGTTTGTTTATTCATATATTAAACGTTGGATCTAAAACAATCTTTGTCGTATCTGCAGATGTATAGTATCCCGTGACAAATGCTGTAACAGGTTTATGAAAAGATGACTGACAATCTTGTTACAGTAGCCGTAATGATTGATTGTGTATCTTAAAGATATAAACACACATATTGAAAGTAAATCATAGTTACTCGATCAAAGTATACACATGTAACTGTAATCAATCAGACGGTCTACAACTTCATCAAAGAAACTTACATATGTGGATTCATGAATATGCGAATGGGACTGAGGAAACCGTATTACACAAGCGGATGTTGATCAGATCTTGAGTTGAATTGATTATATGGTTATCTGCACACACACACACACACACACACACACACACACACACACACACACTTTCTGGTGTTTGATTTGGCTAAGTGCACGGGACAGTTTTTATGAACAAAATTTAATGTTGCAAACATCTGCTTACCATACAAATTCAAAACAATAAAAAATAAAACACATGAACGATATCAAAATGTCCTTGTTATTGGATATGTATAAAAAAGCAAAACAAGAATTTCGTTCAATTGACAAGTCAGTGGAAATCAACATGAATAAATGCTGACTCCACCCCCAAATTTGTAAATACATCTTTCATGGCCATTTTTGAGAGTACGTGATGCTCACAGGGCAAACACAAACCTTTCGCTGGTTGATAATTTTGAAAAAAAATTGTGAACTTAATAGTTGATGCAATTAAAAATAGTTGTCATCCAGGCAATTTTTGAGATATTCAACTTGCCTTGAAACGTGTCTATTGTTATCAGTTGCTAGCTCTGCTACCAATCCAAATGTTGGTATTTCACATGTGTAGCGGAGTAAGCGGAGTAAAGTGATTTTATCAAGGACGCAAACAGTAGCTGACCCAAGCTAAAGTAGTTGTACTAGTTCTCTTTTATCCTCGAGTCCGGCAAGATAAAGAAAAGCTGAGCGATCTCGGCTTATTCTTTCATTATTCGTCTTTTGCGACAAGCAGGCAGGTGCGTAGTGCTTATTATGCAGCCCTAACGGCTGCAGAACAACGGACGACGGACAAAGGATCGTGTCATATTCTCATAAGGCCCATATGCCAGGTCAACAAAAAATGGATCGCATTAAAGTGCGTAAATGTGTAAGTCATTATTTAAACAAATACACACAAAAATGAAATTAGCTCATGTAGTTAATTATGAAAACAACGCATTATTCTACTACTATGTGTAATACTTACCAGCTTTAAGTTCCAGATCGAGTAAAAAATTTATCAATAAAGTGATTACTGCGCAAGTTTATTTTTAGAGCATAGCCAAGGTGCATATAAAAAAAAAATCGTTTTTAAAGAGATTTCGTACGCGTCATGTTCCGATCAATGGTAGTGTGTACGAAAAGCAATTATATCTTACATCAGCAGTTTTAATCAGACGATATTTTCCATCTTACAAATCGTTTTGACTTCTTACAGTATGAATAATTTGCAATATCTAAGCTCATCCAAATAACTAAAGTCCATGCTATTATGCATTATTTTCGTTTTTGGATCTACTCCAAAGTGTAAACCGCTTCAAATTACTATTGTGCGTGCAATGTATAGTGGACTTAACATGTTTATCGTAATCAGAACTGTATTTATATTGAGGAGTTACCGCTTCTGTTGTTGTTGTAGGGTTTAACGCCATTTTTCAGCACACGATAGGCTATACATGCCGGCCAGTATTATTGGTGGAGGAAGAACCCTGGAAACCCCACGGAAGGAACCACCGACCCACGATAAGCTATTGGCAAGCTTTCTCACATATCTACATTAGCCGTATCTTAAGACTCGAAGCCACGCAGACAGAGGTGAGATGGAAGTGATCCGTAACGGAGAGGGCATTAAAGCACTCGGCCACTCGGGGCCCAAGTTACCGCTTCTAAATACTGACTGAACAACAACGACACGTCCGACACAATGTACCCAGTTTAATGTGGAATTGTATCTGACTCGAGATCGATTCACCCTGTCTTACAAGTTTTCTTTTCTCACATTTTTCAGAAATAAAAAGTAACAATGAAAGATTTGAAAGTGAATATGCCAACACAAAGCACAGATTGTAGAATTTGTGTTGTACATTTTATCTATCTGAACAATTATGACAGTATTCGTCTGATTCAATTTCTGCTTTTAGCTACAACTATTTTTCATTCTGTAACTGATACTAATACATTTAAATAAAAACATCTCATTTCAACTTATACATTGCATGTCACGTGCAAAATATGGCGTGGCTCTTTAATAATATCTACGGTAATTCAGAGTGTGAGCCACATTATGTGTGCTAATTTTTTACCCTTAAGCACAATCAGCACCTAATGTGATTTAGCATGTTCCGTAAAAAAGACTAACTTAGCCTTTATTGTTATGTGCTATAGATGTGAGTAGAAACCTATGGTCTACATGTATTTGTTTATGGCTTTTCTTTATTCATCAATTGTCCTGCAATAAGATACATTATTTTCATTTACCTGCCTGGGTAGTGTTATTTTAATTTGAATATACTATTTTGTATTTTGCGAAATTAATTTTCTTTTGGAATCCTGATCAGCTTTTTAATTTTTTAGAATGAACATGTGTTTCTCAGTCAGAATCGTATAGTATGTTTAATATATTTTTTGTCTAATTTGAGTTTATGTATGTTAATTTGTTGTCAGGTATTTTTATCAGGTATTATTGTCAGATATTGATATCAGGTTATATCAATGTTCTATTAATGTAAATGTAGAGTGTTATTTATTATGTAATGTAGATGTAAACAACACTATATTGGATAATAGAAAAGAAAATAAATTATCAATTTGTAATTAAAGGACTAACTGTTTATGTTTGTTTATTCATATATTAAAGGTCAAGTACAATGATTTTTAAAAAATTTTAAATTTATGCATAAAACTGTCCAACGACGTATTTGGAAAGACATATTTTGTGATTTTTCATCACGTGTCACCTGTAGTGTCAAATAGTGCGAATTTAAAATTTACCTGTGCGATCGATCAATAAAATCCGACACGAGTTATCTTTCTTTAGGTTTACGTCATCAGAGACACGAAAACAAAACAAAGAGAAGAAAGTCAAATCGATAGAAGAAAACATTAAAATCAATTCACCATGGTTCAATGTGCAGCCTTAAACTGCACTGTGAAATCGGGACAGGGTTTGAGTATTTATCTTTTCCCTAAGGAGCCACACTTACGCAAAATCTGGACGGTTAAACTGAAAAGAGACAATTTTGGGCTATTGGACAACTCGGACCAAAGACAATTCGGCCCAACTTTTAAGGAAAATTAGACCCAATTTTAAAATACAACTGACAAGTATTTATTTGTAACATATATTTTGACAATTCTTATATAAAATGTTTTATAATAAAATTTGGAACATTTTGTTAACAAGATAAATGTTTTCCGAAGTTATAATGGTTAGGAAAAACCGGAGAAAGAAAGGAGTATAGTAGAGCTGTACGCTTGGTCTCAAAAACTTAATTCACAAACAAAACATGAGATATTCTCGTATTTGAACGTATTTGTTACAAATAAATTTATACAGATAAAATGGTTGAAAACTGAATAATTAGTTATTTTGCGATAATTTAAGAAATTTAATTCAGAACATTATTCCGTTTTCCTGTTATATTTTACTGTTATATTTTACGAAAAAGACAGATAAATGTGCACAATGAAAGATGCATCTTTACCAATAATTCTTGTATTTTAAATTTCATTTAATTTGATAATGAATATTCAAAACACCACAAACATTTTAAGTTGTCAAATTAATACCATTCTAATTATAACAGTTTCCGATTCAAAATATTAGCGCGAAAGTTTACAACGTGTACGCCTTTTTAGTCAATCCAAACATATAACGTATGTATCAGAGACATACGACAAAAGACTGTTCATTAAATATGTAATCGCTTTCACTCAGTTTTCCCTTTTAATCATAAAAATATGGCATGAAATTATTACATATCTGCATGTACGTACGTACGTAAGTATGTATGTATGTATGTATGTATGTATGTATGTTTGTGCGTGCGTGCGTGAGTGTGTGCAGATATATATGTGCCTTCAAGCTGGTGAGTCTTATGTATACGGGCTGATGTATTTTGCTTTGTTTCACTTTATCACTTTCAGGTAATTATTTTCTTTTTCATTTGAGAGAGAGAGAGAGAGAGAGAGAGAGAGAGAGAGAGAGAGAGAGAGAGTCGCACACACGGACGTACACATTCAGATGTAGCAGCTTACAAGGGAACAAAGACAATGAGTACCATAATTAAGATTATTAATCAGTTTATTCATTTCTAATTTGTTTGGAGTAAAGCAGGAACTATGATTGACGATACTGAATAAAACATAACTTGACTGGTACGAGGTTGATGTTGCAGCAACTAAACTGGCAAAATGCTCGGCATTTCTCTCTCTCTCTCTCTCTCTCTCTCTCTCTCTCTCTCTCTCTCTCTCTCTCTCTCTGACACACACACACACACCTGATATGAAAATAACGCGACTCAGTTCTTCAACTTCGTGGTCCTTAGAGCCTTCCGCACATTCGTAGAAGATTGTTGACGCTAATTTTCATATTGGCGTACATCCTCCAAATCTTAAAACACACTGGTTTGACTGCTGGCATATAGCTAAAGGTATTATTTGTTTTTATTTTAAAGATGTGAATAATCAAAATAGTTTTATTACACTGTACATGTTAACATTTATATTCGTTGTATGAAGAACGCTATCTTATCGATTTTGTTGATTGTCTCTGATGACGTAGCTATCAGGGGAAATAACTCCTTTTTCAAATGTCAACAAAAGCTATTTTTAAACAGGTAAAACGTGACAACCCGGTGACAATTTTTGTGTCAGACTCGGTCAGTGAGTGTCTGAAATAGTCTTCTACCAAATAAAATTATTTTAAGCAAAAGTTATTTTCATTGTACTTGACCTTTAAACGTTGGATCTAAAACAATCTTTGTCGTATCTGCAGATGTATAGTACCCCGTGACAATATTAAATGCTGTAACAGGTTTATGAAAAGATGACTGACAATCTTGTTACAGTAGCCGTAATGATTGATTGTGTGTCTTAAAGATATAAACACACATATTGAAAGTAAATCATAGTTACTCGATCAAAGTATACACATGTAACTGTAATCAATCAGACGGTCTACAACTTCATCAAAGAAACTTACATATGTGGATTCATGAATATGCGAACGGGACTGAGGAAACCGTATTTACACAAGCGGATGTTGATCAGATCTTGAGTTGAATTGATTATATGGTTATCTGCACACACACACACACACACACACACACACACACACACACACACACTTCCTGGTGTTTGATTTGGCTAAGTGCACGGGACAGTTTTTATGAACAAAATTTAATGTTGCAAACATCTGCTTACCATACAAATTCAAAACAATAAAAAATAAAACAAATGAACGATATCAAAATGTCCTTGTTATTGGATATGTATAATAAAACAAAACAAGAATTTCGTTCAATTGACAAGTCAGTGGAAATCAACATGAATAAATGTTGACTCCACCCTCAAATTTGTAAATACATCTTTCATGACCATTTCTGAGAGTACAAAACCTACCTCTAAACTAGTCTTATCAGCCGATTGTAACACAAAATAGTAGCATGCAGTTCTTGTTATCTTTTTTTTTATTTGTCTATTTTAGTTTACTCTCTTTTCTCGTATTTTCCTTCTTTTGTCTCTTCTTCTCTTTTATATTTTATTTGCATAACATCAGCAGAACTTATTTATGGGTGACTACGGTTATTATTTTGCTTCAGCTAAATGTGATGAAAGAATTATCGTTGTTATGAATAATTCTAGAGAGCCGATATTTAGCTGATATTCCTAGTGCTTAGATAATATCAACAAAGAATTAACAGTAACTTTTGGAGTAAGAATGGTTTCAAAGAAAATGGCCTAAAAATTTAGTAGTAATCAAGAGTTAGGAAACTGACAATTTAGTGTTGTTCTAATCTTAATAACCATGAAGTATGTTCACTTGCAATCAAACTTTGACCTGTGCGTGTATGAAATATATATCGCCTTTTAATTAACCTAAGAACAGTAAGTGAAAATATCATTTAATCGTTTGATAAGGTATGGTTTAGTGCAGCTTTGAAATGGACGTGCATTATCAACGTTATCTGTGACGTGTGAAAGAGAATGTATTGCCGTTATCGTTTCAAGCAAATTTGAATCAGAAGCTGGCCGTATATAGGGCAATAGCTGCTCATGTCGTGAGAGCTTTGCATTACGTGATCTCTGTGTCGAGTAATCGTTCGGACACTTTGACTATTTTATCATTTCAATCATACATTTATAATGAACAACACGACAACATCATTTGATGTTGCAAAACCAGAATAGGATGCACCTCTTCTGACTGGTTGGAAGGCATTAGAGCCGTTTCTATGGCGAATGCGCCAAGACACAGTACCATAAGGTACATACATTCATACAAATGTATTAAATCGTGAGAGAAAAACCTCTAAAACATTGTCGAAACCATTTGGCTGACAAAAAAAAACAACAACATCTGAAGTCAATATGTTCGAGACGGCTAGGCGGAATTTTCAATTCTCCCTAAGATATGTAAATAGGTAGCAAATCATGTATACGGTGGTTTCAGATAACAGTACGAACAGGTTTTTATGAAAGCTTAGTCTATGGAATGCAAGAAACCTCAGTTGGTTCTCATTCAGGCTCTGTAGGCAGAACATTACAACTGTGATGAATGTTACTGTAGTAGATATAGGCAATAATAATGTTACTACATAAAAAAAATTAAATAAAGCATAAGCTAGATCGTTTTTTTAGAAGTATAAATTAACGTACTAACCTTGTAATTTTGCATTTTAAGAAACAAAATAAGATAGAGCAAAAAACATACCTGTGTGAGAATTACCACAGTCCTGAAATATTCTTCTTATGAATGAATTTTATATTAAAGGAATAGTAAACAATGCACGTATTGTCTGTAATAATGAAAAGAGTTCAATTTGTACAAGTTCAAGTCACTGTCACTGGAAAGAAAAATGTCAATGCGGCTGTGGTTGACTCTGGGTCTGGCGGAGATGTTGCTGTTAGGTCCATGGAAATCTCTGTCTAAGGCATGGATAATTTATCACAGTCTGGGTTGTAGGTAGCTTGATTTCGGGGCTGAACTAGGTATATGTACATTCGACAGGTGGAATGTTTCAAGCTATACCGCAAGAACAATTCTCATCGGCGATGTATGCATTTCATGCTGGTAAACCTCTTAGTTGTACTTGTTTTTATTCCCATTGTAATGATACTGGTGCTGATGTCCTAGAACTGACCCTTCGTGTGGGCGAAAACTACGAAAAGCACAGAATTGTTGTTCTGTCATTCCTGAGTTGACGTAGAGTAGCTAGCGGCGGATTGTCTCATGAAGAATATCTTAAAAATTGCCTGGATGACAACTATTTGTAATTGCATCAACTATTAAGTTCACGCTTTTTTCAAAATTATCAACCAGCGAAAGGTTTTTGTTTGCCCTGTAAGCATCACGTACTCTTAAAAATGGCCATGAAAGATGTATTTACAAATTTTGGGGTGGAGTCAACATTTATTCATGTTGATTTCCACTGACTTGTCAATTGAACGAAATTCTTGTTTTGTTTTATTATACATATCCAAAAACAAGGACATTTTGATATCGTCCATGTGTTGTATTTGTTATTGTTTTGAATTTGTATGGCAAGCAGATGTTTGCAACATTAAATTTTGTTCATAAAAACTGTCGCGTGCATTTTAGCCAAATCAAACACCAGGAAGTAATTCGACATCGAGACAACTTGACTTCTGTCGCTCTTCAAACAAACCAAATAGCGACTAACAATCTGAAACACATAGCCATTTGATTGGCTGGATATACTTCAGTAAGGGAAAAAAATTTACAGTAAATTTACAGGCTTCCAACACATGTGAATTAAGAAGTAAACAACTTTTTATTCTTAGTGTAAAAAAGATTGATTCTCGTCAGGGTCATGTTAGAAGTACGTGCAATAAACGCAATAAACGATCACGTGAATAATGCCCTCCCCCCCCTTTTTTTTTTCTTCTTCTTCTTTCTTCTTTCTTCTTCTTCTTCTTGATTTTGCGATTTGGGGATGTTTTCGAACTGCGTATTAGAATATGATCTGATCATTATTTTAGTGAAAATTAGTTGGTTTGGGGATTTTACATCTGACGTTAAGTCATTTTCTATTGCTGTAGCCAGTCTTTGAATCCGCGTAAACTTTTCTTTAATTCATTTAAATTTTAAAGGATTATCTCTTATATTTGGAAATATTTGATGGACTCATACAGATTTCTTTAAAAAGGAAAGTTTATCAAAATTTTATTCGGATTTCCAACAGCGGTGTGTTAAATATTGTGTTTCTACAAGGTACTGTAGATAAGCACAAAACAGACTTCATCATACGTCATAGTCTTCCATCTTGGAGTTTCCAACAAGAATCGAACTTGAATCTAATTAAACATTTCATTACTAGGACTTTTGTATACTAATTAGTGGATTATTCTTGGATTATTTTTGGATTTGATTCCTAAATCTGGAAGTTTTTTTTCCATTTTTACAATCTTTTTTCAAACAAAAAAAAATTGGTCACATTTTACATAGCTCGTTGCTTTTACTTTTTATGTGTTACTGTTTATTAGAGCCTAAACGCGTAACAATATTTGAAATGCTACACCTTGATAACGAAGATTCTATGAACATACACAGAGCAAGATGTAACACGAAATTTTGACAGAAATGACAATTGGGATTTTCTTTTAGTATATCAAACTATTCCAGGGTTAGTTAAATCCATTCACAAGTTTCAGTATTACTTCACTATAAGGAAGTTACTGAGTAAGATGCAGTACCTTTCCCTGATGAGGATAATTTAAACAGACCGACATTTAACTTACAAGCTTAAACATTTTACCATGGTTTGTGATAATTTTAACATGCCACAACGCCATGAAGGTAAATTAGTTAATTTGGTTATTTGTGCTTGCAGGTTAGAGTACCACATAGATATTCAAATAAGAAAGTTGATGCAGATGAAACTACATGGGGGACATACTTCCTTCCTTGTCCAAGATAGCAACGGATTAGCAGAGAAGGGATAGCTAAATGTAGCCAAAGCAAAAGAACAAATGTTATCTCCATTTAAGGCCAACATGTTAGAAACAAAACATCCATTACATCATATGTGTCAAAATCAAGACCCGCGGGCCACATCAGGCCCGGCGTACAATTATATCAGGCCCGAGAGGTCTTGACCGGCGTACAATTATGTCCGGCCCGAGAGAGAATTTTAGGCAAAAAAATACTTTTCATGGCCCTGCGATATAAAGTGCAAATCAAATTCCCTAATTAGCAGCCATGCCGAACGATAGGCTTCCTGAGAGGTTCTCGCTTCGATCAGAATAAGCGAAAATAAAAGTTGTGTAGTGAGTGGATGTTCGTCGTTACAGTAACCTAGCAACGTTCAGTTGCTCGTTTTGGATTGGCGCTTAAGAAATGAAAGTAGTGTAGTGCCCGGATATTACATCACCTTTACCCACTACGGCTAACGTGATATCAATTAAGCGTCTGCCGGTAGATGCACAATTTTTTTTAAAATCAAAGCTAGCCTTAAAATGGCCAAGAGAAAAGTTGATTCTGAAAACAGAGCCTTTCAAAGCCGCTGGGAGGCTGAATATATATTTACTGATATTGGCGGTAAACCTGTGTGTCTAATTTGTGGAGATAATATGGCTGTGATCAAGGAATATAATTTGAGACGGCACTACGAGAATAAACATCAAGACAAGTTAAAAAGCCTGAATGCAGAGCAGAAGCTACAGAAGGTAGAAGAATTGAAGAGGAATCTAACATCACAGCAGACGTTTTTCACCAAAGCAAAATCACAAACTGAAGCTGCTGTGAAAGCAAGTTTTATTGTGGCGGAGGATATCGCAAAATCAGGCCGACCATTTACAGAAGGAGAGTTTCTGAAGCGCTGCATGATGAAAGTGTGTGACGTCTTGTGTTCAAACAAAAAGCAGATGTTTGCAAATGTAAGCCTTAGCAAGAAATAAAGTTGCTGATCGGGTTTGTGAGATGGCCACTGATGTGAAAACACAGCTGATCGAAAAAGGCAAAGACTTTGTTGCATTCTCCCTTGCTGTCGATGAAAGTAATGACACGACTGACACTGCACAGCTCGCCATCTTCATCCGTGGAGTGGACTCCAGTTTGAATGTTACAGAAGAAATATTGGACATGAAATCCATGCATGGGACAAAGACAGAAAAAGACATTTTTGACAACGTATGTCAAAGTTTAACCAACATGAACCTGCCTTGGGACAAACTTGTTGGACTTACAACAGATGGAGCACCGGCGATATGCGGCGAAAAAAGTGGACTAGTTGGAAGGATGCGGTTAAAGATGCAGGAGAACTGTACTGGTGAATTGATAGCATGTCACTGCATCATACACCAAGGATCGCTGTGTGGTAAAGTCCTCAACATGGAAGGTGTAATGAGCACTGTAACACAAATCGTCAACTTTATCAGAACCAAAGGTTTAAATCCCCGCCAATTTCAGTCTTTTTTGCAGGAAATAGATTCAGAGTTCAGCGACATGCCTTATCATACAGAGGTGCGGTGGCTAAGTCGTGGAAAAGTTCTTAGTAGATTTTTCCAGCTGATCGAGGAAATCTGTCAATTCATGGACAGCAAAGGAAAAGATTCCACAGTTTTTCGGGATAAAAAGTGGAAATGTGAGTTGTCGTTTCTGTCTGACATAACCACTCATCTCAACGACTTGAACCTGCAGCTCCAGCGACGGGACCACTTGATCACTGATATGCATGATGCAGTGAAGGCATTTCAAGTGAAGCTGCGCTTATGGGAGACACAAATGCACAAATGCCACTTGTCTCACTTTACTTGTTGCCAAGCAGTGTTGAACCAAGTAAACGCTATGGTGTTTCCCAATGCACACTTTACTGAAAAACTTAGCTTACTTCGCGCCGAGTTCGCACGGCGCTTTATTGACTTTGAAGCACAGAAAAGTAATTTCGAGCCGTTTCGTAACCTATTTGCCATGGACGTGGAAACTGCACCTGTAAATTTGCAGATGGAGCTAATTGAGCTGAAGTGTAATGGGACACTAAAGGCAAAGTACGACACTGTGGGGCCTGCACAGTTCACTCGTTTCATTCCTGAAGAGATGCTCCAGCTTCGTCAACATGCAGCCCTAACCTTGAGCATGTTTGGTAGCACATATCTGTGTGAGCAGCTGTTTTCTGTGATGAAGATTAACAAAACATCACCCAGGAGTCGTCTCACTGATGAACACTTGCAGTTCATCATGAGAATATCAATGACACAGAACATTACTCCCAACATAAAAGAACTTGTAGCCAAGAAAAGATGCCAAACATCCAGCTCTGACAAATTGGCATAAGAGCGAAAATGGGTATGCCAATGATTTCTTATTATTAAAACTTTTTTCTGTTTTAATTTATATTAATGTTTAAAAAAAGGTTTAATTTTTCGCTTATTGAATGTTTATCCTGTTTGGCCCGCAACCTTACGTGTGATTTGAGTTTTGGCCCGCTGAGCGATTGAGTTTGACACCCCTGCATTACATAGTCTGATTCCATTGTTCAAATTACTACCGAAAAGTTAATTGAACTATTAATGGAGTACAAGGATACTATTCAGATGAATACAGTATGAAAACTATTCAAATAATATATAGTAGGTACAAAACTAAAAAGAGACTATGATATTGGGAATGACGATATATTTTTGTTACCTAATGACACGAATATAGAAATATGTAGTATTGCCCGCAATAGCAACAACTTCAAGGAATTTGGAGACTCATTTAAACCTATACTAATTCTCATCATTAATGCCAAGTGAGTAAAACTATGTGTAGCAAATGAATAGTAATGATGGCCAAGATAATGATATTTGATTGTCAGACAGTCAAATGACACATAACAAAGTCTAATTTAGAAAGTCCAAAGAATATTCATAATGACAACACTTATTGATATTGCTATTAATGTTTATAAGAGCTGGTATAGCTAATAGTTTAAAGTAACAATGGAGACAATTCAGAACATTTAATTGTTCTTGATGTTTAGTTTACATCTCTGATTAAAAAGGCAAATAGCCAATCCGCTAATCCGAAAACAAATACAATATAATGTTAATCCGTGTTCAAAAGCCAGTTAATTAAACTGTCAGGAACATCGAATTTATACAACACATTATTATGGTCTTTATGATCTCCCCTCCCCCTCCACACACACACTTTATCCACAGTAAAACCATTTACAAAATTTGCGATACACAGATTAAATGTTGACAATGTCATTACATCAACTATGTGTACTTCCATATCTGCCATTTTGATTCTCTAGCCACGCAAACTGGGATTTAATATAATATCACATTATCTTGTGCATGTCACCTGCACGAGAACGAATGCGTGACTTTTTACCTTTTTTCAAATAAGAAATTGAAATTTGAACCGTCTTTGTTATTCTTTCATAAGCTTGGTGGACTTTGTTGATGGACTGAAGGGTAATGGAGTACCAGTCAAGGTAAACGAATAATACAGATGAGTAGAACACAGGACTGGAGGAAAATCTATCACAGTAAGTCAGATGATGAAATAGACCGTCACTTGGTCGAGTGAGATACCAGTAATAGGGTTGTGAATATTTAAATTAATTTGAGAAATTACTATATGTTTTTGAATGGTTTGAAATTGTTTTTTTTTTTTTAATTTAAATTTCAATTTTCTCTGTATTCAGTAATTTAACTGTCGGCATCGCTGACTGGGGGCTGGGAGCTTTGCATATCTATATCACTAATTCAATTTCCAACAAAAATGAGCCAGGGTGCCTCTTCTGTAATTAAATATAAAACTGTGAGCACCACACCCCAACATAGTCCACGAGACCTTTACAGTGAGTATTAGACACTTAACCTCGTAGAATTATTATTCTTGGTTAACTTTAAACCTTCCAGACATCGTAATTTCCGAAAATCCTCGTTTCTGTTATGTCGAGGTTGTTGTGGGGTTTTGTTTATTCTTGTATATTTGTCGATGGTTTTGTAGTGTGTGTGTGTTAAATACTTAAGCGTGGACAGAAGCATATTTTCATCAAATACCTTACTCAGATAATTATGAATGGGATAAGGTTTTCATGGGCTCAATATATGGTGCAAAACGTCAAGAGGTGAATCAGGATACGTGTCGAAATACTACAGTAGGTTTCATTCAACACGACAGCCATGGAACTCAAAATTTTCAAGACATGTATGCTTTCGACTGGATTTTATGATACAGGCCATGGGAATTTATTGTAAACACAAATATATTGTTTTGAGTAGAAAGAAAATTATAGAACGTTTGAAATATTTGGTTTTCGACACGCGTGGTTGCAACAAGGTGTAAGATACTGTTAAATAATGTGTTTTTTTTTTTAAAATTGCAATTATATGATTGAATCTTCTAGTAGAGCAAAGCTATTTATTCATCTTTGAAATAGTTTTCATATAAAGAATATCTTACTTTTGTTGCTTTTAAATATTTTAGAGTATCAATAACTTCATTGCTAACATCATCTCATCGACTCCGTCGAAAAACAGATGGGTTATGTCTCAAGCTATCTCAGCTAAAACTATGATATGTCGTATGTGTATTGTGATAAAAAAAAAACGAATTTCATTTTGTATGTCAGTGTTACATGGAATATAGATGTTATGTAGAAACCGATATAGTATTGACGGTATACAGATATGACCAATTTACGGACCTACTTGCAACTAATAATTAGAAGTAAATACGAAATAAAAATAATTATATTTTTGGAAGATCTCTAAATTTCGCAATTATTTAATAAAGCATGCGCATAATTATTCGACACATGTTATTAACCATGTATGCACTTCTTCAACCAACCATAACTAAGGTCGAAGGTTGACATTGCCGGGGAGGGAGTGGGAGACAAGCCCCCCACTCCAGTTAAATCCCCCATACGGCTTGCGTCTCTGATCGCCTCTGTCAACTAAAATCCAGCTCCTGGCCTTCACGAGTGGCTTAGATCTGAAGCCTGGTGGACCGCGTTATCCACCAACAGGAGAAGGGGTGAAGGCGGGTCACTGGCGCCTTAAAACCAGTTGCTTCGGGTAGATGGGACTCGTAAACCTTGGATGGTAGTTCATCTAGGAAAACTCTGATTCCAAACCTCTGCTGCCTTGCGGCTATACACACTCATATGAAAGGCTAAGGGAGTAAACCCCAACAAAAATCCAGAGACGGAGTCCCTAAGGCGGTATAACATTGACCTCAATGTCATTCCGGCAACTCCTGTGACGCAGTTGGTGCCACGCTGTATCGACATTTGTCGTTCCCTTGGGCCCACCAACTGTGTGGAGGGAGGGGGGGTCTGCTGCATGGGCAACAGATGATTCTCCATACCACCCTACCCAGGCTTCGTAGCTCCACTGGAGAGGACACTCCAGCGTCGTCGTATGACGTTGGCACAACACGAGAAGTAGCAGTTTACCGGTTCTTAGCCAAAGCTTGATTGGCGTAGAGCTTGGCGCCAGGGGTTACCTCTGACGGTGGGAGAGATCATCAGGTCTCACTGGTCAGCTACCGCCCGCATTAAGCTGTGCAGCCTGCCTGCTTCACTGGGTGCGTGGAGCTTAAAGAACCATATCGACAAGTGGGCCACAAAACTCCGCACCGGGAAGAACTAAAAGAAGAAATAAAAAAACTCCAACACTCCGTTTTGCGACCTGGAACGTTAGGACCATGTGTTCTGGACTGACCAATGAACTACGACTGATCGACGATGCACGGAAGACTGCCGTCATTGACAGATAACTCTCCCGACTGAACATCGACATTGCCTGTCTCCAGGAGACCCGACTGACTGACAGCGGCACCATCAGGGAAGCCAATTACACGTTCTTTTGGCAGGGGAAGCCCTCAAATGAACCTAGGTAGCACGGTGTAGGCTTTGCTGTAAAGAACACGCTAGTTACCTTCATTGAACCTCCATCATCAGGTACTGAGAGAATCCTTGCCCTCAGGCTGTCAACATCCTTAGGCCCCGTCCACATCTTCAGCGTGTATGCTCCAACCTTCCGCTCTACCTACGAGGAGAAAGACAAGTTTTATGAGGTTTTGGACCAGGCGATATCCAGCATTCCAAAAAACGAAACCCTTTATTTGCTTGGAGACTTCAATGCTAGAGTGGGAGCCGACCATGAGGCCTGGTCCGCCTGTCTTGGCGTTTGTGGAAGGGGCAAGATCAACGAGAACGGTCAGCGACTTCTGGAGATCTGCTGCTCACACAGCCTATGTGTGACCAACACTTTCTTCCAATGCAAGGAGATCCACCAGGTGTCTTGGAGACACCCACGTTCACTACACTGGCACCAGCTCGACCTTGTCATCACCAGGCGTACGGAACTGGCCAGCGTCCTCCTCACTCGCAGCTACCACAGTGCCGACTGCGACACGGACCACTGCTTTGTGGTCAGTAAGGTGCGAATATTACCAAGAAGCTGCACCATGCCAAGAAGAAGGGTCACCCTCGCATCAACACCTGCTGTGCAAGTAACCCAGAGAAAACACAGCAGTTCATCAGCAATGTTCAAGAAGCTCTCACCAAAGTGACACCTTACGACACCATTGACTCCAAGTGGGCCCATCTCCGTGACTCTGTGTACAACTCATCCATTATAGCTTACGGGAAGAGGGAACGGAAAAATGCAGACTGGTATGATGCAAACTGGGAGGAGATTGAGTCCATGACTGAGGCAAAGAGGAAAGCCCACCTGGCATACAAGGCTGTACCTAGCCCAAAAACATTGCAAGCACTCAGGAATGCAAGGAAGAATGCCCAGAAGACTGCCCGCCACTGTGCCAACATACCTTTGCAACAGTATACACACAGCTGCCGACAATGGGGATGCAAGAGGAATGTATGAGGGCATCAAGAAGGCGACAGGCCCCTCCATCTCAAAGACCGCCCCCCTCAAGTCCAAGACAGGTGAAGACATCACAGACCAGAGCAAACAACTGCAGCGATGGGTTGAACACTATCTCGAGCTATATGCAACCCGAAACAACGTCACTGACACTGCCCTGGATGCCATTACAGACCTGCCTGTCAAAAAGGAGCTAAACACACAGCCCACCCTGGAAGAGCTCGGAAAAGCCATAGACTGCCTTGCCTGTGGGAAGGCTCCTGGAAGCGACGGCATTCCGCCTGAAGTCCTCAAGAGTGGGAAACCAGCACTGCTCCAGCCGCTACACACACTCCTCTTCCTCTGTTGGGAACAGAGATACATCCCACAGGACATGCGTGATGCCAACATCGTCACTTTGTATAAGAACAAGGGAGACCGTAGCGACTGCAACAACTACAGAGGCATTTCCCTCCTCAGTATTGTAGGAAAGGCTTTCGCCCGTGTTGCCTTGGCGCTCTTGCAGATCCTAGCCTGCCGCGTCTACACAGAGTCCCAGTGTGGATTTCGAGCCGGCAGGTAAACTGTCGACATGATCTTCTCACTACGTCAGCTGCAGGAGAAGAGTCATGAGCAGCAGATGCCCCCTACATTGCCTTCATAGACCTGACGAAGGCATTTGACCTGGTCAGTGGGAGCGAACTCTTCAGAATCCTGCAGAAGATTGGCTGCCCCCCACGTCTGCTTGCTGTCATCATGTCATTCCACGAGAATATGCACATCACAGTGTGCTTCAATGGCGCAATATCAGAGGCCTTCCCAGCAATCAGCGGAGTCAAACAAGGCTGTGTGCTTGCGTCGACTCTCTTCGCCATATTCAACTCCATGCTTCTCTAGTATGCCTTCAAGGGCTGCAGCGATGGAGTGTACATCCATATCAGGGCTGACGGAGAGCTGTTCAGCATCGCCCGTCTCCGTGCTAAGACTAAAATCACAAAGGTACTCATCCGTGAATTGCTTTTTTCTGATGATGCAGCCTTGACATCCCACACGGAAGATGGACTGCAGCAGCTGGTATGCCGCCTCTCCAACGCTTGCAAGGAATTTGGACTGACCATCAGCTTGAAGAAAACAAACGTCATGGCGCAAGATGCGGACTTCCCTCCCTCTGTTACAATTGGTGGATACAACTTGGAAGTTGTCGAGAACTTCACATACCTCGGGTCCAACATCTCCAGCTCACTCTCAATTGATTATGAGGTGAATGGTAGGATTGCCAAGGCAGATGCAGTGATGGCCAGACTTAACCAGAGGGTATGGAACAATCCCAACCTCACAAAAAAAGAACAAACTGCGTGTCTACCAAGCCTGCGTGCTCAGCTCACTCCTCTACAGCAGCGAAACATGGACCACTTATGCAAGTCACGAGAGAAAACTCAACAGCTTTCACCTGAAATGTCTGCAGCGCATTACGCACATCAAGTGGCAGGACAAAGTACCAAACACAGAGGTTCTAAAACGCGCCAACATCAATAGCATGTTCGCCATTCTCAGTGAGAGGCGCCTTCACTGGCTCGGCAATGTCAAGAGAATGGACCCTGGCTGCATCCCTAAGGACATATTATATGGGGAACTAGCAGAAGGTGCACGACCAACTGGATATCCACGCCTGCGCTACAAAGACGTTTGCAAGAGAGACATAAAGACGGCCAACATCGATGTCAACAAATGGGAGAGCTTTGCTAATGACCGTCCCATCTGGCGCCTAGTTGTCAAGCAGGGAGTTAGCAAAGCTGAGGATGACAGAATTAGGAAGCTTGCTCAAAAGAGAGCCAGAAAGAAGGAGCTACGCCATCGTCTCAAGTAGAGGGATATATATTCATGCGTTGTTTTAATTAACTCAGTTGATGATAAAGGACTCGCCTTTTCCTTTTCTTTTTAATGTGATTGTTAGTATTGCTTCTTTGTTTCTTTCTGTCTTTCCTTTTTTTATTCTCCAGATTGTTAGTTAGTTATCTCTTTTGTGGGATTTAAAACATATTAAAGAATCATAATAATTCATATGTAGAAGCATTTGGCATTTGATTTAGCATTTGGCATTTAATTTGGCATTTGATTTAGCATTTGATATTTGATTTGGCATTTGATTTAGCATTTGGCATTTGATTTAGCATTTGGCATTTGATTTGGCATTTGATTTAGCATTTGGCATTTGATTTGGCATTTGATTTAGCATTTGGCATTTGATTTGGCATTTTATTTTCATACAACTTAATTTTAAACAACACTATGTCAGTGGAGGTTGTTGATTTTTGGGGAAACCATTGTTTTGACATCTAAAAATAGTATCATTTCAAATCGATGAAACGATTCTTTTAATTATGAGACTAATGTTCTCTAAATTTTAATACAATGTGCTAACTTAATTGTTTTGATTTTTAATTTGGTCAGAAAAACGTGGACTTTACACGTTGCTTTGGCACCACTGAGTTAATGAGTTAATTGTTGTTTGGCTGTACAGTTGCATGTGCCATTGTCACCGAGGTAAAACTAAGAGCCGAAGTTTATTAATGCCAGTCACAATGGCCTATGTGAGGGTTTCAATGCAGTGTGTAGTAAAATTTTCATATGTGCACTTTTTTTTTGGGGGGGGGGGGTCTCCCTAATTTGCATGATGTTCGATCACCAGATTTTATATCTCAATTTGTAGAACTATCCAAAACACATGAAATAGCAGAAGAAAACGTCCTAGGTTGCAAACATATAGTATGCCACGTACAGACTATTTAAATGAACTACCTAATAATGTAAACAAAGTAACAGCAGTACCTTTTTACCCTTCACATTGAACATTTTTTTCATGCATTACTATGCAAAGCTAACACGAATTAGTGTCATCTAAGTGTATTATAAATTTATGATTTTTTTTAAAAAATTTTTTATTTTATGGCCATCTAGAAACCTCATCGAATTATACACCTGATGCATACCGATCCTTAGAAACCTCATCGAATTATACACCTGATGCATGCCGATCCTTAGAAACCACATCGAATTAAACACCTGATGGATACCGATCCTTAGAAACCTCATCTAATTATACACCTGATGGATACCGATGATTAGAAACCTCATCGAATTATACACCTGATGCATACCGATCCTTAGAAACCTCATCGAATTATTCACCTGATACATACCGATCCTTAGAAGCCTCGTCGAATTATTCACCTGATACATACCGATCCTTAGAAACCTCATCGAATTATTCACCTGATACATACCGATCCATATAAACCTCATCGAATTATACACTTGATGCATACCGATCCTTAGAAACCTCATCGAATTATACACCTGATGCATACCGATGATTAGAAACCTCATCGAATTATACACCTGATGCATACCGATCCTTAGAAACCTCATCGAATTATACACCTGATGGATACCGATCCTTAGAAACCTCATCGAATTATACACCTGATGGATACCGATGATTAGAAACCTCATCGAATTATACACCTGATGCATACCGATCCTTAGAAACCTCATCGAATTATTCACCTGATACATACCGATCCTTAGAAACCTCGTCGAATTATACACGTGATACATACCGATCCTTAGAAACCTCATCGAATTATTCACGTGATACATACCGATCCTTAGAAGCCTCGTCGAATTATTCACCTGATACATACCGATCCTTAGAAACCTCATCGAATTATTCACCTGATACATACCGATCCATAGAAACCTCATCGAATTATACACCTGATGCATACCGATCCTTAGAAACCTCATCGAATTATACACCTGATGCATACCGATGATTAGAAACCTCATCGAATTATACACCTGATGCATACCGATCCTTAAAAACCTCATCGAATTAAACACCTGATGGATACCGATCCTTAGAAACCTCATCGAATTATACACCTGATGGATACCGATGATTAGAAACCTCATCGAATTATACACCTGATGCATACCGATCCTTAGAAATCTCATCGAATTATTCACCTGATACATACCGATCCTTAGAAACCTCGTCGAATTATTCACCTGATACATACCGATCCTTAGAAACCTCATCGAATTATTCACCTGATACAATCCAATCCATAGAAACATCATCGAATTATAAACCTGATGCATGCCGATCTTTAGAAACATCATCGAATTACAAACTGATGCATACCGATCCTTAGAAACCTCATCGAATTATCCACCTGATACATACCGATCCATAGAAACATCATCGAATTATAAACCTGATGCATACCGATCCTTAGAATCATCATTGAATTACAAACTGATGCATACCGATCCATAGAAACTTCATCGAATTATACACCTGATGCATACCGATCCTTAGAAACATCATCAAATGATACACCTGATGCATACCGATTCTTTTACGCATTTCTCGCTACACTGTATGTAGCTAAAGAAGTTGTGATTTCGAACAAATGCAGTTGTCTCCTAGGTAAATAAACGACCCCTGACTTTTCTTAAAACCGCTGTTCTTCTGACGGTAGCAAGATCTCAGTTAAACTCGACGAATAGGTGATTAACTCAAGAGTGAAAACAGTGTAAATGTTTTGCTTGGAAAGTGTTAGCTATTAAAAACTTGAAGAGGCGGTTTTACAAAGAGTTTTCATGGATAATATCATGAATGCATGTAATTTTTTTTATTCCATGTGTTAGCCATGCAGGTTATTACTAGTATTGAATGAACTGAGTTTATATTGATCACGCGTATGAGTAGCTGATACACTGAATATCAACATGCTCTCTCTCTCTCTCTCTCTCTCTCTCTCTCTCTCTCTCTCTCTCTATATATATATATATATATATATATATATATATATATATATATATTTATATATATATAAGTGTGTGTGTGTGTGTGCGTGTGTATGTATGTACACCTTTGTGCACATATATAGTATACAGTACAAGTGTCTTTCTTTCGTGTTGTCTTTCACAATTGTGTAAATATGGGTTATATTGTGATTTTACTGTGGGAAACAAAATCCAGTTGAACACTATAAGAGGAGAAAACTAATTTGTTATATGCAATCGTGCTTTAAAAGCTGTACACGTCTTTGCAAACTTTGTATCTGCATTTCGACGATTGACATTTGACAACCAATGTGTCAAACTTCTCAGCAGAACACGTCTTGGAACGACGATTAAATGGACATTTTCGTTTTGAAAAGCATGATAAACATTCCATACCAATGTTCCACACCCATTTATACACTTCGCGAGCAGCGCTTAAAACTAAAACTACATATTTTCGGCTCTAAATGCGCATTCGTAAGAACTGGTAACATGAATGACGCCGTCTGGTTGCACATACTTCAATACTCACCAACAATCTTGTCTTAAAGCAGCTTACAACTGACACTTGAAAACAATAAGTTCCAAATCAGCGATATGCCCAAAATATCGACGGTGTCAAAATGTATGTGCATTTCTTTTGCGAAAGACAAACAAATTAAAGACAGAAAAATGACAGCAAGAAAGAAACAAAACGAACTAAGCAGACCAATTCAATCGTTGCATTTTAATAAGCAAGTTATATATGCATGCATTTGTGTATGTAAGCAAAATTCTGTATTTAAAGTGTCAATTAAAAGAAGGTAAATTCCATAAACGTAAACTTACAAAATATCCGCAACAACGAGAATAAAATTTCACAGAATTTATCGAGTGATAATTTAACTAGGTATAACCTTTTTATTTGGGTTTGGTCTATTTTGGTCGAAGTCCATTACCATACAGTTGCTTGAGGTCTCATAGTGGAAAGCATCTCCCCACATTTGATTGCATAACCCTGCACCATTCTGATACATCTCTGCAAAGGTGATGCACGTTCTGTTGACCGCACATTGGTTGAGCCCGTTGTCAGGGTTTCGGTCATAGTCGGTGAGCCAGTTTAATGCGCATGTCATATCGTTTTTGCAGGCGTCGAACCATGTGTCGCAGTACGAAGCACAGATAGGAACGTTAACAAACGTATCATTGCTGGGCGCGATCCATTTGACGACGTTGGGTTCACACTGATAGAAACATTCTTCTTGTAGGAGGTAACGGCGGCATTGGTCAGAAATTTTACCGCAAACGTCATACGTCCAGTTGTAAAGACCGAGGACCTGTACAGAAAAAAAAAAAAAAACTATATTTTATCCGTTGTGAAATTTACCATAGAGTGGAATCAAAACAGTTATCCTCTATAATAATAATAACATATTACTACGGTTTCTTCCTTATGTTCTTGTAATAATAATAATAATAATAATAATAATAATAATAATAATAATAATAATATATGACTACAGTTTTTCCTTATGTTCTAATAATAATAATAATAATAATAATAATAATAATAATAAATCATCATCATCATTAAACACTAATGCTCCATGCTTTAACGTTTCCTTGAAATGTAACTACATATAAAATTTAACAGGGTACATGTGGACAGATTGACGAACAAGGATGTCACGACACACTCCTTGATGATGATGTTAATTAATGATGATAATGATGATGATGATTATGATGATTCTATTGTTGTGAGGAAATCTTGGGTATTCTATTAAACTGCGGTTTCTATAAAACAAATGACACATGCATCTATAATTCTATCTTAATTTTACCTTTACCATTTCATATATACCTAATTACAGATCTTTAAAACAAATGACACGTGGAACAATAATTATATCTTAATTTTACCTTTACCATTTCGTATATACCTATTACAGATCTTAAACATCTTTACCATTAATATTTTATCTTGTAGGAATGCATCTTTACATTTACTTAGAATGGACTATTTTCCTACAATTTGTTCTTTGAATTTCATTAAGCTTAAACTGGATTGTTCTGACGTGATGCAACTGCCGATAATACATGAATTACTTTATAATATCCACTGTATTAATACATTTTATAGTCGCTTTGGATAGTAATTATATTTGTTTTCTTGTTTCTGCTGAATCAAGGTCGCCAAAACATCTAAGTCATGATTGAGGTCAAGATATATTTCAGGACAGAAGATCTAAAAACTAACCTTCCATTGTAAACGTAACGATGAAAAAGACCCCAAAACAAGCTAAAAACTAACCTTCACTTGCAAACGTAACGATGACAAAGACCCCAAAACAAGCTAAAAACTAACCTTCCCTTGCAAACGTAACGATGACAAAGACCCCAAAACAAGCTAAAAACTAACCTTCCCTTGCAAACGTAACGATGACAAAGACCCCAAAACAAGCTAAAAACTAACCTTCCCTTGCAAACGTAACGATGACAAAGACCCCAAAACAAGCTAAAAACTAACCTTCCCTTGCAAACGTAACGATGACAAAGACCCCAAAACAAGCTGTAATAGGAATTGAAGAATGTGATTATACATGTAGTCATGTTTATTTTGGCAACACATGATTCTTTGCTGTGAGAAATTTAAAAAATGGCAGGGAAAGGTTAGTGGGACAGAAGAGTAAAGCATTAAATAATTACCAGCATTAGTTATAGTAAAGTGTTCAAACCATGTTCGACGCAATTCAAATATCGTGATATAGTGATTCTTGAACTGCATATTCAGGCAGCCCTTTACTTCAAGGTGCCACTAGAATATAATTGCTGCAAATTGCATTCCTAAATATTATAGAATATTGAGGCACCTTAAAGCTAATAATATTAATAAGCATACATATTGATAAGCATACATATTGATAAGCATATAGTTCCTTGTGTTGCATCACTCACTGTTACGGAAATTAGGCTTGGGTGTCACTTCATAGACAAAGATATTATTACGATTCTATTTTATAACAGACTCTATCAATTTCATACAATCTAAATGTCAGTCTAGTGACCATATTTCGTGATTACATCTGGAAATGTTTTCTGCATTTTGTCTTTAGCATACCTCGTTGTCGAGTAGTTCACGAGTCAAATTTGCATAGCAACATGTGTTATGTTTCCAAGCAAGGCATTCCACGTAATCCTTTCCTTCTGGGGATGGTTTTGGTTTATGCCAAGGACCGTCTATACAGCTTTTAGTAGATCCTAAACGTGAAAGATCAATAGAATGAGAATCGTAGATTTCATTATCGCGAAATAGAAAAATGCATATATTAGCTGTCTTTTCGTGTGCACTTTATGTTCCGACGTGGTGATTAAAAAGTTACTATGGTGAAAACCTTGCATGGGATTCATTTATCGGTCTTGTTGCTGCGTGGCTTGTGTGTTATTTCTATGCTAATTCTGTCTCTGAGAAAAATGTGCACGTTGGCAAAACCTTTTAAACAAGGATCCAATGGTCGAATATTGCACACACTCCTTCTGTTGGAGTAACGTATATATTTTTCCATTAATAGGAGTAACGTGTCTATAATAAAACTTAAATATATTAAACACATATCTTCCTTTCGTTATATCCAGGCTGGAATTTTCAGACTGAAATACACCTATCCATGCCATTAAAGAGAGATTTTCATGGGTCCAATGGCGACATCTCCACCAAGCCGATAGTCAACGACAGTTGCATAGACAGTTTCCTTTCCAGTGATAGAGACCCTAACTTTAACAATTTGAACTCTTTCTATATTATAGACAATATATGTATTATTATTTTGTTTCTTGAAATACAATATTGCAAGGTTAGTGCGTCAATTTTTTAAATATATATTCAAATAACTAAAATAAATCTAATTTATGCTGCATTTAAATTCTTATTTAGTAACAATAACTTTTTTAAAATACCTATTGCAGTGACATTCATCGCTGTTGTTAAGGTTTCTACCACAGAGAGTGTGAATCTACCGACTTTAAATTGCATTCAATAGACTAAGCTTTTTGCATCAGACTTGTTCGTACTGAGATTTGAAACAGCCGTATACATATTTTGCTACCAATACATTTAACAAAGTCATGCCGTATTTTCCTATTTTAGGAAGAATTGTAATTTCCACCTAACCGTCCCAAACATATTGATGCAGATGTTATTTGTTTTGTCAGCCCAGTGATGTTCGATAATGTTATTAACGGTATTCTCTCAAGTTGTCATATCAATCGTATGAATGTTTACATTATGGTATTGTGTCTCAGCGAGAACGCCCTAAAACGGCTTTAATGCTTTCAAACCAGTCAGAAGAGATTCCTCCTTCCCTGGTTTGACAGCATCAATTGATGTTATCGTGTTGTTTATTTTATATCAATGTTGAAAGGATAAAATAGTCAAAGTGTCCGAGCAATTGCTTTTCGAAGGAAAAGTGCTCTTTTATTTTATTTCGTGTATTTAAATATAATGTTTTATAGATTTATCTCTAAGTATATCAATTATTTAAATAGAGTTCGTGCATCGAGAATCAGAAAGACTCTGTCTTTCCTAAAAACGATTCCATACCGTTCATGCCATTTGTCCCAATATGAAGCCGTATCTATCCCCCCACCTCTCTCTCTCTCTCTCTCTCTCTCTCTCTCTCTCTCTCTCTCTCTCTCTCTCTCTCTCTCTCTCTCTCTCTCTCTTTGCAAGCGAAAACTCCATAAAACCACGAGCATTGAGGATTTCGTTTGTCATTCAACGATGCTTTTTGGACCTATGAATGATGGTAATGTTACATATATTAGAGATGTAACATCTTATTTTGGTGATATGTTAGAGATGGTACACATGTTGGTGTTTACAAGGAAAGCGATATCTGGCGTTTTCTCGCGGACCCGGGATCGAATCTCCATATTGTCCGAAATAAAATTTCCTAACCTGTATGATCATAGTATTTATTCGCATTTATTAAAACAAAATCATTTAAGTATTATCGCGGATTCTACTGTTGAATCCAAGGATAGTAGTTTCCGTTCTCTGTGCTGCATATTTTAAATTCTCTATAATTATTTATATCTACCTTGATTTCTGTCTTAGGGATCCGGAATGACTGTGTAGAGATGACATTAATTAATATGTTGACAGGCATGTATTTCGGCTACGTATGGATGCCGTTACCACAAACGATGTAACATCAATTTGTAGTGATGTGTTCATGGTTGAGATGTCAATGGGGTCGATGCTTAAAGGCAAGGCGATGTGCACCGTTTATCTGCGGACCCGGTTGGTATCTCCGTAGAGTACAAATTAAAATTTTCTAACCTGTACTATAATACCATTTATTCGTATTTATGAAAGTATTTTTCTTCTTCTGCTCTCTCTCTCTCTCTCTCTCTCTCTCTCTCTCTCTCTCTCTCTCTCTATATATATATATATATATATATATATATATAGATTCGATATCGTGTGCCTCATATATACATTTTAGAATAAATCTGCTTCTTAATCTGCATACCTCCATTAACACGATACACGCATCTGTTTCACATTTGATCCAATCATCGTGATGCTTTCCGTTTTGCTGGCGATTGCATTATATAAACATTGTACATTTATGTGTTATACGATTTATATATAAATCGTTTGTTGCACAAGTAGTGTGGAAAATTGGCTAGAAGTGGCGATATAATGTGTTGCTTTCGGACATAGGCAGTAAAGGTATCGTGTAATCCTATAAATATTAGTACAAAATTATATTTGGTAAATATAATTACGATTTTATTAACAAGACACATTAATTTTACTATCTCTTTTTCGTTTTCAGACTTTTAATTTTATCTCTGAAAGTATAATTAAAAAAGCACATAGTGGGACAGACATATGTACATACAGATTTACATACTGGTATTTATTAATCGGTTTGTTCGTACTTACAAACATATGCATACAGACAGAAATAAATACATATAAACATCAAGACAGATAGATGAACAGTGCATTACCTGATTCTTTACTGATGACGACGCTGCAGGTACTTGCCAGCACAATCACAGCAATGCCTGTTTAGAGGTAAAATCAGTATTTTTTTTTTTAGCGAATCTCAATCCGCGCTTACATCAGATTAGAAAACAACTGGTCGAAATAAAAAAAAGAGGTAACAAACTGACCCTTGAAATTAGCCGATAATATAAATGATCTGCAATAAAATCACTTGTGTGATTATATTTCATGTCGTATATCATTTTGCTAATGTTCACGCAGATTATTGCTTTTACTAGTACAATTTTTTCTTTGATTTAATGGCATTGTGATATAACTTATTTTTAATTTATTACGAACACATCCATTGTTGAAGAGCTTCCTCATTATACTCCAGTGGTTTTGTATTTTAAATAATATCTTACAGATGGCATTGCCTACAGCTTAAAACTAACTCCTTCAGACAAATTATTTAAATCAGTGGACAGACATAAAATAGTTATGCATGTTATTTCTCTTTATTTACAGGTTTGCAGTGTTATCTTAAAACAAAATCGATTTATCTCTTTACTTACCTTTAAAAACCAACATCTTGTCAACACAATATGTTACGGAGGCGTCTTCAAGGTAAAGAAATTTGTTGCAAGCAATGGTTATATAAACAAAGACTCTATCCGGGATGCGATGAAGAAGTAATGATTGGTTACAATTATCTCGTTATTGATTGGATGTTAGCCTGGGGGCGTCAACTTACTGTTCAAATTTTGTGTAAGACCATAACTCTGAAACTACCAGTAGGGATTTGATGAGACTGCTATGCCTAGTATTCAAGGACTCGTGATTAATTCCTCACCAAATTGAAATACACTCCATCTGAGACAACAGTGGATAATTTACATGTCACCTACTAATGTCTACATTTTTTGTTAGAATTCAATAAACATTTTATATGATGCATGTTGTTTTTATATTTCCATTCATCGTTGAATATTCCATAACACTCTCAGGAAATTGGCATAGCTGACAGCAAGCTAACTTTATTTTTTAAGCAAAAGCACCTTAATATAGGTTCATCTGCTTGAACTTACGGCCGAAATTACGGGACGTAACTCATGTAAATAGTGTCTTGGAAACAATGAAATTAAATTGTTTTAGGTCTCATTCTAGTTAAGAACAAAGGGTTTCAAGCGACTCGTCCCTATCTTTGTACTGTTATTTTAAATTATTTTTATAGATATACCACTTCTGCATATATGCGACAAAATTAAAAAGAAAATTTATTTAAATTACTAGCAGGTAGTTATTGCTAAACCAGTCACTTTTATATAGCTACAATCATGCTAAAGAGAAATAAAAATTTCCTGCGGGTGAAAACTTTAATTGAATTTATTCTTGAAAAAACGTTAACAATAACACAGAACTACTTTGTATTGAAATCAACAGCTTTCACAGAGGAGATTTCTCTCTAATTTAAACCATATGGATTTAAAAAGTTGACATTTAGTTTTAGAATTTAACTCCGATATGTTCTCTTCGCTCTGAAAAAGCAATCAATTTATTTTCCCGAATGAAACTAAATTAAGCCTTGACACTATACAGACCATAAATACACAAGGAATAACACTGCACACATATCCGACAAAACTTTGTTTATATTTTTGTCTAACTTCAACTAACTACAGTCATGGCTGAAGTAGTTGGTTAATCGAATTAGGGAGATGATGGCTAGTTAATATGAACAAATATCGTACCTTGAATTACTAATGTGCCACACTCCGATATGGGAGTTAAAAGAGTGGAATTAATTATGTAGAGGCATGGACGACAAGAGGGAGGTGCGCAACCAGTGATATATCATTGAGGCCCTGGCCCATAACGGGGCCAGGGCCGAACAACACCTTTTTAATTTTATAAAAGAATATTTTTGTTTTAACTAGGAGAAGCCTGTGTGTTTCTTACCCCTTGGCCCGTGATCGCTCTTAGCACTGTGTAGAGGCTGATTTGTGAACCATCAACAGTCTAATTTAACGTTTATCTCTCATTGTTATGCAAGAAGTGTACTTCAATTTGCAAGGAGTGGTAACGTATCCTTTTTAGTAACACGTTTAAATATCTGACTTGCAACAAAGCGATTAATCATGTAGCGGCTTACATTACGACTGTCATCATTACTGCCAAAAAGTTCATATCTAATTGTTTTGCTAAAGGCTTGCTTCAGTCTGCTAAACAAAAGTATTCTAAGAAAAGTCAATTGGTACACTGAACTGCATTTAACGAATAACGTATTGTTTGTCATGACTTCATCACCCGATAAGGATGAACATACTTGTTATCATACAAGATATTTGTTAGGTATAATGAATTTATAATGCATCCTTGATTTTATGTCCTTGATTGACGGGGAGTAGTTAGAGTTGTTGCATACCTGACGTTGGTCATAATTTTGACTGAGCTGGAGTTTTTGTCTACCTGACATTTATGATGATTTTAAGTAATAAATACTGCTTGCTAGGATTAGAGTTCAAGGGTTTTCATTGAAAATTAATAGTTTTCCAGAACATTCTATTGCGATGAAAGTCAAGTTAAATATGTTTAGACAGAGGTTTGGTAGACTATTTATTCCGTTTTATAATAAAATTTGGCGAGGAATTAGTTATTTAAATACTTTTTGGAGTTGCAAAGTTAACCTTTAGACCAAACAATTGGGCTTAGTAATAACTCATTCAAATATATTCTGGTTTGTTTCATTGCAGGACATCAGGACATTCACGTTATAAGTTAAAGAAATAAATTATTTGTTGATTTTACTTTTGTTTCTTACTTAGTTTTAGACACAGAGTCCTAACACGTTGCACATATCCAACTGACACATAGTATTTTTTAAATACCGAGTATAATACCCAAAAAGTTAAAACGTGGGGTGGATCTTCCAAAATAGTAGAGCGCGTGGATACATGTCAGAAACACATATTTTTAGTTGTGTGTAATACCAATACATTTTTGAACCTTGTGGCAAAATGAATAAACAAAATCCTTCTCGAGAGATGTTATCCATGAAATTATAATGTAGTTCAATTTCATCGACTGAATGTGGATGTTATTACTGATGATGATGATGATGATGATGATGATGATGATGGCTATAAAAGTTTATTTTGCAAATAGAAAACCAAACGCAACTACCATCGTGTTGGTAAAATCGAAAGTTTGGGAACATATGATGCGTACACGTTGATCGATAACATTGATTACTCATTGAAGCCCCACCGTACTCATAATAAGTGGGTTGCGGGTTCTGATATTTCCCCAACTAATCATGACTGGCTTCAGTGGTGTGTTTATGGGAAAAGCACTGTACTGACCAGTCATTCAATTTGCACACTGGCAATGATAGACAACAAGCAGAATTTGAGTGTACAGCAGCGCTGCTTTATTCAAATCAAATTCACAAATTTAGATATTGACAAAATGTAATGATATGACAGAAGAAACATGAAAGATGAAATAGCTGTAAAACAACGTTTTATCCTTCTTCACCATTCATTTGCTTTTACTTTTCCTTTTGTTGCAAAACCACGAAACTGCATAATAGCGGAATTAAAATGAGCCGCTGTTAAACATTTAAGAGGTGAAAATAACTTTGACCAAGAATTCAAGAAGTTTATGATTCATGTATAAAACTGATTCAGAGAAATTGTTTGACAGAGATATGAACTTCTTCGCTAGCCAAGGTACGTCGACCCACTTCATTCCATATCGACACATCGACTGCTTGGATGGATTTCTTCCTCCACCACATATAATGTCCGCTTTGTATGGTTTGTCATTTACTGAAACATGACATGATTCGCACAACAAGTTCTTGAAAATGCCAGTGACAGTAGGTAGACACATATTTGATGATATCCGGGTTCAGCCAAGACAGTCCATTGTTCTCATGTGAACAAAACAAGTATAATTTAACAAAGATAATCATGTTTTCTCTTCGTAACAAAACTTCATATTTCGCCCAATACGTTAACGTGCGAATTGGAAGCTTTTATCACCAGATAAAATGTATCTGGTGTGTAGAAAATCGGTTCATCATTTAATATATGTCTGAGTGTGTTGGTTATCTAGTTTATTGGGATGCGCACGTGGCATCTAATCTATGTAAAGTGAGCAATTGGCATGTACGTAAATGCCAATCTTTTCAAACGGATAGACCCTTAAGAATCTAAGAATCAAAAGTCAGATCATCGGTTTATTTTTTATCAGTGTATAAAGTGATGACCCTTTTATGACAACGGTAGGCTAAGATTAGTGATACAACACGTCGCTATATAGTTACGTGTTCAAAGAATTTTTTCTTTTGTTCAAATTTATGAGAAAAAAAAACAATACCTTATTAGAAAAGAATTTAGCATGCAATGAACATCTGCTTTATCAAATCGCATGCAACTTAAATCATTGACATTTATGTCGGTCCTGTTACTATGTCAGAAACTCAAATTTAAATCTTCTATTAAATTTAATCACTCACAGCTCGAGGGTGTTTCTCGACAACACCCCCCCCCCAAAAAAAAAAAAAAAAAAAAAAAAAGAAAAAAAAAACATCAGCTGGGTTCATATTTAACTCAAGATATGTTCTTATGATATAATAAATGGTATTAAAGTTTTCACTCATATCGCTACGATTTTTGCAATGTGGCAGTTTATAGTGATGTCTAAGAGAATTGTTTTTTATTTCATTTAAAAATTCTCTTTTTCACTGGGGCATTCGGCCACAGACATGTAACATGATGTCCCACCCAGTCGCATTATCCTGACACAAGGCCAACCAGTCCTAACACTAACATCTTAACGCTGACCGCCTATCGAGGCAGCTGTTAGTACCATTTTTGTAATTTTTATGACTCGGCCGGGGATCGAACCTACGACCTCCCACATCCGAGGCGGACTTTCTAACTACTAGGACACGAATCGAGGTTTAAGGATGTGGTTCACTATATTGATTTACCGGTAGATGAATTTATTCAATTCAAATTATTCTCTGGAAATGCAAAACGCTCCAAAATAATGTCCTTGGCATTAGAAAATTGGATTTATTGAAATAAAGTTATATTCATGGATTGTATCATTGTGATCCAACAAAAGATTGTTGGAAATATCGCCACGACACAGGATACCACAGGCACATCAACACTTCCATCATTGGATTTATATTGGAATGCCCCTTAAGTTTGTTTAGAATTTAAATGATTAGGACTAGTCTTTGAAGTTGTAGGATTATTTAGAATTTAGTTCGCAATACCTTATTTGTTTATATAATTTCATCTTGTATTCAAGGGTAATAAATTATTTGTTGAATTTTACAAAACTTGTTAGCTTGTGCACTTTTTCTATTAGTTTAAGATTTACAGCCATAACAGACAAATGGATGCAAGTGCTCGGTATAAGAATTTTTTTTTAATTATTCATAAAACTACCTTTTAGAAGTTTAAATTCACCTTTTAGGGAAATTCTCGTAGTCTCAGGTATTATTCGTTTTAGAAACCATCAAGATTTTACAATGTCATCAAAAGTGGAGAACTTATTTCAGTACATACCTAAAAAGGTTTGACTCTTTGAAAATGGACGAATTGCTCTAGCTTGCCAAAAAGTACGATCTCTCTGAGGCGAAGGATTCTACAACGACGTTAGAAATAATAATAAAAATTTGGTCGAATATTTGATGGAAAAGATTATTTGGGATTAAAGTGCTCTCAATTTCAATGGTGTCTCCACATGGCTCTAACTTAAACGTTATGGAATTGAAATTTAAAAATAAGAATGAAATGGAGTTAAGAAAGCTTGAGCATCAGAAAGAAAGAAATACAAATATAAATAAATAAAAGAGGAAATAAGAGGAAGACGCAGTTGCAGAAAGAAGAAAGAGAGAAAAAGAAATGCAGATGCAGAGAGAAAGTGAAAAGGAAGAGAAAATGCGGACGCAAAGAGAAAGAGAAGAGGAAAAATTGGGAATGTCAATGCTCACTTTACATACAAGTTCAGGTTTTGATGTTACTCAATATCAGGTTAGTACCCCCTCTTAAGGAAAAAGAAATATATGAATATTCTCATTTTTAAATAATTGGTAAAACTTTGAAATGGTCAAGAGAGCAGCAATGAACTATAATATTACAAAGTGTACTTTTTTGTCAAACTCGTGTCATCTACATATCACTGTCAGTAAATGAAAGTGTTGATCATGATCTGGTTAAAGAATGAATCTTGAAGGGTTTCGAGTTGGTACCTAAGGTTTATCGACCAATGTTTAGGGAATATAAAAAATAAACTGGACAAACACATGACAAAAGGAGTATGTAGAGATAACCAGGTTATTATCGTTGTACCAGTCCCACAGAGAGAAGATATAAGGGATGGAATGGTCAGAATGTAATGAGTCTGGTGCAACCAAACCTTTAGAAAAATCATTATTAAACTGGAACGTTCACATTTACAGCAACAAGAAACTAAACAGCTATTAGTTGAATATGAGCACGTTTCCAGATGTGTCAACATAAACAAATCAAATGTATCATGGCGTTGAACTTGTAAATCCCGAATCTGTGAAACAGCATCCAGACAGAATGAACCATATCAAACATGAATATTTGAAAAACCAAGTTCAGTATTTGATGGATAATGATTTCCTAGAACCAAGTAAGAGTGACTGGAGTTCACCATACATTCTTGAACCGAAACCAGATATTTTCCGCAAGTGTACTGATTAAAGAAAAGTGAATAGTGTGACCAAAACACTCATTTCCATTGCCAAGAATCGACGACTGCTTTGAAGAAAAAAAAAATGAAAAAACAATTGTCACAAAATTTGCCTTTTGAAATAATTCTGGCATGATCCTCCGATATAAAGGGCAAAGTAAATTTCGCCATTCATAACTCCAGATATCACTGGACAACAAATTTTTACAAAAGTCATGTTACTGAAATAAAATTAGTCAATTCTTATCAATTTTTATGTGATGAACACGAATATGACAGTCAAATTGCAAAATTGGCTCTAGTTTTTTGTAATCTGCAAGAAATTAATGTTTACATAACGAAATGCATTCCAATAGTAAAAGGTCAACTGTAATAGCCTACCTATAAAAAATCAAGTCATTGACTACATCTTAGGTTTCTTCGCCTGTCTCTTGTACAGCTGTTCGGGAGCATCTCTGAGGAGTGTCCAGCAGTAGTCAGCCAGCATTGTAGTGGACCATTTTCCTTGGTATCTTTGTTCCATTGTTGCGATATCTTGATGAAAACGTTCGCCGTGTTCATCACTAACAATACCACAGTTGCTAGGAAAGAAATCCAAATGGGAATGAAGTGAATCTTTAGAGACATATTGCAGCCAAGTTTCTTATACTTAATCAACATGTCTTCTACTAGTTCCTTATAGTTTTCTGCCCTAACATTTCCGAGGAAGTTTGTAGAAACTAGGCGAAAAGCATTCCATGCTTGTTTCGCGTCACCTTCCAGCAAGTTGTTGAACCGGTCATCTTTGAAAAGCTCTCGAATCTGAGGACCCACAAAAACTCCTTCTTTAATCTTTGCTTCGCTGAGTCGAGGGAATTTTTCATGCAGGTATCGGAATGCTGGCAAAGTCCGGTCAATGGCTTTCACGAAATTCTTCATCAAACCTAGTTTGATGTGAAGGGGTGGTAGCAAGATTTTCTGAGCCTCAACCAGAGCTGGGTGTTGGATATTCTTCTCTCCAATGGCTACATTCTGCCTGTGAGTCCATTCCTTCCTCATGTAGTGCATTTCCCTTGCTCGGCTATCCCACTCGCATAAGAAACACATGTATTTTGTATATCCTTGCTGCAGTCCCATTAAATGGGCAACTACCTTCAAATCACCACAGAGGTGCCAGCTGTACTTGTTATACTCAATGGAATTCAGTAGCTGCCTTAAGTTATCGTATGTCTCTTTCATGTGGACAGCATACGCTACTGGAATAGATGGAAGAATGTTTCCATTGTGCAAAAGCACAGCCTTGAGACTCAGTTTCGAAGAGTCCACAAATAGTCTCCATTCTTGTGGGTCATGAGTGATTTTTAAAGCATTCATGAGGCCCTCAATATCGGAACAGAATATCAGATTACTTTCCTTTCTGAAGAAAGGCTCCAATTGCTGGTTGCGCTTTCGATATGCAGTAACTGTGACATCTTCTTCTAGAAGATTCCATTGTTGGAGTCTTGATCCTAGCAATTCTGCCTTGTTCTTTGATAAGTCCAAATCACGAATCAGGTCATTTAGTTCTTCCTGTGTTATTCTGTGTGGGGTTGATGATGCACCACAGTGAAAATCTGGATCACTGCATGCTGATGGACCAGGAGAAGAACAGGTCGACTCACCTTTGTCTTCGTCAGATGAATCAAGAGAATATTCTGCTGGAGGTTCCGGAATAGGAAGTCCCTCACCATGTGGAACTGGTCTCAATGCAGACGGAATGTTTGGGTAGACTATTCTCGACTTCTTTCGCTTCGTTATTCCGCCGGAAAGAGGAACCAAGCAGAAGTAACAGTCATTTAGGTGGTTGCTTGGCTCTCTCCACACCATTGGGACTGCAAACGGCATTGATGACCTTTTGCAATTCAACCACTGTGAAAGCTGTGTTGTACATGTAGCACAGCATATATGCGGAGCCCAAGGCTTGTCTTGGTCACCAACCTTGCATCCGAAGTAAAGATGATATGCCATCTTCACTTGAGAATTGATACTTTTCTTCTGGTTGGCAAATGTCACTTCCCCACAAATATAGCAAAAATTGTCCGCGGTATTAACACACTTTCGAGGCATTGCTGTTCTTTATTGTACGTAAATGGATAAAATAATAAGTTTTATGTAACAGTAGCTTGAACTGTCTCGCACAACGTCTAAAATATTTTAAATGCTGAACCTATCTATACTATGTATAGTACACAGCTGACGTCAACTTACTTCAGCAGCCGCATGGCATTAGTATTGCATTGCATCAGAAAATGATGCAATCAACTGTGGATGATGTGAGCATGATGGTATTATGCAATGTTACATCATTATTCCGGATGTTGCTGCAGTCCTACTGGAGAAATTTACACAGTGAAACATAGAAAATGAGGTATATGAATATCTTCAAAACGAGAGCCAATAAAAAAAATTTCACGGTTATATTCGTGTTCGGCACACCAAAATACTACAGATTAGGGCCTTTTCAAGTCAGTAATGATTTCACTGTTGACCAGTGTTATCAATACAAAGTGATTCCTATTGGGATGAAGGGTTCATCTTGTACTTTTCAACGTTTAATGAACATAGTTAAATCTGTGGGGTTTTTAAATCTATAAGATTATGATGCTTGTAGAGTAACTGGAACATACATGGACGTTGTGGAATATGTTGTTTCCTTTAGATTACCTCCTCTGGAAGACAACAGCATCGACATAAGAAGAAATGCTGTATCGAGTAAACCCAGTATTGTACAATTACAATAGTCGGATTCGCTAGTATCTGGACAAAATTGTGTATTTTCTTCATCTTATGCAGTCTTTAATTTCTATTAGAATATGTACTGACTTGTTTTGAATTTGATTTATCTAAATAGGATGAATTGGAAAGGTGTCTTTTTGAACATTGTGGCTATATTCCTTGGCACAAAACATAATGTTCATTGATGTCATATTGACACTGTACAAGATCATTGGAAATCTTACTTCACAATGTTGTCAACCTTATAAAAACTTTCATGTTTAACATTCGTCAGTTGTAGATGAGGAAAGGAAATGAAGAACATGCAGAACAATTTTGTTTTAAAAAATGAATTTCGTATTCGCTTTCTCTATGTCAATATTCGTAATTTTCTAAGTATTTTCCTTTCACGAACGCTTACCGAATGAAGAATAATTTAATTCACGTAAGTGCTTCTAGCATATAAAGTGGTGCTTTCGCCATTCATGTTTTCAGTCATTAGTTAAGAGAACAAAGCAACACATTTAACGAAGAGATGATGATACCTGCCAGGCCTTGAATGCAATCAAACACTTCGCTTTAGTATTTCTTCAGAGTCGAGTCTAAGTGCTGAAGTAAAAATGACTTCTCTTCTGCTGATTTGGGAGGAAGAACCCAACAACGAAAAAAAAGGTTCCAAAGACGACTAGAGCAGACAAGACCCCAGGGGGGCCCCTGAGTGGTCTAAAGCGCTTTCCGTTACAGATCACTGCCATCTCACCTCTGTCTGCGTGGGTTCGAGTCTAAGATTCGGCTAATGTAGTTATGTGAGAAAGCATGACAGTAGCTTTTCGTGGGTCGGTGGTTCTTTCCGTGTTTTTCCTCCACCAATAATACTGGCTGCCATGTATAGCCTGTCATGTGCTGAAACATGGCATTAAACCCCACAACAACTTGACCCCAGGTACACAACCTGGAGTGCATGTACAATACTGATCCTGGCTACAATACAGCAGTACCTCCACTCAAACAACGACACCTTTTCCCGCTTCAAACATTCAAACCACGAAAGAACTAAATTCAAGGCAGGAGAAGAAGGATGAGAGGAAGAAAAAGAAAATCAACAAAGGAAAAAGAGGCACAAGAGGAGAGCAGAAATCAAGTGACAAAAAGAATAAACACCTACCCATTACATGCATTAGCTATGCCATTGTGAGTAAAATTTGAGGAACACTGACAACATGTACAGAGACGTGAACAACAGAGAAAAAGAACACGATATCTAAGCAGATGCTTCCGCAACACCAAAACAACTAGTGGTGAGATATCTACTAGACCAAAGTGTGGCAATGGGACTGGGTGAGCTGATAAACTGACAATAAGGACTTTCAAGGGTGTCAGCAGCATCTACAAGTCTCCAATGTGAGATGATTCGTCTGGCTCATGAAATCCAGCAAGTTGAAGTCAGCGAAAAACATCAGACCCCTGAAGGAGAAATATATTGGATGCCCAATGCCACGTTGATGCTCAATGATCTGAGTCCTGGAATTTGTCATCCCAACCAGTGACAGTTTGGCCTCCAACTAAAAACTTTTTTGTGGATGACCTTATTGATCCTGAAAGTCTAATGGGTGGACTAGGTACAAATTAAAACTGTATGAACACCCAAGACTGTATCTGCTCTCAGCACTGCAGATGACACTTTCACCCTTGTAAGGGCTAGAAAGAATTTCCTCATTTGCCTCAGGGTTTTCACTTTGGCTTAAAAACCAATTTCAATACATACTTTGATAAAACACAAACATAATCCAATTGCCCACTGTTGGAAATAAGTGAACATTACCAATGATCACAAACTTTAATGGGTCACTCAAACCTGGTAGTTGTATTACTATTTTAAAGTAGTATAAAGTGTTTAATAGAAGAGATGGAGTGTTTCTCCATTAACACTGCTTGAGGAGGGAGCTGGTTTCTGAGAGAGAGAGAGAGAGAGAGAGAGAGAGAGAGAGAGAGAGAGAATACCTTAACCAAAATTGGAAAAAGGTTCAAGAAAGATGGAAAGATGCAAATTGATGGAAGAACCAAGCAGTGTCAGCAGCTACAGGCAAAACCAACTCTGAGGCCTGAAGTGGAGGATTAGGAAATTGAGGCAAATTAACCTAATGTTAGACTCACTGTCTCCATCAATATTTGAACTGAAGATGCATAGAAAAGATTTGCTACATATGGATGTCCATCTCCTTCTTTCACATCCTACCCTTTTTGCTGGTTATAGTTGGGTATTCTAAAAGCAAGTTATTTAGTAATGTGAAGTCATGGATTGTACCTGACTGGGTGTTGGTTATTTCAAATGGCATGCTGGATTATAGGTGTACTTTTAATATTACATTTCTCACTAGATTCCATTTGAAAAAAATGGGCCAATATGGCTTAAATCTTAAATTCTTATTGGTGACCATCATCATTCAATAATGTTAAATCTATAGAATAATGCTGAGTTTTTACATATTTGTGGCCATATCAGTCCATTTCAAAACACCATCTTAATACTGATTCTCACTGAGACCATGGTGCCGTGTTTGAGGCCATATTAATCCAAATTACTGTTTAGAATAATTTGTTTGAGTTACAAATTCACACAGTAATCATAAACTAGACCTTATTAAGTGCTGATTTACTTAACCAGCTATGCTCTGGAATTTTCTCTTCCAAGCGCTTGGTCACACATTCCTCAAAAAAAGCTTGCCTTACATGCTGGATTTAATTATTATTCGTAAAATTGTTGTTACCTAATTGAATGTTTTATATTTTATGATCAAGTTGTTGAGTCACAACATAATAATAAAAATTCTTTACACTAATCATCTGAGTGCTGAGCCCCTCCCCCCCCCCTCTCTCTCTCTCTCTCTATATATATATATATATATAAATACATATATATATATAATCATATATAACCCCCTTTAACAGTATAAATAAAATAGCCTTTGAACTGTTGGGATACAGCAAGTTTGTTGTCCCCTACTCTTAGTACACCATATCTGATTGCAATTTACCCCTGGTGTATGAACACACATAATTGCGTTTCAGTAGTTGACTGTTTTCTGTTCTGTCATAGAGTAGTAATGAATTTCATTTAATTCAGAATTTTCTAAATTAATTAAACATGTTACAAACTGTCATCAAAATCACATCTCTCTCTCGATGTCTTGACCAATATGATGGTAAAACCGAGTCAAGCTGACCAAGAAAGAAATAAAAAAAGAAAAATTATATATTTAGTAGCATTTCTTTGGTTGGTTCAATGCCTTTTTTCATTACAAGATTAAACATTTGTCACCAGTAAAGTGGATGGAGGAAGAACCTAGGAAGAACCTGGGAAGACCCCAGGAAGAGCCATCAACCCACTGAACCTACTCACAATCTTGTTTGCATACCCACATTAATCAAACTGAGACTCAAACTGGTCAAAGTTGAGATGTGAGTGATCAGTAAAGATGCCTTAGTCCACTCTGCCACCTTAAGACTCTATATTAATACTGGTAAGAATAATAATTAACTGAAAACGGATTCAATGTTATAATTACAACCTATTTCTTTCTTATTACAATTGTCCAATTCCAAATCAGTGTAATTACCGATGATCAAAAAATCATAATTTTCAAGTTTGCCCCACTAGCAATGCACTGTTTTTTTAGAGTTAAACTTTCTCTATTTAAAACAAATTTTCAAGTTTAAATATTATGCTTGCTTCTCTTTGATTTATTCAATCAATATGACTGAAAACAGTGCAGCAAAAATAGCAGTTCAAAAATTTCCAGCCAGATTCTACTGCAGTAGCTGCATAACAATATTTTGCAGTGGACATACTCCAATGGGATGTGAAAATAACTTCTGCCAATGTACATCTCTTGTGGTTTGCTGGAAATAATATATCTGTGCATTTGTATAATTAAAAAATATATATGTACAGTGGGCATCATGTATATTTCATATCGCACTTGTTATGTACAGTTTTACATGAAAATGAGACAATTTTTGTTTATAAACCTCATGGTATAGCAAAGATAAAGCACACATACACAAACACTGAGTAGTATACCAAGGTGGCTGATGTAATCTTAATGTTGAAAGAAAAAACAATAGCCTGATGAAAAAATCACACTAAGATACAAAAGTTCCTCACAATATTTTTTCCTTCAGGCTATTGCTTTTTTAAAACCTTAACCTTGCATCTGCTATCTGTGGTAATATAAGAGTTTAAAAAAAAAAACAACAACATAAATTCCCTGGTAGCCAACTACTTCCAGATACAAGATAAGACAAAAAACATTGAATGGAAGGATAATATATTCATTATTTGGAATAATACTAAGTGCCAAATATTTGCTTTCTAGAAGTCAAGAACAAAAATGAATGACTGCAATTTTAATCTTATATTATTATTTGGAGACAAAAGATTAAAGACCATACATATTATTTATCCACAAAACATAAGAAAATGTTTGTGGTCAATGTCTCTCATTTATTTTCTATTTTAGTATCAGCAATACAAGATCATATCTGGTGAGGGTAAGGAACTAACATATACCGACTTTGTGACACCAGGGGGATTGAAAAAGGGCATTGTCTGCAAAAAGTGGAAATTAAGCAATTGCTTGATGGCAGAAAACAGGATGACCAATGCATATGCTTTTACAATATAATAATTTTGAAGAAAATTGTGATCAAAACTGGTAATAGAAGCATTGATACATTGCTCGTTTTATTGTCAAAAATTGTATATGGAACCTGTAAATTTTAATCAACATTATGAAATATAAAATTTAAAAATAGGTCATACAATTTTTTACATTTTCTATCCAAGTGACATTTCTAGTACGCTGCAATTAACGATATGTAAGGAAATTTTGATCAATGAAAATGTCACTTATGCAGAGAGAAGGCAGTACTTTAATAAATAAATACAAATAATTTTTTGTGTGAATTGAAATTTCTGTTCTAGTTTTATCTTTTAATTCTTTTAAGTGTAATCATCATAAATGCAAAGTGTCCTTTTGTAATTAAACATAACATGTGTCAATCTATCATAACAGCTATGTTTGTGAGCGTTTCTCTAAGTGCCGAATGTGATTTGATAACTGACTTGCGGATGTATTTGTTGTATTGTTGAACTGAATTAAAACCTGGCCTACTGTGTTTTATCAAGTTAATTATGTCTTCTGAATCAAAGAAAGGAGGTGGAATAAAAGAACAGTTAAACGCCTTGAAAATCAAACTTAAAATGCTAGATTTTTAAATATGAGCAATTTCACATTGTAGTCTCCTATACACAAATTCATTTGAAAAGACAAGTTACCAAAATGTAAAAATTTCAAATGATAGTACTTTAAAATATTTATTTCATTCACAAATTTCCTTGCATATGCAATTTAAATATTGTTTAATTCATTAAACAGTAATGAAATACCTTGACATCTCTTTTCATGGTTTTGAATCACTATCTAGGGCATTAATTAAATATCTGTGATCAAATAGTGTTTTTGTTTTTGGAACCATTTGAGAAACAAATTTTGCAAAATATTGTTAGAAAAAAATATTGATATCTTTTATTTACTTCCCATGTTTTGACAAGTCACTTGCCCATTTTTTCAGATTTATTTTGAGTGGTCCATTAACTTTTTTTTATGACATTACCAGTAAGTTGTTATAAGTATAGAGATTTACTCTACTCAAGTTTTATGTAAATATTTGTCATAATTCTATATTTTTGCATTTATTTCTTCATAATAGTGAATTTTTGAGTAGATTGTTTCTCCTTCAAATACATTCTCCAAATACAATATGTTAGGACTATCTGCCTGCTAAATTGTGAATCCAGCCCTTCGAAAAGACAAAAATTGTCTTTTCCTGTCCATCTCATGTACACAAAGAACAATAACTCTTGCCCATTACCTCCCCTGAAGACTTCCAGGTGTTGCTTTAATAAAAAAAAAAATAGCTGAACAATACAAGTATGAGGATACTCGTATGGTGGGGTGGTAAGGAGGGTTCTTGGGTAAATATTTTTGAAGAAATACAATTTACTTATATCTTGATTTCTCCTTCAAATGTGTTCCCCAATCACATTTACATTAGGAGATAAATTGGTAGTGGGAATGCTGAGCATAAAACCTCTACTTTGGGTATTCTTCTTGGGAATGATAGCTTGATTCCCCATGCAAATTATAACTTGTTTTCCTAATTACATAGGCAGCACAGCCTGTGTGATTTGATCTGTGATCCCTATATATGGTTAAGAAGATAATAATTTAAATCTTCTTACCTACAAAATTTCACTGGCGAATCCAGCAAAGCTGCTAGGCTATGTTGTTCTAATTGGTGGTGATCAAGGGCTTCCATCAACAGACCTACTAGATTCAAAGTTTGCCTCTGTGAAGCAACATCTAATATAAAAACTCCAAAATGTTGATTTGCATGCCAGCCAACAGCTTGTATTATGTCTTAGATCAAAACATTATGCTCAAGTGCAAGGCTCACAGAGATCACCTTAATTTTATGAGTGATAATCTTCATGAGGTTACTATGATCTTATAGAGACCTCCAAGCATACTGAGCATACAACAAATTTCAGCAATGAAACAACGGCTTGAGGCATGATATCCTCTTTCCCCACATACACCAGAAGAGGCACTTACATATGCCATAATTTGTCCTTTTGTTTCGAGTAGTGCTTGAGTGCATGAATAAAATCTTGCATGGATGTGGTCTTGATCTGTCTATGGAAGAGATCGAGCAAATGACTAATCTTTGATTACCAACACACAGTAGCCTTTTTTTAGCTATAAAGCCTGGTTGTTTCAAGAGGACCACTGAACCTTTCAATCTTAAGTGAAAATAGGTTGGGTCGATGGACAGGGCATATAGCTTGCTCATCCTGCATACTGAAACTAAATCTATTAGGAAACATGTTTTTTATGATAGGAACTTCAGCAAAGTGTGGACTAAAGGCTAGAATTGATTTGAATGTTAAATCCGAGGACAGATTCAGTTTTGAAAACAGTGCAGGATTTTGTAATAAAAAGTGGCTAAAAGATCCAATAGATTTTAATCATGCCAGACATCACATCAACCATGATGCCTGAATGTGTCTAATATCATGGATCGGTAGCCTTTGATAGAAATTAATACCATTTGTTTCTCCTTGATGAGCCAAAGGAGCCACAAAAAAGTCAGCCAGCTGAGGGACTGAAGCACTCTTGAGGGAAGAGATTATTGATATGGGAAAAGTCCTTGAAAATACACCACTCTCCATCATACGCTTTCTGAGTGGTGAGAGGGCCTTCTTACTCTCATGCTTTAAATTGTTATACTCACAAGGCAGACATAAGCCAAGTGTGATGAACAAGATGGTCTGGGCAAGGATGGAACACCTGTGACCATGGTTGGTTGAGAAGATTTAAGTTGGCCAAAATGTCAAAATAACCCTTCACAAAGATCTCCCAGTCTAAATGTGATAAAATCTTAATGCTCAATGCATGACACTTTAAGGTTCAATGCTTATTCAAAATTCAACATTTCACAAAGGGACTACAGTGATTCCTTGACTTACGAGTGTCCCATCTAAACAGTTTTTCGAGATACAAGATGTCTTTTGGCATATTTTTTGCTTTGAGAGATAAAATTCTAGTTACGAGCCAGCTTCAGATACCCCACCGTTAGTTGGCGCAGTGAACACCACAGTGAATGCCGCAACATCCGCCCAGCATCCTGTGTATTACTCATTCACTTTAGTGGTTAGCTCACAGTGGAAGCATCAGTGTTGTGCTTGCAGTTATTTTGCAAAACTTCGTTTTTCCAACCATGGATCCAAAGAAAGTGAGTGTGAAGGACAGTGCTGAGAAGAAGCGGAGGATGTGCATTGAATTAAAGAAAGTAAAGAAAGAAATTATCGAAAAACATGACCAAGGTATGCGTGTAGTAGACTTGGCGAAGCAGTACGAGCGCAGCACTTCTACGATCTGCACCATACTGAAGCAGAAGGAGTTGATAAAGGCTATAACGCCATCCAAGGGGGTTAAAATAATTTCTAAACAGCGGACATCTGCCCATGAAAATATGGAGAAGCTGCTGATGGTGTGGTTGATGGAGAAGCAGCTCACAAGAGATATTGTGATGGAGGCTATATTCTGTGAGAAGGCTCGAGCTATTTACGCTGATGCAGCAGACCCCAGGCACTTCAATGGATGAAGCATCAGGCGAGCCTTTTAAAGCCTGTCGGGGCTGGTTCGACAATTTTAAAAAGAGGACCAGCATTCACTCCATTGTCAAACATGGTGAGGCAGCGAGCACGGATATGAAGGCAGCTGAGGATTACCTCAAAACTTTTGCTGGAATTGTAGCAGCAGAAGGAAACATCCTCCAGCAAGTCTTCAACTGCAACGAGACAGGACTCTTCTGGAAGAAGATGCAAACAAGGATTTGTATAACTGCGGAGAAAAGGATGCCAGGATAGACTAACCCTCACACTGTGCGCCGATGCGAGCAGTGACTGCAAGATTAAGCTGCTGCTCTTTTATCCTTCGGAAAACCCCAGAGCCTTTAAGTCACATAAGATTCTGAAAGGAAAACTGCAGGTTATGTGGAGGAGGGCAAACCCAAGGGTGTGGGTCACCAGGCAGTTCTTTGTGGAGTGGGTGAATTTGGTCTTTGGTCCTGATGTTAAGAAATATCTCCAGAAAAATAACCTACCCTTCATGCCCTTCTCGTCCTGGATAATGCACCTGCTCACCCACCTAAGCTTGAAGATGACATCCTCGAAGAGTTTAAGTTTATAAAGGTTCTCTACTTCCACCCAACACCACCCCTATCCTGCAGCCCATGGACCAGCAGGTGATTTCTAATTTCAAAAAGCTCTTCATCAAGCACCTGTTTCTCTGCTGCATTGAGGTGGCGGTGAGCACAAACCTCACCCTTTGAGAGTTATGGAAGGACCACTATAACATCGTGATATGCCACAAAATTATCGATATTGCTGTGTTTTATTAGGGGTCCGGAATGGATTAATGGCATTTCAATGGGAAAATTGATTTGACATAAGAATAATTTGAGTTACGAGCTCCGTCACGGAACGAATTAAACTCGTAAGTCAAGGGACCACTGTATGTTATTTGTTTTACTGATTACTCTTAACAATCCGAGCAGACCCAAAACTGGCAGTGCATTATGCGACAGCATATCTGGGTCTGTACAATTTGCAGTTGGATTCGTAAGCAAGCATACATGGTAGTGGCTCTCAGTAAGGTGATACCTCTGTCTTGCCCATTGCTAAGGCAGAAGAGACATGAATCAAACACAAATTTTATGGATATCAATACTGACATGAAATTTTGTCTTAGTTTACCGAACTTTTTGTAGTTAATGAGTTCAAACAAAACCAAACACATCTATATGTATAACTGCATGTATATACAGAGAACTACAATGTATTTGTCCCCTCTAGTAAATATGGGTTTGGCTATATATAAATTAGTTACAGAGATTGTATAATGAACTATTCATCTTTTGTCAAAATGAATGCTGAATACATGCCATCCAATGACGAGGAAAAGACGTAATCCAAGTGGTCAAAAACGGAAACCAGGCAGAAAAAGCGTAATTGACATTTAACATGCTAAAATTTCAATAAACAATGATTTATTTGCCCCTCTTGTCTTTCAACAACCTTTACTGTTTCAAGTTTTCACATTGACTAGAATCCATCTTAAGACTTTTAGCGCCAAATATTAAAATTCTTTCCAAATAGCCTGAAATAGATGTCATGTGATATTGCATTGTCTTCATATTCAGATTGTTATTGTCTTTTTGTGCCTTTTTCTAATCCATCTGTGAAATTTTTAAAGGAGATATTTTTGCTTTCATATATGCATTGACTAAAATAAATTATACTCTTTAGCGCCAAATACGTTTAGACTGGTTCTGCAGAAAATATGAATTAGAACAAAGAATCTACTGAAAAAATTAAAATTATAAAACCAGTCTGTTCTCTCTTCCTGCCATACAGATGCTATAAATAGAATTCAAAGTTGAAAGGTTGAAAGTAGAACCAGGCAAGACATTTCTTGGTAACAGGATAGTTGCTATAAATAGAACATGATACTGTTAGGAATGTGCATGCAAGTCCACGGACAAGCATACTCTTATACTGCAGTTACGTAAAAGCAATCTTTTCTAAAATATGGTCTGTGGGATTAATGGAATGTTAGTAAAAACGAGAAAACAAATAATTAATTTTTTTGGAAGATAGATATACCAGAAAAGCGTAATCCATATACGTTTACACGTAATTTAGTGAAAAAAAGCATAATGATTACGCCAAAGTGTATTGGTTGGCACGTACGATGCTGCATATTTTATTTTCATTACAGTCCTACCCGTTTATATCGACATCGCTTATATCGACAAGCCGCCTATGTCGACAATAAAGCAAAGTCCCAGTCCCTTCGTCTACTATTGCTATCAAATTGTTATACTTATGTCGACGTCGAGATAAAACATCAATGTACATGTCGACAGAAGCCCTTGGTCCCAGCTTAATAAATCCTTTGTTTTCTAATCATTTATGTTGACAAACTGCCAGTTCCAACCCATACTTTGTTCAACAATTAGTTGATCTTGCCGCCAGGCTTTTGATGTCGCAGTCAGATTAAAAAAACAACATAGTAGCACATTTTCTTACCACTCTGCAGCTAGTTAAGTCTTTGATCTTGCTGCCTAGCTTGTGGGTCATGTTCTTCAGATGTACTCTTACAAGGACAACATGTACATCTGTGGGTCTTTCAGTCGCTGAATTTTCTGATTGTAAATATCAACACAGTTAAAAGGATCAATTGATGAACACAATTTCCCAATCAACAGGTGGTCGAAGCAGGACTAGCAAGCCCTTAAATTAAGACCCCTGAAAGTGATTGGTGATTAAAACAATTTTTCTTTTCTGCTGTGAAAAGTTTTGTTTTTAACTTTATTTACATTTATGATGGCTACCAAAAGCAGGGTAAAACGCAAATTAAATTTACAGACTCTGGAAACTAAATATCTGGCTGTTAAGGAAGTTAAGGGATGAACATCTCGCAAAGAGGTCTGTGAAATTTTTTCACTTAAAAATAACACCCGTTCAGGAAGGATGAAAGCTGCTGAGTCTATAAATAATGACTACCCCAAAGGAAGAAGCAAGACTGCTACATTTGAAGATGTGGAGGAAGCATCAAAATGGTTCAATGAAGCATTTGCTAAAAAACTTAGTGTGGAGAACTTTGCTGCAACAAATGCATGGTTCAGTCGCTTTAATGTTAGTCATAACATCGGATACAAAAGTATTTGTGGAGAATACATGTACTGTTGACAGTTTTTCACTTCCCTGTGAATAGCCCTATCCCCTTGGTAGCCTCAATAAGATGGGAACAGACTGGCCAAAATCGAGGCCAATTTAAGTACATGTACATGAAGCATGGAAGTGACAACTATCCAACCATGTGCTAATGCCGACATTGAATATCGTAATGTTTTTCGTTTCAGGATGCGATCAATGCAATATTTTAATTTGGATTTTACTACACAAAGGTAGTCAAAATGTAATTTGTCAATATGCAAATGTATTTCACACTGATTCTGTCTTCATTTACTCAAAATTTCCATTGTTTTCTTAGAGTGTAAATGCTATTCACTGATGACGGGTCACCCTTTGCTGACGAATTTTAACTTTTATCTTTTTTCAGCCCCCCCCCCCTTATCTCGACATGCGCCTATCTTGACAATATTTCATCGGGCCCGAGGATGTCAACATAAACGGGTAGGACTGTATATTTTGTCAAACTTTTCTTCTGCACTGGAATAATTAATGGGATCCATACAAAATTATTGCTTTTATCAAACTTTGTGTTATAACAAAGTGGGTGTTCTATTTTGTAGGTAGATCAAACTTTGTGTTATAACAAAGTGGGTGTTCTATTTTGTAGGTAGATCAAACTTGTCTCTTAGCCATGACTGTTTCATAGTAATTCACGCTAGCACACATTTTGATAACAAGCACTGAACTTCATCACGAGACACGTCACCTGCTGAGATCGGCATGCCTCTGATTCCTCTAAAGAGGATGATAACCCTTGAATAAGAATTCTCTTAATCCAAATTTATCAAGAATTTGTCCTTTTTTTTGAATGTCATTGTTCTGAAGTGTTTCTGTCTGCTTCTGCCCAATCTGCTACCTGTATGGACAACCATTTGCCCAGTGTCCTCTTGAACCTGTGAATTAAAGAAAGAAAATTGGGTAACAAATTGGTATTAGGATATCCTATTCATCTATATGTGTAACTGACAGGTTGCAAGTTCTCTCGAAGCATACATATTTCATATTTTTTATTTTCTTTTAAACCTGTATTTTTGCAACTGCCTATGCTGACTGTCTATATCTGTACACATGACACAATTGTACCACGTCAACACCGCCAACTACATTTTAAAAAAGAAATCTCGAAGAATTAGCTAGTGCAATTACACTGATTGATGCAGTTTATGACTTAATTTGAACTCTGAAGTTTAATTTATTTACGATGGATACCCATGGTTCAATACTAAAATACAGCTGAATTTATTAACATTATTTAACTTCTTTTTAGCTGGAGTACCCAATATTAAAATCTATTTTACAAACAATATTTGTGTAGGACAAAGTACCTCATGTATCAGTGAAAGCTGCTGTTGCCATACCCTCCTCCATCAGTGTTAACCAAAATTTGTTTATTTATATATTTTGCATTACTGCTTATGTATTTGTTGATGTTTATGAAACTCAGTGATTACATGTTATCTAATGAACCTCAGTGATTGTGAATTATCAAGGAGTAATTCGATGGTTACTTCCCTTGGATTCCTTAAACATATCAAGGTTTTGTAGGATGCTTTTTATTCAAATTGTTTCACGAGTGCATTTGATTGTGTATACAGTGGCAACAGTTTTCTGAAGGTTTTTCCACTTTATCTAACTTCATCCATATTTGATAGCACACATGTATCAGCATCATTAGTACCATTTTAAAGATCCCCGGATGAAAGGACATTTTGTGTCCAAGTTGGTCAGATTCTATTTAGCAGTTTTTGGTGGTAAAAACTGTATACATTTTTCTTTGCTTTAACTAATGACAGCCATTTTTGATGGTGGAACAGCATTATATGTATGTATGTGTGTGTGTGTGTGTGTGTGTGTGTGTGTGTGTGTATAAATCTGAATGGTGTACAAGCTAGGACACTTTCTGACTATTCATCAGTCTGTAAAGTGGTGTGTTAGAAGAAGCTGGACAAGATTTTTATAGTAAAAGCCGCCATATCTGACTGGTATAAACTCAAAAGCATGCCTGAATGACTTATTTTAATTACATCAAATTAAGCTGATTTATTTTAATTCTGTCAATTTATTTTAATTACATCAAATTCTGGTGATTTTATTACATCAAATTCTGTTTATTGATTTTAATGACATCAAATCCTGTTAGATAATTTTAATCACATAAAAAATTGAAGATTTATTTTAATTACATCAATTTCTGTTCAGCAGCATTTGAGAAGAAGTTGTTGAAAAGATCTTTCATTTTTCAGCAATGTTGACATATGTGAATTGGCATGAAATTTGGTAAAAACTGTTTAGGTTCTGCTAGACAGTTTCGTACTTCCTGGTTATTCAAAACAGGTCTGGTATATCTTTAGGTATTGTTAGAATAATTTTCAGTGCCCTTTATTTTGGTGTAAAATTGATGCATGTAATATGGGTTATAGAGAAAACAGCATGGCATCTTACTTCAGAACTTTTATATCTTACTTTATTTCTTTAAAGATTACTAGCTCCACCTGATCATTTTCACTTCTTCAACTTCTGAGGTAAATTGGAAACATAAAAGGTAACTATGTGATAATCTTTCATACCTTTTAATATTTAATAATACATTAATTATAGTTTCAAAATTTACTGCTGTGATGGTCTACTTTGGCACAATTAATTTACCCGATTTTATTAAATGCTAAAGTTAGTGTACCATGTACTATTTCAAGTTCTGTTCTCAAGCACATGGGAGCAGCCATTTTTATCAGCCAAGTTACGAAGAGCATTTTTTCGGTACTACTACATGTAAAGAAATTTCAGTCACGTTACATGTAAGTAGCATTGAATTATCACAATATTCACTCCATTATCCTTTTTGCAATTGCACTCAAATTCATCTTATATCCATAATTCCTTCTTAAGCACTCGATTGTAGAGTGGAATCTAAGCAGTGCTGGAAAAGTTGTATCTGCAAATTTTAGTAATGGCAGCCACATTTAATGGCAGACAAGCATCATATGTATTAAAGTCATCTAAGCAAGTATGAATTCTGTCAAATTCTGTCAAGCAGCTTTTAAGAATTGCTTTTTCTATTTTTAGTAATGGTTTTTCTATTTTTGGTAATGGTTTGGTAATGGTTTTCCTATTTTTAGTAATGGTCTCAATTTCTTAAAGGCAGATCAGCAGCATTTACAAAAATCTGAAAGACCTTTATTTACACAAAAGTGCTTTCTATCAAATTTGGTCAAATTCTGCTCAGCATTTTATGAGAGGTCATTTGAATGTTTTTCTAATTTTAATAAAGTAGATCAGCATCAGTAAAAAAAATGAGAAAAAAAATTCAGATCATGATACTTTTACTTAAATTTAATTCTGTTGAGTGTTTTTGAAAAAGAGTTGCTGAAAGGAATTTCTGCTATTAATTTTAGTGACCATATTTTTCAGCAAACTGTCATCACATGAACATATTTGAAAGAGCTTTCTGACAGTATGCTTCCTTTGAAAATTTGGTTAAATTCTGTTAAGCAAATTTTTAGAAGCAGAGCTAAATACCAATTGTGAACAGATGATGGACTACAGATAACTGACAAAAAGAACCATTCCATAAAACACAAGACCTTGATGTCAACAATGAGAATAATAATAATAATAATAATAATAATAATAAATAATAATAATTAGGACTTTGTATAGCGCCTAATCTTTCAAAGCTCTAAGCGCTTTACACCATCAATAATGATATGACTACACTACAGAACAAATGACAAAACATGATTAGGTCGCTAAGTTTGTCCCTGCAGTCAAAACAGGTGAGTCTTAAGACCACTCTTAAAAGGGACCACTGTGTCTTTGTGTCTAATTTCAATGGGCAATTTGTTCCACGTCGCTGGGCCCTGGTGTGCAAACGAACGTTGTCCATATGACTTTGTTTTCACCTTGGGAACAATGAGTATACAATTATCAGAAGAAAAGTGTAAGGATCTAGCTGGTGTATACACACGGGTGAGGCTGGATAGGTATTTTGGACTGGAGTCTGTTATTGAAACATAGCACAGAGAACAAATTTTGTGTTTGATTCTGTATCAAATTGATAACCAATGTAGGGTACAGAACAGTGGTGAGGTGTGCTCTGATCGAGGTACTCTAAAGATGATCCGTGCAGCTGTGTTTTGAACTTTTTGAAGTTTCTGGAGTAAATATTGTGACGAACCAGACAGAATTGAGTTACAACAGTCCAGTCTTGAAAGTACTAATGAACACACAAGTGTTTTAGTGGCATCAACTGAAAGATATTTATGAATGGAACTGATACGTCTCAATTCAAGATATGCAGCCTTGCATATGTTCATGACATGTTGGTGCAATGTGAGAGTACTGTCTAGAACGCCTAGGTTCCATACTGACTGTGAGAATTTAATATTGGTGTTGCTGATATTTATTGTCTGAGGTAAAGGATGTAAATGAGAAAGTCTTTGTGTTGTGATCAGAATAGCCTCAGTTTTATCATCATTCATCTGCAGCTTGTTACATGTCATCAAAGATTTCACATCAGAAATGCACTTCTCTACTCCATGGATGATAGCATCAACTTTAGTTGGGTGGCTAGACTTGTGTATTTGGGTGTCATCAGTATACAACTGGTGCAACACTGGGTGATGATCTATGACACTTGAGAGCGGCTGAGTATACAGAATGAAGAGAACGGGTCCAAGAACAGATCCCTGTGGAACACCACAACATACGTCAACTGGGCTGGTGTGTATTCCATTTGCGGATATAATTTGTGTCCTGTTGACTAAGTAGGACTTAAACAACTGTAAGGCTATATTCTGAATGCCAAATACATGCTGGAGACGGTGAAGTAATATATCATGGTCTATTGTGTCAAATGTTGCAGATAAATCCAGGAGAGTGAGGACTGTAATGTTTCCACTATCCAAAGCAGAGAGAATATCACTAAATACTTTCAGAAGAGTAGTTTCCTTACTGTGGCAAGGGCGATATGCAGACTGTACATTGCTAAAAAGACTGTTTGAATTCAAATGAGATACAAGCTGAGTTAGAACAACCTTTTCTAAGATTTTTGGCATAAAATACTGATGTTTTGTAAAATTCTTTGGAATATCTTTGTGGAAGATGAAAATCATTTTAATAAATAGTCTGAGCAAAATCTAGGCAAGGTAATCATAAAGAATAATACCCAAATAAAAAAACAAATTCAGGACCAAAACTAATGTATTTTCATTATATTTAATAATCTAGTCTATCAATGTCTTCTTGTTTATTACATTTTTTTTATCTCCTTTAGAACATGGTATTAAATATCAAAATATCTAGCAATCATGTTAATTCGGGGAAAAAGATCACAAATATTAAGTTATCACACTAATGCTGGGACTGGATCACAAATATATATCACATTAATTCTGGGACTACATCACAAATATATATCCCATTAATTCTTGGACTAGATTACAAATATATATCACATTAATTCTGGGACTACATCACAAATATCTATCACATTAATTCTGGGACTACATCACAAATATATATCCCATTAATTCTTGGACTAGATTACAAATATATATCACATTAATTCTGGGACTAGATAACAAATATCTATCACGTTAATTCTGGGGAAAAATGTCCAGCAAGAGCTATCATATTTGCATGCACACTTATCAATAACTCACGATGGATAGGGTCCATATAAATGTATCAAGGCATTGGCATAAGCATCTGATAGAAATGGAGATTTCAAATTTGGGTTAGCAGTTGGGTGGGAGTGGGGCACTAGCAACTTTCATTGATACAAGTAGAAGTTAGTTTCCCTTTCAAGGTATGATGATGCCTATCCATTGCAAGGAAAGACAGACAAACAAAAGCTCACAGCAAGAATTACACCCATAAACTGACAGAGACAAACCTTACTGATATACTTGCATGGATTAATTCATGAATGACATGTAAATGTCAGTTAAATGTAGCACAAGAAATGACTGTATACTGCATGTCTCACATTTGTTGTCATAAAGCCATTGATGGACACTGCGGATATTGCATTCAGCTGGTTGCACGGTTTGAACATTTCTCTGGTAATAAGTGTTTTATTACATAATGATATGTTCAAGTTTTTAATGATTTATTCCTGTGCTGCTAACTGTACCATACTACAATTTCATCAAGCAGATGAAACTTTCCGTAAAGTATACAAAATGCCTTCTTTATAAAGGACGTAATACAAATACTGTTTCATGATTTTACAGTTTTTGTCTGGTACCCTTTTTTGTTCAATGTTAATATCTCCGTGTGTTTGAACCACAAAATCTATAATTAGCCTATGCTGACCATGTTATGATATTATTATAATAATATGATAACAGTTTCTAGCTCTCCAATTGGTTATAGGCAATGAGATATGAAGCTATTTAAGTAATGTTGATTCATACAAAAGAAATATATGCATCATTTTTGTATGAAGTGTACTAATGTGGCCATATCCACATGTCAATATTTGATTTCATGTTACACTGATAATCCAGTATGTTGTTAAATGGGCTTATGCACGAGTATATACAGTATGTTGTTATACTTAAAACATTTACATTTTGCACTAGATCAACTACACTCCATAATCTGTGTTTATTGACTGAAAACGTGCAATTCTGTTAAGTTTTCCAGCTGAAAGGAAGATAAATATTCTGAGCAGAGAAATAAGAGGTGTTCTCCTGCCTTACTATATAGTATTCACTCATGGCAATAAAAATAATGACACACTCTTAAGTGGATTTTCGACTCATCTGCTCCACGGTAACCAATGTGTATTCTTAAATGTGAATGAATCAAAATATGGTTCAAATTCTGCATAATTTCACATTTTCACTTGCTAAACATCTGCTAGTTGGGTTTTTTCCACAGAAATTACATTATGCTTTATGACTTCATGTTTTTTTCTCAATAGATCTTTGAAGCTGATTATCTTTTGTGAGGCACTCATGCACATCAACTGTTTTACATCAGCTGATTGGGTGCACAAGCAACCCCAGAAAATGATTAAGTAAAAACAACATTCTGGATTGGTGTCTTTGCTAGGAAATTGTATTTGTATTTTTCTTGTAAAGATACTGATGATATATTTTCTTTTCTGGATTAAAATGTCTACCAAATCTCAATCGAGTTGAAACCAGAAATCTTCAGGTTTCACATTCAACAACCTTTTCATGATTAGGCAGGCACAGTTACCATAAAAAAATGCATGATTCCTATACTGATATATCTGAAAGGTCTTTAGCACCCCATCTCTCCAGTTAAATCTACATGAAGAATGCCGCCCTCAATAATATGTTTGATATCTTGCAGAAACTTTGGGGAAAATAATGTTCTCCTGTATGACAGTTCAAATAACACTGATGTTTTGGCAAAATCTTTTGTGGGGATACTTCATATACTATTATTCTATATTCAAGGTATAATTTTACTGGGCCTTTAATTTAATGATTTTCCTTATCAAATTAAAAATTTGTAGTGATACTGGCATTTCTTCTCAATGATTTTATAAGCATAAAAAAATCATTCAATAAAATGCTGTGATTCATCAGCTCATCTACCATCAGTAGGTCATTTTTTAAAGTCAATAACCAAGCTGTAACATAATGTAAAAAGAAATTTATCAAAGAAGCAACTACCACAAGTGAAGCATCTGCCATATCCTCCAAAGAAACCACCACGCTCCCCAGGTATATAGTCATATTCCCCTGAACTCGGGCTGCTGAGACTGCTCTGGCTACTAGCACCTGATGATAATTCACTGTCCCTGGAACTCGGATCTTCATCCTCTATAAATATAACTGCAGCTGGTTCTGCACCAACTTCTCTAGTACCTCCAGAGTTTCTTCCACCCCCTCGAATACCACCTCTACGTCGATTCTGCCGACCTCGCCCACGCCCTCTTCCTGCTGGCCCAGCAGGAGCTCCAGACTGATTGGCTTTAGTTTGTTCATCAAATTTGAGCTGTTCAGCTGAAAAAAGACCCATAAATCAACTAAAAACAGCAAATCCTGCTAAGAATAATAATGCATATACTGTAACAATAAACCAATTATTACAGTGTATATTGCACCTCCTAATCTATTATATAATTTAAATCCATTACATGCTAAAATTTGTCATAACATTATTTGTTGATATTGCTGTTTTGCATTTAATACCATTCTAGTTTTGAAATTATGAAATCTTCAATTCCAACTGGAAATTAGTAGTCTCAAACTAGCAGACTACTACTAATTTTGAACCTGGTATCACAAGAAAGCTCTCAGCAGAAACAGTCATCTGCAATCATTCTGAAAAAAATGTTCAATGACATGTACTAGTAAAAGCTATTTTTCCTTAATTGAAAATGTTATACTGCTTTTTCACAAAACTTTGAAACATACTGCAAAATCATAGAAAGAAACTACGAAAAAGCTCAATTTTCCTAAATAACTCTAGATTTTTTTGTATAAACTATGGGCAGAAAATTAAACAACAGCCAATTTCACCAAAAGCAGGTTTTCAGCACAATCATTTAATTTCATGATGATGATTAAATTTTCAACACTCCTGCAGCCTGACTTTTAATCCAAACAATGTTTCAACACTCAACTGATACAATGGAAATTTTATTCTCTATTTGATCATATTACACTATATTACCACTGCTACCTCCCAAATCTTGCCATCTCAGAAAGATGAACAAATTTGTCTTTCAAATCTAAATACAATTTTGGGTAAAATAAATTTGTATCATTCTGTAGAAAATAACTCTTCCACAAAAAAGTACCCCCAGCAACCACCAATATGCTGCAAGGTGTCTACCATTACCTGTGTACCAGATGTTCTTCAGTTTAAACATGATAAATACATCAACAATTATGCTTTCCTTTGTTTTTATGCCTGTGTTATGTATTGTACAGAGTCTTGGATATGTTTTCAGCTGTCCGGAGTGTGTAGAGCTATGTTGTGCAGAGCTGTAAAACTGTCCATAGTATCTGGAGCATCTAGAGGGTTTGGAGTGTCTAGGATGTCTAGAATTAACTGAGAATTTCAAGTTATCACAGTGATTGAGGTCGATGTGGAGCAAACTGTAAAGTCAACCGCAGGAATTAACCATAGCAGCTGTGAAGCTGAACTGTAGCATCCATGGAGTTGAAATAAAGTGTGCAGATGACGGAGTGTATCTCCTAACATATAATCTATTAATGATGTGCTACTTTTGGAGTTCGTAAAACCCATTGTATCTTTCAGAACTGTAAAGATAAGTTGTATATCTGTCCCTTTTTGTTCGCATACCTTCACTATCTGAGTGAATTTATATTACAACACAAGTAAAATTCCAGTTTATTAGCTGAGTAAACTATATCCATTTTTTCAATGTGTAATCACTGTGAATCATTTACCCCTCCTTGTCTTTGCATTTTCTAAAGCAATTTATTTGTATTTTTCATTATTAAGTCTGTCCATTCTTATGTTAATTAATCCAATTTTTGGATTATATATACAAGCATGTATTCCTTATAGATTGCTCATTCAAGTCATTCATTTTTAAACATTGTATTTATATCATTGTCAAAGTGTTCTGTTGTGAATCCGGAAAACTCACCCGCTTATCTTGTTACAGATAACTGTACAGTAATGAAATTTAATTTTGCAGTCAAAACTTTTGTAAACATCAAACCTTGTTATAAAGGAAGTGAGTGATACATGTACTGTCACATGATTTTTTAAAATCTTTGCCTGGTACCCTGTTTTGTTCAGGGTTACTTGTTATTTGTGTATGTTAATTCACAAAATCTAATGACCAAGCTATGATCTTGACAAACTTACATTTGTCACAATTGTCAATTTAAAAATTAAAAAAAATTCAATGTGTGAAGTCTCAAGCTCTATCAAAATATTGCTGACCACATTTCTATTTCACCATGTCATGATCTTGACAATTATGTCCCATCACAATGGTCAACTACAAAAATTTAAAAAAGCAAATTTTGTAGTAAATTATGTTTCTCCGAGAATACTTACCCGATCACATTACTTTAGGGATATTAGCCTGCTACCTCGCGAATCCAGCCCTACCAAAAGACGAAAATTCGTCTTTCCTGTCTATGTCATATAGACAAAGGGCAATAACTCTTGCCACTTACCTCCCCTTGCTACCCGCTAGGTGTCGCTTCTTTAGTTTTTAAGCTGAGCGGTATATAAAACACGAGGATGCTCGCAGGGTGGTTGGGAGGGTTTCTTAGTAATGTGATCGGGTAAGTATTCTCGGAGAAACAATTTACTACAAAATTTGCTTTCTCCTTTGAATACGTTCCCCGATCACATTACTTTAGGAGAATAAGTAATAGGAGGAGGGAATGCGGAGCATCCGACCTCCACCCCGGGTATCCTCTAGGGAATGATGGCTGGATTCCCCATGTGAATGATAACCCGGTCTCCTAATTTTCAATCAGCAACACAGCCCAGGGTCACGTGATATGTGACCCCTTTATACGGTTAAGAAGATAGTTATTGAAATCTTCTTACCTACGAAAATTTATCTGGCGAATCCAGCGAAGCTAATAGGCTGTGCTGATTGTTGCACATGGGTCTGGTGGGCGTCTGGGCTGCCAACACCGGACCTACTAGAATCAATGTTTGCCTCTGCGAGTACAAACTTGAAGATAAAACTGTAGAAGGTTGGCTCTGCATGTCAGCGAACAGCTTCTATAAGGTAACTGATTTGCGAATTTTCAGAGTACGCCGAGCGTATAACCCACTACAGCCATGAAGCAAGGGCTTGAATGGTGATATATCATGTCCCAGCTATCACCAGAAGAAAGAGGTGCTTGTATGTGACCTGACTCACCTCTATGCATTGAAATGGTGCTAGAGTGCACAAACAGGATCTTACATGGCTGTTGATCCTGACTTATCTATAAAGAAAGCGAGCTAATGACGACTCGTTGATCGCCAATGTATGGTAATCTATTTTGGACTACGAAGCCTGGCTGCGTCAAGAGGACCATCGAACCCTCTGATCGGAACGGAAGAGAGTTTGGGTCACTAGAAAGGACATGTAACTCGCTCACCCTGCATGCTGAAACTAAGACTATCAAGAAACCCAATTTGTATGATAGTAGCTTTAACTAATCGTGGGTTAAAGACTCAATACTGTCTGAATTGAGTCATGTTAAAACCCAGGACAGATTCCATTTGGAAACAGGGTGAGGGATATAAGTCGATTGAATTTTTAAAGTGTCTAAAAGATCTGACAAATCTTTGTCATGGCTGATAGCACATGTACCAGAATGGCGGAATGTGTCTGATATCATGGAGCGGTAGCATTTGATAATAACTGGAGCCAGCTGTTTCTCCTCGAAAAGCCAGAGAAAAGTTGGCCAGTTGAGGGATTGTGACACTCAGAGGAACAATGTGAATGATATGGTACCAGTCCCTGAAAACATGCCACTTGCCCTCGTAAACCTTCAGAGTAGAGGGCCTTCTTGCTCTCGAGATTCTCTCCGCAATCAAAGATTTAAATTGTTTGTCTTGCAAGGCTGTCTGGACAAGAGCTAAGCTTGAACATAAAGACGGTCCGGACAGGGGTGGAACACCCCTGGCCGCGGTTGCTTGCGAATACTTGTGCTGACTGTAATCTTCCTGGGTAGATCTATCGCCTAGATTGAGTAGATCGGAGACCCAGGAGTTGTTCCATCTGAGAGGGGCAATCAGAACCATCTGACAGTTCTGACCCCTTAACTTCTGGATTAATTTCAGTACCAAGACCGTGGGAGGGTAGGAGAATGACCACAACCCTTCCCAGCTGATTGATCGAGCATCCACGACCCAAGCTTCTGGGTCTGGAACCTGTGAGATGAAAGGTGGACAACTTGTGATTCCACCTTGTTGCAAAGATCAATCATCGGACGTCCCCAAAGTGTGTCAATTGGAAGAAAGTCCAATTGATGGAGTGACCATTCTGTGTGAATGACTAGATAGAGTGTCAGCCAAGACACTGAGTCTGCCAAGAATGTGTCTGAATTGTACATTGAGGTGGAGATTGTCGAACCAATGTAGAAACTGCCAGCTCAGATTGCACAGGTCTGGTGATTGGTGTCCCCTTGTTTTGAGGCAAGGCACCACCACAATGTTGTCTGACATAATGAGGGCAGTTTGTAATAAGAGTTGATCCTGCCCGAAATGAAAGGCATTGATGACAGCCGTTATTTCTGAAAGGTTGATGTGGAAAGGGGCTCGCCCCTGGCACCCACGTGCCGCTGACAGTATCGAAGTCCGGCAACAGGTGGGCACCCCAACTGTAGGTACTAGTGGCGGAACATACCGTTATCCCCGCTTGGGGTATCTCCAGAGTAGTCCCTGTGGACAGCCCACAGGGGTTGTGCCATTGACTCAAGAATGATCGTATCTCTGGCGTGAGCATGACTGTTTTCTGGGATCGAAGGGACTTGAAAAGGGCGCAATTACGCTAGCAACGTCCTTTGTAAAGGGCGCATAAAAGGACGGCTGAACGGGATCAAGTCTGCTGCCGCATTGAATAATCCGAGGATCTGCAACTCTCTCGCTAAAATGCGCATCCTGTCGGAAACAGACTCTACGAGTGCAATTATCTGGATGATCGCAAACTCGAGGAAGCCTTACCAGATTCAGATCGGGAGAAACTCCACACCCAGATGGACCAAAAATCCGGATTGGACAGAGATCAGACTTTATCCAGTTCACAAGAAAGCCTATATGATGTAAAGTGATATAAGATCGTTTCTGCCTTTGAGCAGAGTAGAACTTGACAGATGTTTCTGGAGGATGTCGTCCAAATATACTGCCAACGCAATAGATGAAGTCGAGCGGAACAGGGTGACGACGTAATCCATAACCTTGGTACTAGCCCAAGGGCTTAAATTTAGGCCAAAAGCATACATGCCAACCCCTGATGAGGAAAAAGTGTAATCCAAGTGGTCAAAAAGAGGAATCCAAGCAGAAAAAGAGTAATCCACATATAACATACTACAATTACAACTAACAATGATTTATTTGCTTTTCTCGTCTTTTATCATTCATTAATAGTTCAAGTGTTCATATGTAGCACTTTTAGCTTTAGAAAGCAACAGATTGTCATGTTGCATTTCAAAACATTTTGTACCAGCTGAGGCCATGAATGTTTTGCATACCAGTAGAGCACTCAGTACCGGGTTACTTAGCCTGGACCTAAATTCAGTTTTATTTTTGTTAACAACACTGAACAATCTCTCACAGTCAGCATTAGAATGGTAAAGAACCAATATTCCTTTCATAACCTGACAAAGAAGAGGAAATTTATTTCTTCCAGTGATAGAGTCTTTTAGCTGGGAAATAAGGTGCCATTGCACATCAACTCTATCTGCATTAAGTATATTGTCAGGTAGAATCCCAACTTGATACTTCAGGAATTCTTCTTCCAGATGATCCAAGTTAGACAAGGGTGGCAATAGAAAGGGATATCTCTTGACAAAGAATCTAACACTTTTGAAGCTTTTTGACTGTCTATCATTTACATAAGCAACTGAAGCATTTAAAAGCAGTTCATCTCCATATGGGAATTTATGGAGCATGTAATCACAGGCTGTAGCATAATAATCTCTAACATTATCATAGAACATCTTCACAGGAAGAGTAGAATTGTGTTCTATGAATTCTCTTGCTTCTGCACCAATAGCTAGATCTTCATTATCTTTCTGGTTTGCATGGTCATGAAAGTCAATATCAGTTAAAAGTTTGGCTGATGCGATGATTTCTGGCTTAATAAACCTTATTAGCAAATCTGACAACTGGTTTGACAGAATCTTGTGCATAATATGAATGCATGGTTCTTCTTTCTGGAAGACAACATTTGCTGCATCAAACAATGGAATGGCACTCTTCATAAACAAGCAGTACAGTTTTGTAACTGGATCATTAAGCTTTTTGTAAACCATCGCACATTTAGAGTCTTCAAAGCAGTGAACAGATTCTTTTTCTTTCAGTGCCATCTTAGTATCCACTTTGCTAGTTTTGCCCTTGGAAGTATGAGAAGATCCAGTATGCTTTATAACAGATTTATACTCTGAAGAACCTGATCCAGATGGCTGATGAAATTTTATGTCAAAAGATTTATCTTTCACAGTCATGGTCTGAGCCTGGAGGCCCTCTAGCTGGATAGATAGAGGCCTCTCAAATAAAAATTCCATGGATTTAAATTTCTTTCTTTCTGCTACACCAATCTCTTTATTGTTAGTATGTCTGTCTATACTTTCATCTCTTGTTCTCTTCTGACTTGCAATAACAGATTCTGCTTTTGTATCACTCTTCTTCACTTTTCCACCACGTTTTCTCTGTGCAGATTCACTTTCAGTTTGAAAGAATGCTTGTAGTGCATCCCAAAACTCAAGTAAACGGCTAACACATTTGCCAAGGGATAACCATCTTGTACACACATGCTTTATAACTTTATAGTCTTCAAGATCAAACTGATCTTGTAACAACTTTAGAGCCTGTTTCCTTTTACTACTTTTCTCCAAATAATAGTAGATATCTATTAATAAATGGCCAATATCTACTTCTAATTTATCAGCAGCCTTACCAGCAGCAAGGTGCATCAAATGGCAGGGGCAACCTGTTATGAACACTGATGGAGACATTTTCAAAATATAGGATGCAACTCCTTTATGAATTCCAGTCATCACTGATGCATTATCAGCTGCAAACCCCATACAGTTCTGCCAACTTATGTCATGTTTCTTCAAAACATTCTCAAGCAAATCAAAAATGTTTTGTCCAGTGGAATCTACTGTTAATTCTGGTAAAGAAAGAAGAACACTCATGACTTTGCCTTTTTCACTGTCCAAGTATCTAACACATACTTGGTACAACTTTTTATCATCATAATCACAACTCCCATCTGTGACAATACTAAACGGCCCCATTTTCATTGCTTCTGCAATTTTAAGTGAAGTATCTTCTGCTAGGCACCGAACAATGTGAGATGATTTTGTTCTTGCATAAGCATATTTTTCCGCATTTTTCGAATCAGGAAACATCCGCTTGAACAGGGACCAACGTGGTCTGCTACCGCTAAGGGTAGTCCGTGTTCTATCAAAAACTCGGTAAATAATACTTCAGCATTTATAGTATTCAAGCCTGCATTTGAGCTCTGCTGTAAATAAGAAGTTACCTTAGTATTAGAGTTCGTAAGGCGAGCTAATTCGATGTGTTTCTTTGTTTTCATGTGTTTTTCCACATCAAATTTACCACCATGACCAATGCTAAAATCGTTTCCGCACAGTCTGCAATGAGCATGATGCTGTCCTAGAATGGAACGCTGTATTATGCCATTCATATATTCATCTTTGAATCTTTGGAGGACTTATTGTTTTGCTTTTTTCTGATCCATCTGCGAAATTCTTAGGGGAAAAAATGTGCTCTAACATACACAAAGACTAGAATCCATCTTAACATCTGAAGCCATTTAGCGCCAACGATTAGACGTCACGTGATGATGCCCTCGTCGTGTTTGGAGGATTGATTACATTTTGCTTTGTTTATTATTGACTTTTTCTAACCCATATGTGAAATTATTTAAGAGATATTTTTTGCACTCATAAACGCATTGAGAATTTTTTAATACTTTTTAGCGCCAAAAAACTTTTAGACTGGTTCTGCACTATACAAAATTAGAACAAAAAGTATGTGCATAATGATTTAAACAAAATAGAAACCAGTCTGTTCTCTCCTCACTAAGCCGCTATAAATAGAATACGAGGTCGAAAGTTTGAAAGTATCTTAGTAACATGATAGTTGCTATAAATCGAACATGAATATTAGGAAAGTCCACGGACAAGTATACTCATATATCGTAGTTATGTAGAAGCGGGGTATTTTTTAATTAAAAATAAAACTATGTAAAAAATAAAGTAATGCTAATAAAAACGAAAAAAAAAAATTTTTTTTTTGCAAGATGGATATATCGAAAAAGCGTAATCTATAAACGTTAACGCGTAACACGGAATTTAGTGGGAAAAAGCCTAATGATTACGCCAAAAGCGTAATGGTTGGCATGTATGCAAAAGGTATGACATGGAACTGATAAACCGAGTCCCGACAAGCACAACTGAGAAATGTCCGCTACTCGTGGGATAGGGACGTAAAATGTGCGTCGGTCATATCTAGCCAGCTTATGATGGGGTTTAAGCGACGTGCCCTTCAGACATGCGTCACGACGTATCAGGTCTAGGTTAGCAGAAGCAGTCAGCGCATTGGCCATGGAATGGTGAGCTGCCCTGTTAAGAACCCTAGCTAACCGGGCCGTCGATTCCCAATTATGTTCATTGCCAGATTTTTCAGCGATCCTGAAAATGGCTAGGGAGGCTAGGTCTAACAGTGAAGACGTAGCGACTACATTTCGAACCAGCTTGGACGTGGCATTGAACACAGTTTTGTCCACTTTATAAGACAATGGAGCAGACATATGGACTGCTGCCATATTTTTATCCAGAGCCGGGACCTCAGTACTGAACGCATCGGAGTGAGTTTTGTACCATCAACCTGAAAACGACGCTGGTACTTGGCTTTCAGAAAAGAACGCCTTAGCATTTCCTGGATCCCCTATACATGTCGACAGACGGTCATTAATTTTCTTAATTTTTGTCGACTGGGGAAGGAGGCGGAAGGATAGAGTCTCTTCCCCCTCATCCAGATCGACCGACGCTCTAACCTTATAGTCGGTAATGGCAGCAGGAGGTGGAGGGCATTCTGAAGGGGCCTTAACACCCTATAAATTTCCTCCACTGCGGCTTTGAAGCTGAACTCAGTCCGTTCCATAGTTGGATCTGCATACAGCTGATATGCCTGCGATTCATCGCACTCACTATGTGCATAATCTTGCTCTGGTAAAGCATCCGTATCGGGGTAATGCATACCAGGTGGCATAGATGACTCGATTCCGTCATCTCTGATAAAGGCATTCACTCTCCCTTGTGGATGAGCTGTTAGCCTATGGACGGTCGGCAATGCCGAATGAATTGATTGGCATATGTTTGGCCTGAATGTCTGCGACGGGCCGGCTTTGACCGGCACCAACCGCTCGAATGGTCGGGTTGGATCGAGAGATTCATCGCCAACATCTGTGTCATGGTAGTGATATGTAACCGGTAGTACGGATTGACAGACGGAAACATCACTAGAATCATCGTCAATCCGATTTGTGCGGATTGCGGTATGATAAAAGTCCCCGTGCTGGTACAGCGGTACAGTCGGATGGACTGGTATATGACTAAAATCTCCATACGGTTGGACGACCGGTGCCTGTTGGGCTGGACGGCCGGAGCCGGATGGACGGTCAGTGCCGGCAAGTGTCGGCTGGAAGCTTGGCTGGACGACCGGTGCCATTTGGGCTGAACGGTCATTGCCGGATCGACGCCCGGTGCCGGTTAGTGCCGGCTGGATGACCGGTGCCATATGGGCTGAACGGTCATTGCCGGATGGACGCCCGGTGCCGGTTGGAAGGTAATAATAATTACATAATGCTTATGTAGTGCGGCCAGCACTGCGCGCCCATCTACCATTCGCTCAGAGGGAATGTTGGTTCTGGTACAGCTTGCATATCTGTACAGCATACCAGGTGATCTAGATGACGCAATTCTGTCATAATTGACACTTTCACTAAATCTCCCTTGTGGAGAAGCCGTGAACATATGGACGGCCGGCACTAACGGCTGATTGAACTGGCGAATGGTCGGCCTGAAAGTCCTGTTCTGGTAAAGCTGCCATATCTGGGTAGCGCATACCAAGTGGCATAGATAACTCAATTCCGTCATCTCTGATAATGTCACTAATTCTCCCTTGTTTTAAAATCACACCGTCACGTATTTGACGTTACGGGAGGTGTACACCGGCAATACCGACTGATTTGTCTGGTATATGGTCGGCCGGAATGTCGGCGAAGGTCCGGCTATGACCGGCACCTGCCTCTCGAATGGTCTGATTGGACAGAGATTCATCTATAACATCTCTCTCATGGTAGTGATATGTAACCAGTAGTACAGATTGACTGACGGGTACATCACTATAATCTCCGTAAATCCGATGTACAGCCGATGCAGGTTGATGCCGGCTGGAAGACTGGTGCCATTTGGGCTGAACGGTCGTTACCGGATGGACGGCCGGTGCAGGTTGATGCCGGCTGGAAGGTCGGCTGGACGACCGGTGCCATTTGGGTTGAACGGACGTTGACGGATGGACGGCCGGTGCCGGTTGATGCCGGCTGGAAGGTCGGCTGGACGACCGGTGCCATTTGGGCTGAACGGTCGTTGCCGGATGGACGGCCGGTGTAGGTTGATGCCGGCTGGAAGGTCGGCTGGACGACCGGTGCCATTTGGGCTGAACGGTCGTTGCCGGATGGACGGCCGGTGCCGGTTGATGCCGGCTGGAAGGTCGGCTGGACGACCGGTGCCATTTGGGCTGAACGGTCGTTGCCGGGTGGACGGCCGGTGCTTGTTGATGCAGGCTGGAAGGTCGGCTGGCCGGCCGGTGCCATTTGGGCTGAACGGCCGGTGCCTGTTGATGCAAGCTGGAAAGTCGGCTGGCCGTCCGGTGCCATTCGGGCTGAACGGACGGTGCCGGATGGACGGCTAGTGCCGGTTGGTGCCTGCTGAAGTGCCGGCTGAACTGACGGTGTCGGCTGGACGGCCGACGAAAGTGCATAATAAAATGGATCCAATTGATCCAGCCTAGACTCCATGCGTCCGGACTTACAGGCCCGAAAGCCATGCACGGACCTGCGGTGAAATTTACACCCACTGGGCAGCCTAAACCATGCCAACATAATTTCCTCCATTTCCACATTGCCAACACCCATTTTGCCATTCATGCCTTCGTTGTCGACTTTGCTACTGAAACGACAAAAGAAGAGAACAAAGCACAAATTAAAAAATTCAGCATATTATTAATTCGATAATACTATAACCGTTACTAACGGAGTAGTCAAATTATTCCGTGCCATGTTAACTCTTAATGACAACACTAGTTATCGCCGTGAGCGTGTTGCAATGGGTCGTTCAAGACGAAGTCTACTGAAATGAAAAAGATGATAAACAAAGCACAATTAGCAATTCAGCACGCTGTTAAGTCGCTATTACCATAACCGTAACTAATGGAGGAAGCGAAATGATTTAGTGTCGCGTGAACTCGTGACTACAACACGAATTCCGCCATTAAATAGTCGCAACTGGTCGTTCAGAGACTAAGTCTACTGAAACGAAAAAGAAGATAAACAAAGCACAAATTAACAATTCAGCACGCTAATAAGTCGCTATTCCATAACCGTAACTAACGGAGGAAGCGAAATGATTAAGTGTCGCGTGAACTCGTGACTACAACACGAAGTCCGCCATTAAATAGTCGCAACTTGGTCATTCAAAGACTTTTTTGAAGTCTACTGAAACGACAAAGAAGATAAATAAAGCACAAATTATCAATGCAGCACGTTATTAAGTCGCTAATATCGTAAACGTTACATACGGAATAAGAGAAATTATTGAGTGCTACATGTATTACATGCTAGTACCGCCATAAGCGTGCTTGACCACGTTGCAACCTGGTCCGAAGTCTAGAAAAGGTGACAAAGTCACTCAAATTGGAAAATATTGTAAAATAATGTATACAACCTGTAGAGGAATGATTATCCAACACAGTAATTCCAAATTTAACTTCGGATGGTCAGAATTTACACTAAGATGGCTTGGATTCATTGGAGGTCTAATTGTACGTGTTTTCGCGTACAGCGAAGCTAAAAAACTAAAGAAGCGACACCTAGCGGGTAGCAAGGGGAGGTAAGGGGCAAGAGTTATTGCCCTTTGTCTATATGACATAGACAGGAAAGACGAATTTTCATCTTTTGGTAGGGCTGGATTCGCGAGGTAGCAGGCTAATATCCCTAAAGTAATGTGATCGGGGAACGTATTCAAAGGAGAAACCAGTGTGTGAAGACCAAAACTCTTATCAAAACAGTGCTGTCCCCATTTCCCACAAAAAGTTGGTGCTAATCATATAATAATAAACTTAGTGGTACATGTACTTTAGTCAATACTTCTTTCAGTTATGAAAAACTTACATCCGGAAACAAGATCTGGAAAGTTAATTGGATTAATTACCTTACTGTAATTAAATATTGGTTCTGGACACATATGAATACAAAAAAAGGTGGCTGCTTGATAGGGGTAAAATTTACATTTGTGCACTAATATGTTGGCCACTGGGTGCATTAGAGTGGTCTTTTTTGAGGGATACTTTTGCACAAATAAAGGACACAAATGGCATGGTCAGCGATTAAGTCCATAATGGTGGACTAATATATGAAAAATGCTGATGAAAACTAAACAATAAAGTTACCAATGCCTAAAGCAATGATTAAACAAAACAATAATGACTTTCAAGACAAATGGTAAATATTTACAGAGAAACCCAACATATTTCTGGAGGAATACTGATAGAATGTTGCCAATATTAAGTGAAAGCTGAAGAGCAATCTGGTAGAGGTAGCCATCTTGTTGTGACAAAGAGAGGTGATTAAAAGAGTAACTTGAAAGAGTTGCTTCATGTTGATAATACGTTTATAATCTATACAATGTATACACAGGAAATACTCATTTTTTTATTCTAGGAAGGCTGGATTTTGGGAGACAGCACAAATTAACTGCTAAAATTAATGTGATTGGGTAATACATTTTCATGGAGAAATCACAGTTCCATACAAACAAAAACTTTAAATTTGCATTAATATTTTACAGTAGCAAACTAGTCAACAATGAAATTAATTATAGATTTGGAGATAACTGACCTTAAAGCATTACGTATAATCTATCTCAAATCTTTATAATTTCATGAATTCAAAAACCTGTCATTCACTGCAAAGAAAGACCCCAACATACATGTAATAGTAGCTGTAAAATCAAAATTGATCAAGTTTTTAAAAACTGGCAATCTGCATAAGTATTAACCATTCATCAAAAACTATACAGTGTGTGTGCCATAAGTTAAGATATATAAGCACACTTAAGATTATTTTTGACAAGTAAAAACTACAGAACAATGGCACTACAGAACACGGGGCACAAATTTGCCTGTGTCCTGTGTCACTGACAAGTAAATCATAAATGCAAAGTTTATACATGTATTCAGACTGTGAAGTGGGAAGAATCTTTGGGTCACTTAGTTGCTAAATCGTCTATAAGTACTTGCCATAGGTAAATGGGGTATGGGGTAAAACAGTACATATATCTTTTGTTTTAAATCTCTGATAAAATAAAAAATATTCTGTGTTTCCAAATTACACTGACAATTGTACCTTTTCTAGTTTTCACAAGTTCCTTTCTTCGTTCTTTCATTTCCTCACTTAGATGTTCCACCATCTTGTCAATATAACTGTCTAATACAATAGACCTCATTACTGTGGTAATTGGGGACCTACAAATTGGGCACTCCTTCTTTTGCTTCATCCACTGATTGATGCAAAGTGTGCAATATGAGTGGGAACAGTTCAGAGATGTAGCCTGCAAGTATACAACACAATACTTAATAAATATTTTTACTCTTTCAACAGAATTTTTAGTTTATTAGATAACATGTGACAAATTTGACAAACATTCAAATGACCACATCCATGGTAGTCTATTCTAAACAACAGCAGGTGAAAGAACGACCCATGAAAAACAATAGACAAATTTCACTTCAAAATCATTATACACAATGTGGCAACTGCCTTTCATACCTTCTTTCCATATATCAAAGTTTTTGTTTTGAGGAACGTGATAACTCTCACATACCATCACACTCCTTAAAGTCCTTCCATGTGACTAATCCATGGTTCTCCTTAAACTTATTGTTCAAAGTGAGATTTCCTGATTTTGTTATGAGTGAACTTTTCAATTTTTTGTCAAGATTTCATGGCAGTTGCTTTTCACCAATACTGATATCTTTACAGGTTCTGCCATTTTGATATATGATGTCAAGTGCCATAAACAATGATGTGCCATCATAAACTATCATGTCAATATTTGAAAATCTTGAATAATTCTCAACATTTCCATGTGATCCATTTTGCAGCTCTCCTGCATTTTATACAATAAAAACCCTAATATATGCTTGCTTAGAAGTCCAACTGCAAACCACATAAGTTCCTGATATGCCATCGCATAATGTACAAACAGATCAAGATCCATGTTGTTTCTTGTTCTACTGATTATTCAAAACAAAGTGCATAGATCAAGATGCTGCATTTGTGCAATGGTAGGTCTGGGTGTGCGCAGTTGAATCTGGACTAAATATATAAGCAAGATATACAGTAACTATATCAAGAACTACAAAATGATGGCTAATTCTTTACCAATGGACATCACTAACTTTATAGTCAGAACCAATTCATCTTACATCCAATGTCTAATCTGACAAAGTATTGTTGATCTAGTTTTTCACAGGGTACCAAAACCTTTTGGATTTCCAGTTTGCCACCAAGCAAGAATTTGAAAAAAACAAATGAATTCTAATTCCAATGCAAAGAATAGGACCCTTGCCCAATCCATCAAATATAATACCAACTAAATTCTACTTTTAGGGTAAACCACAAAAAAATGATACCAATGGAGAAAAAAGCCCAAAGAATTCACAGTATTAATCAAACAGTACTAAAACTGGCTCAATTAATCTATTATTTGCAAAATTTACAACAGTAGTTTTACATAGAATGTGCAATTGCACAAATCCTCAATAAATTTAATGAATTTTCTTAAAATGAGTGACTGTCAAAATTGTGCAGATTTGCCATGCACCTAATGAATCATGCAACCTTCATTAACATTTTATACTTCACATTAATCATGTAGGTACTTACTTTCTTTTTAATTAACCACCAAAATCTAACCTTACTGTGTGACTCTTTCATAGATTATCTAGTTATAAATCTACAGTATTTCATGTATTTTTTCATGCCCTTTCATTTTTTGTACACAATCCATTTGTCAAACAATATATATATATATATATATATATATATATATATATATATATATATATATATATATATATATATATATATATATATATATATTCTGACAAGTTTAATATGCAAATGAATGAATTCTCTTCAAAACTCTTAGTAAATAGTATCTTTAGTTTCAGACTGCTTACAATACTAACTCTCCTGGCCATGACTGACTGCCCCCCACCCCTGCCCCAGCAAAAATCATCTATGGGGACCTATGTGCATGAGCTCTCTTATTGTCATTACAATATCTATTATTGTTTATTAACAACTGGACAAACGACTTCACAGACCATACCTTTAAATATTATCATTAATTAGTTCTCTTTATTAAGTCTGTCACCATAACAATACACCACGTGCATATTAAAATGAGTTCTGAAGATCACTGATGTTCTCTTATCCCCCCCAAAAATTACATCTCAGTACATGGTAAATTGAAGACCACAGACCATTGGTCAACTAGTCTTATTGTTTCATTCTGGTCATACAAACATAAAACATAAAACTTATCAATATAAAAGTCACAGACTCCATTAAATTGATTCATCTATATACATATACTACCTTTTAAGTGCTTGTTCTGTTTTGACTTGGATATAATTAACATTTTATTGTAAATATATTCGATGATATAGCCCACTATTATCTTTACTGGAGAGTTTGAATAACAAGTAATGTGTATGATCGCTTGTCCTTATGACATATGCTGTATTCATTTCCCTAAAGAGAGACTCATTTCTCTACTGGCTGCCTCACTGATTTGACCTATTCTGTTGAGTTTTGCCCTTCAATTGGAATAACCAAAGCGCTAAGAATGTTTAATTACCATGTAAATAACACTGCACAGCCATGTGGTTGTTATGACAATGTACATCATAATTAAAACAAGAATGAATTGCTGATTTAGCGGTGTTTATTGATAATGGAATTTAGTAGGGTTGTAATACATGAGGATTATCACAATCACCAGGTAACAGTTTTTTCTCCTTGCAAAAGCTACAAATAAAAACCACCCTGAATAAATAGTCTTGTACAAAATGACAAAATTTTGTTTCATCTCTCTCTCTCTCTCTCTTTCTCTCTCTCTCTCTCAAACACACACACACACGTACATGCTCTCACACGCATTAACTTGAACTCAAGTTCTTTATTTTTTATTGCAATTTGAATGAGATTATTGTTGCTGCAAAAATATTTATTTGTTGACAAACTGCTCCATTGGCCTAGTAGTTAGATTGTCCGCAGCAGATGCGGGAGGTCGTGGGTTTGATCCCCGGCCGAGTCATACCAAAGACTTACAAAACAGCTGCCTTGCTTGATGCTCAGCATTAGTGTTAGGACTGGTCGGCCTGGTGTCCGGATAATGTCACTGGGTGGGACATCATGGTACATGTCTGCAGCATGATGACTCAGTGATAAACATCACTTTAAACTGCCCAATTGTTGACAATGTGGTCTCATAAAATAATACCCATAACTAATACATGTTAAAACCATCTTAATCATTTTGCCAACATTACACAACATAACAGCTACATATGCTCTAAATGCAGACAAGCTTGCACACAGAGACATAATCCTTTCTCTCTCATTCACTAATAACAACAAAAATCTTTGCATACTTTTATTTTTATTGTCTTTAGCAGAATGAGACAGAAAATATGTTTACTTTGTACGTTTGTACTGTTAGGTTGTCAAGTAGCATGTGTTCTGTAGAACTTGTTCAGGTATGATCCCTTCATTTTTTGTACACTGTCAGTACATCCACCACCAAATCATAATTATTTATTTTACAATCAATAATTATATTTTTGGTGTATGAAAAATAACACCAAATAAGGTATTTAATTAAATACATTTAGGTTCAACAATGGTGGAAATACAGTTTTGGGTGTTCAATGGTAACATCTCTGCTATTAAGCTGTTTTAATGTACATGTCATGGTGTCATTGTCATAACACAACTGTTGTTGTTGTGCCAATAATGCAAATCTATGCTGTTTGAATTTGCCTGCATTTTATACATGGGAAAACATATTTTTGAAAAATACCATCTTTACTCCCCCCATTTCATATTCAAACTTTCCCTAAAATAAAACAAGCCATGGTTTACATTTTTGGAGGCAGATATTTCCAGTCATAATAAACCCAGTTCGTCACTATAGCACAAGATCGATAGAGCAAAGACATATATTACATTTATATATACATTTATATATACATTTTCCCCTTCTGGAAATGAAACTCATCTTATAAGGTCACTTTCCTGGTGCAGAAGGGGTGGTTGTATATAAGGGGGACCACTGTAACAACTTTTATACAAATTTAAGCTGTGTTAAAATCTTACTGCTAATACATAAACATGGTCACATTTTAGACTGGATTATTTAACAATCTGATGATAATATTCTACGGTCTACCCATGTATCCCACGAACTTGCATTAGATCACCTTTGCATTATATGCCATCTGGACATATGTCACTAACCCTCCATCTTTATTTGCTATTATGAAAAACATCCATATGATAAAAAGAATCAAACTACAAACTAATGCATGGCATCCAAACAAACCTTACAACTTGCTTACCTCCTACAGCAGAACAATTTAATAACTGCCAGCGTTTACTGCTTGAAAAATATGCCCCAGCCACCAACTGCAGAGTATCAATTCAAAGTGTTCTCTGTGGTATAGCAGTGTTAGGGGCCTACTTCGCACTGCTAAAAGAGACTGCCATAAAGCGGAGAGGCTTTGGCTTCCACCTGACTCGCTATTCATAAACAAATCTATGAAGCCGCTTAAAAAAAGTCACAAACAGTCCCTTTAGTCAAAATATCCCACTACAGTACTAAAATCACAGAGAATTCCAGCTGCAAAGAGCTCTTTGAGATTAATAACAAATTAATGTCAAAGAACAAAGGTACACCACTTCCAACTACCTTTTCTCCAGTAGACCTTCCAGACCTATTTGCAAATTTCTTCCGTGACAAGGTAAAAACCATTAGAAATAAGCTTGACAACACAATTTCATGGACTCATTGTCACCATACAATTGTGATACAGAATTTCAGCGACAACCATTAGGAACATTTGAACCTGTCTAAATGAATTTAGTACGAACAATCATGATACACCAAAGTCATGCAAACTTGATCTAACTCCAATATCACTCCTGCTTGAGTGCTTAGAACTTATATTGACTTCCTAACTAATGTTATTAATACCTCTCTCTCATTTTGGGAATTCCCATTATTTTTCAAAGTTGCCATTATAAAGTCTCTGCTGAAGAAACCAACACTCAACCATAGCGATTTAAAGAACTACTGCACAGTTTCTAATCTCCCGTTCATATAAAAAAGTCTTAGAAAAAGTTGTTCTGACCCAACTTGTATCTCAACTTAATTTAAACAGTATTTTTAGTAATGTACAGTCTGCATATCACCATTGCCACAGTAGTGAAACTACTCTTCTGAAAGTAGTTACCGTATTTTCGCGTATATAAGACGCGTCTTATACAACATTTTACACACCACGCAAAAAGTGATGCGTCTTATATATGGGTGCGTCTTATGTAAAATATTTTTACACAAATCGTCAAAACCTGCGTCTTATATACGGGTATATGCGCGAAAATACGGTAAGTATTTTTTTAAACACGAACGACCGGTACACTGTGTGATATTGAATGACGATTTTTGCGGTCGATATTCACGTTTCACGATTTTCATTCCTAGTTGTAAAAACAGTTGGGTAAGTGTTCAGTAATTACCACGTGTACCAATCTAATGCAGGCCACTTCAAATTTAAAATCCTGTCGTTTCAATGTTTTGTATACCGTAGTTATTGCAGCAGATCTACGTTTAGTCGGAGTAAATGTTTTAAATTTAAATAATATAGTATGTTTAAATAGTTTTGTTTATTGTTATTAATTATCACAGCAAAAACTACGGCGGCTATATTACCTATACATCCGGTTGGGTCCAAAGATACTTACCGGTAAATTTTTAGTATCTTTGGTGGGTGTGTTCGAAAACAAGACAAGACTAAATAGTTCGAAAACAAGACAAGAATTTATTCAATATTGGACTTAAATATGAAAATCAGTAATACCATATATTTAAAATTTTTATTAAACACAATATAATAAACTGTTACTAAATAGTGTGTGACTTGATCAAACATCAATGTACCGTATTGTTCTATTAATCTTCATTTTCATCGTCATCAGTTTCGGCTTCAAATCCACTGAAACTTGAATCAAATTCACTGTCGTCGCCGGGGAATAACTCCATAACTGATGCTAATCGATCCTCACTGGCATCAGTGGTATCGGATGCAGCTGAGTCATTGTCCGAAGAACTGATATAGCTTGCCGATTCGGGAATTATCCCACACTTTCTGAAGCCATTGATGATTGACGTAATTTTCACTTTCTCCCATGCCCGAAGAACCCAATTACATGCCTCTACGTACGTTGCACGACGTTGTCGACCAGCTGGCGTGAATGTGTGATTACCGCTAGTCATCCAACGATCCCATTCCTCACGAACAAAAGTCTTAAACGGATGATTGACGGCAACATCCAAGGGCTGTAGCTTGCAAGTCAGGCCACCTGGGATAACGGCTATGTGGGCTCCAGCACTGTTGATGTGCTTCTGCACAGTTGTCTCCTTATGGGCAGCCATTGCATCAAAAATCAGAAGAGATTTTTTCGTGAAAAATCCGCCTCTTCTTGTTCTGAAGCATTTGTTAGTCCATGTATGCATCACCTCTGTGTTCATCCAGCCCTTTTTGTTGCAGACAACAATGACTCCAGCTGGCAACGTTTCTCTTGGCATGGTTATCCTTTTAAAGATAACCATGGGTTTAAGTTTTCCTCCTGCAGCAGTGCAGGCCAATACAACAGTGAAATTGGTTCGTTCATGTCCGGTGGTATTAATCGTGACTGTCTTCACTCCTTTATCTGCCACTGATCTAGTAGCTGGAATATCGAATGACATTGGAATCTCATCCATACTGATAATGTCATCATGGGCCAACTTCAGTTCACTCATTTCCTTCTGAACAAAGGTATGGAAAACATCCAATTTATTTTCCCAATCGTCCGGTAGCTTCTGTCCAACAGTTGTATGTGACCGGACTACAATATCGTTCCGTTTCATAAACTTGAACACCCAGTTTGCACTGCCACCAAGAAAGTCTGTGCATTTCTACCTCTACGAGCTCGTTTCCTTGGATTCATCTTCTTAATCTCCTCTTCATCCAACCTCCAATCACGTACATTTTTCTCGCTGCAGCTAAATTCTCTTCCAGCAGCTCTGTTGCCACGCTCCTTGGCAAACTTGATGACGTCTAATTTAAAGTCGGCTGTATATGACTTTCGCTTCTGCATCGTGACAATTTTATAAATTTTAAAAATGCAAATTGATCTCTCACTTATATATACCGGTAACAAGATACTATTCCCACATTTATATATGCTAACCACATACATCAGGCATTTATTTTTCTATGTACGGTACTAATCACACTCGCTGAAGACTTGGCCTCCTAGCAGATCAATGAAGCCACCTTTACATCTGGCGTTTATTGTTCTAGAATCTAGAAACCAGGTACCGGTACTCAACCCATCCGCTATTGGCCCGGCGGCAGATAAGAATAAACAATAATCTTTGCGGTCCTGCCTCAGACAATTCTTTGATCTAAACTAAAAATGTTACAGAATTAATTGATTTATGTACATGTACTTGAACAGTTGTAACAAAGTATTGTTTGTTTCACTTTCTTCGCGTAAATGTATATCTGAGGCATCTAATAATGATAAAGAAAAGAATCCCGAAATAAAATGTTCACCAATTACCAGTATGTGTAGAAATCCTGTTGCTCAACCTACTAATAAAAGGGCAGCTGTTTTGTTAACTGAGAATATATTCACATTCGTTTTATTGCCCTTCTTTGTCTTTTTTATCGGCGAGAAAATATAATGATTTACCGGTATATATTTGTTCAGTTGTCATTACAATATATATTTCTATTCATTAACCGCTGGACATCGTCGTTAATGCGAACTACTGATTACGTCAGTCGGTGTAACAAATAAACACGCGTATTTGAAAATGAGTTCAGAAGCCATTTGAGTTTATTTATCTACCGGTAGTAAAAATAATATCTCAACGCGAAGACCACAGACCAGTTGGCAATTAAATACACGTTTTGTTCTCTCTCTCTCTCTCTCTCTCTCTCTCTCTCTCTCTCTCATAATAACAACATATTTTTAAAACGTTGAGCAGAATGAGATCGATTTTGTAAATTAGTACATTGAAAAAAAATAATTATTTTTTCGTGTACGAATAATAACATGAAATACGGTACATCCGACGGGTGATGAAACATTGGACAAATTTTCATTTATGATAAAGGAAAGGAAACCACTGGATATAAATTGCTCAGTGCTGCAGATGGCAGGCCGCGTGCGTCTTATGTAATTTTGTTTTACACAAATCGAGAAAACCCGCGTCTTATATATGGGTGCGTCTTATGTAAAATATTTTTACACAAAGCGTCAAAACCCGCGTCTTATATACGGGTGCGTCATATATGCGCGAAAATACGGTAATGATATTCTCTCTGGTTTGGATGATGGAAACATTACAATCCTCAATCTCCTTGCAACATTTGACACAATAGACCATGATATATTATGTAACAGTCTGCAGCATGAATTTGGCATTCACAATACAGCCTTACTGTGGTTCAAGTCCTACATAGTCAACAGAACGCAAATTGTATCTGCAAATGGAATACACTCCAGCACAGTTGATCTATGTTGTGGTGTTCCACAGGGGTCTGTTTTTGTTCTCTATACATTCAGCCACTCTCAAGTGTCATAGATAATCATCCAGTGTCTCACCAATTGTTCACTGATGACGCCCAAATTAAGAAGTCTATGCACCCAACTGAAGTTGATGCTACCATCCAAGGAGAAGATAGGGGTGCATTTCTGATGTGAAATCATGGATGACATGTAACAAGCTGCAGATGAATGATGATTAAAATGAGGACATACTGATCACAACACAAAGACTTTCTCATTCACATTCTTTACCTCAAACAATAAATATCAGCATATATGTTCTTTTGCATACCAGGGCCCAGCAACGTGGATGAATTGCCTACTAAAATTAAACACACAGTGATCCCTTTCAAGAGTGCTCTTAAAACTCACCTTTTTCAACTGCAAGAACAAACTTAAAGACCTAATAATGTTCATACTTTAAATATTTTCGGCATTTTATGTTTTCTAATTTCATGGTGGATTTTTTTAATTTTTTTTGTAGTGATATCATTTTTGAAAATGTAAAGTGCTTATAGCTTTTAAAGATTAGGCGCTATACTAAGTCCTCCTCATATTATTATTATTATTATTATATAATGGCCAAAAGAAATACAGTGCAATATCATATAGAACGATAAAATAATATCTTTCCATTCCAAAAATGCCCTCTTTTGCAAAATGTGTAATAATAGGAAATGTTGATATAACCTGGACAAAGAGTTCACTGCAGATACTACACTGCAATTCTGTCTCCATGATCTCTGAAAAATTTGCCAGCACATCCTCTCGAGCTCGAAGAACCTGCTCCTGTTGTTTATCTTTTTCAGCCTTAGTTTCATTTAGCTGGCTCTCTAGCATTTTTTGTTTTAGTTCTTTGTTTTCTATCACTTTTTCAAGGTGTTCCTTTTGTTGTAAAAGTTCATCTTCAAGCATTTTATCTTTTTCTTCCAGAGCTCGAGTCATCTCTCTCTGTAAATTTTCTTCTACCATTTGTTTTTCCTTTATAAGTGCCTGACGCTGGCTTTCCAGCTGACTGAGAAGATTTATTTCTTTTTCCTTCAACTGCTGTTCCAACTCTAGCTTCATTTTCTTTGCCAGCTCTTCTTTTTCCTGTTTTAATTTCTCCTGAAATCAATACATGAGGCATTTATTATTAAATAAAGCAGAAACAAAAATGGGTTCCAAGGAATAGACTAATAATACTACATAATATCTCCTTGCAATTCTTTCAATAGAATTGCCACAACAAATATTGATCTGACATGTTTAACAAGAATATAATTTTCTTGTACCAATTTAATCATGTGAAATGCTAAAGCAGTTTACAAATATGCTGATTATCAATTTAACAGACTTTGTCATCAGTATACTGAATATTTTTGTTTCACTTATTTGCTAATTTGCTTCAATCACATAATGTGTATTTTGGAGAAATAGATAAATGCATCAAAGAAAATCATGATGTACACTGTAGAAAAAAAATCTTTGTGAATTCTTAGCATCCAAAAATAGTCTCTTGGAAGATTCTATAAAATAACAATAACATAACTGGTATATCCCCAGGCAGTTCTAGGAAGATTTTTGAATCAAAAAGTGTGTTTTGAGGTCCTAAGGGGTTGGGGATCCGTGAAGTAACCAAAAAGAACAATAATATTCATAAAATTCAAATTAAACTATATTTTCATATTTCAAGTCTACAGAATAATAATTGGAAACTCAAACCTGAAAAAAATAGAAATAACTTGTTTTCTTTAGAGCATCTGATACACTTACACTGAAAAATTTTTGACTTGGCATTTTCAAATATCATCACCACATATGCACATGTGAAAACACATCATCACAATATAGTGAAATTATATAAAACCATATACCAAATTTCTGTCTTTAAAATCCATTGGATGGCAGCTTAAAAAGATACAGTATTTCCTGCTGTCAACAGTTCAATAGGAGATTTGAAAGTAATAAGAATGTCATTTTTTTCCATCAGAGACTGAAAGTACTGTTGTTCAAACTTCCTGCTGAGTGAATCCTTGATGGCCATACTATGTTAGAAATGTATCTAATGCGATTTGAGATATACTTGTCTCTATATAAAAAAGAATATACATCACATTTGGTATTGACCAATTCATTTGGAGAAGGGGTGTGAGGATGGGACATATTATTTTTAAGTTTAATGGGGGCCTTAAAGGTAATGCAGTAATGTTACATGCCTTTCTAGTATGGATGTTAACTCTTTATCAATACCAATCAACTCGGCATTAGCATAATTTTTAAATCCTATTTCTGCAACTTCATTATTGTATTTTGGAGACAGCATTCAAGTTTAGTGCAGTGGTTCCCATGATTTACCTCCAAGGAATGTACTTCATTCATCAGAATGCATTTCATTCAGCGCATGTTTAAACCTACAATGTACATGCGATGGCGCCATTATGTAAATATGTTTAGTAGTCTAATTGAGAGTGTTGAATCAAACCATACTGTTGTTCGTTGTGTTGTCATACTAAGATCACATTTTAATGAGTTAGGTATTTACAATTTTTAGGCAAAATAAAAACGTAATTACTCAAGCACTGATATAAAATGTCCAATGCATTAATGCATAAACAAAAAACAATTGAGTCAAAATGGAGAGGTAGTGTTACAACAACCTGCGAATGCTCAATTCCTGTCATTGTGCAATCAAGTTATCCACAAATCTAAATTAGACAAAAACAATAAGAAAACAGAAAATTAAATAAATTACTTTTCAAACAAGTTTATACCATTTTAAAAATTAATCATAGATACCAAACCAAGACGTATATGTGTAATTTATGTTGACATGTGTTTTCCTAAATAAGTGCATTTATAATGTCAATATTTTATAAATGCAGTAAAATCCAACTGCAAGAAACACAAACAGTTAAAAAAAATTGCAACAAACTTTAAATTGGGTTGTTCCATTTTGTAAACTTTACCTACATAAATTAACATAAAGAACTTTCCCAAAGCAGTCTTAAAAGTACTTTACAAATAACCCTAGCTATTGTCAGTCAATTAAGTAACATGTAAAACGGTCATTGTTTATACCCGACCCCCTTGCCTTTTGTTTGCCCATATGATAGCTGTAAAAATGTATCCTGTGTATGAATTTTGTTTTGTTTTAGGGTTTAACGACATTTTTCAGCACACGATAGGCTATACATGACGGCCAGTATTATTAGTGGAGGAAGAACCCGGGAAACACCCTGGAAAGAACCACTGACCCATGAGAAGCTACTGGCAAGCGTTCTCACATAACTACATTAGCCGAATCTTAGACTTGAACCCACGCAGACAGAGGTGAGACGGCAGTGATCCATAGCGGAAAGCGCTTTAGACCACTCGGTGTATGAATTAGTGGCTCTGATAAGGCTTTTTTTTTAATATGTATGTACCAATGATATAAATCAAAAGACAGAATTAATACATCATGAAATAAATTTATATACAAACAAAACCAAAAATACCTAATTTACCTATGACAAAGAACTTAACTTGATAAACAAAAGGTGTAACAGGATTGTACCACAGTGAATAGATGACTTGGTGAGGGTTTCCATAATGGTAACATAAAAAGCAGAAACTTTTGCAATGAAAAACAAATCTAGAAAATGATAATCACTTCTTATTCACCCCCTAGGCATTATGAATCATCTCCAATGAGAATGGACATATCTGACTGCTATAATTAAGCACTTTCTAAAGTGTTCTCATTGAACATTATTGGTGACTTGCAGTTTCGACAAATGATAAATACACAATATAAACCTCTGAATTTGTGACAGCTCCTTTTCAAGAAACAATGGGTAATCATAATAGGGATTTACAGGATTTAGGCACTAAAATGGTCATTTGTGACAAGTACATTATTAAGGTTTACAGTCTGTAACATACTATAACTACCTACATCCTGACTTACTTGTTCTTTTTATAGCATAAATACACATAAATGATCATGTCTTCAAAGAATTCAATAAGAGTCAGAGGTATTTATTTGTTTTCTGTTAGTGGTAGGTAGTGCCCTGTGATGTGATTTACTGATTGAATTTCCAGTATGAAGATTACAGACACACACTTAACATTTATGTATATGTCATGTTTAGCATCCATGACCAGATAACAAAAATACTTAGTTGTCAATGATCTTTATTCAACATTTTAGGCTGTTACATTTAATCAGATGCAGGATTCACCTTAGCCACCAGACAGGTAATTTTATCAAATAAATATCTTCACTTCAAAGTTTCATTTTTTTCAGTCTTATTTATTCAATTTATCTTTAACCCCAAAATGGAAAAATAGTTTTGTATACTCCTGCAGGGCTAAACTGTTTGAGAGAAATGAAAATTTCATTCTACTTTTAAACTCATTATAATTTGGTTTGGTATTCTGCCTCTTCTACATTAGCTTAAAGAGTGACTGCCAATCTATTTTTATCCATCCAGCATGTACATCAGACTTATATTTAATAACAGTTCCGGGCTCAAAATCATTATCTTTAATAACACTTTAACCCAGCTCCAATGATCTCATTTTCATCATAACTATGATCATCTAATAAAACTGTCATCTGAAGATGAAACATGTTGGGAATCAGCCATTTGTTTAATTTATTAACTAGTATTTTAAACATGCATTTGTAAAACTTCTTTGATTAAAAGGTTCAAACTATAACATAATGCTTGTTCCTGGGCACAATCAAATCTAGTTTAATAACCATTTATGTCATGTGACTAACAATGTAAATGGTGAGTTCCAGTGCAAATTTCATCAGCGCTATATTTACGTCTCATCTGCTGGCAAATTAAAGACATACTGAAGAGAAAATAAATCATATTCCTATCAAGCTCATGCAGGTATGGAATGATATAAGGGCGTTAAATTTTGCATGGATGGCCAGTAGTAGTAGTAGTAGCTACCCTACAGTAACTGCTAATTCCAACTTTTCAACAGGCAACTGGCTCTGGCCCTACACATACACATAAATGTCCAAACATCCAAATTGGGGTGGCAAGGCAGAGGAAACTTGGACTACTTTATGCCAAACAAGCTGTTGTGATAAAATAACTACCATAGAACTGGCAGAGGCAAGGAGCAATATTACAAACCATTGCAGAGGCAAGGAGCAATATTACAAACCATATCACCTAGTGTTAATTTGGAGATGGTGAGTGAGTGACATCAAGTCTTTTTTGCTTTAACCAACAAAATGAATGCCTGTGGCTGCAACAGCTATCTCAGAAAAATTTTAAATTTAGAGAATAACAAAGCAAATGACTATAATGACTGACAACCGCTGACGACTAAACAAACTTGTATACAGTATCATTTTGTATAAATTTTCCACCACTTTTATCGACCTGTGTGTCAGTAGAGCAAAAGTATCAATGCATCGATATTAGGGATGTTAATATCGTTTTTTTTTTTCAAAACCGATTATTGTTTGTAGAAATCCGATTTTAAACTGATTATCGGTTTTTGTCCTACATTGAAATTACAAGAAATATATTCTTATAATGCAAGTTAGTGAATACCTTTTGCGAATAAAAGATATTCATTACATACCATAATGCGCATCGTCTGAGGGCATGGAGGACGATATTGTGGCTCCACCAAAGCCATCAAATCACCGAAGGAATTGGATTCAACAATCGAAATTGGTAGCATGTTTTCAGTGACAAACTTAGCTACAGCAGCAGTAACTTTTTCTTGATGACTATCAGGACAGTTTCTTTGTGTTCCAATAAATGTTATTAATTGCGGCTGAACATTTGAAGGAGCCGCAATTCCGGGATGTTTACTACGCAAATGTGCATGCAATCCAGTAGCAGTACAACCGCTCCGACTTATTTGTTGTGAACAGTTTACAGCGAGCCATGCTTGATGAAATTTTTTCAAAGTTTTCCCATACATCAGATTTATTTATACGACCAGCCATATTTGTAAACTTGAAAAGACACAACCAGCAGAGACCAGTCCTCAACAACAGAGACTGTAGCTATTACCAGTCTATTGTTGTCAATTTCGGACATCAAAGAACTTAGCGACCGGTCGGTCGACTATTTACATCCTTCAACAATAAATGTATTCATTTACAAACACGCTGCATGGAGCGCTCACAAATTTTAAACAAACACACCTTCTTATCTGCTAGCCATATTGTATTAAAATGTAAACACTAAACAAATGCATGAATGATTTTTTTTCTGGCATTTTTTAAAATTTTCACTACAAAAATGGTAAAAAAATATTGAATTCGATTATCGTTTTGTAAAAACAAAAACCGATAATCATTTTCAAAACCGATAATCGGATTTCCGATTTTCGTTTAACATCCCTAATCGATATATCACTAAATTATTTCACCCCTACTAAACAACTTGCTTCCTTAATACTATATGTCAAAACAGATTTCTATCCAAAAATGCAAAACTGTGTAACATAAGATTCTGACATATAAAAACGATTAAATATCTCTGACATGTGAAAACTAGATTACAGTGACGAAATTTGACTTTTTATATTTCAACACATTAAAATCTGTACATTCAAGTTCTATAATGAAAGAACAAGGTGTTAGAGAAGTGGCAAAATTATGCTACACAGACTTTGACATGGATGATTCAACTTGCGTAAGTATCATCATTTTCAAAACGCATTACTTCTATTTTAAAGTCTCACACTGAATGAATACAGAAAATAAAGTTACCAAAATATAAACCACAACAAAAACAATTAGCTGTAACCTGTAGTGTGACAGAGTACATACACAAAGCATGTGTATGCTTTAGAAAAACAATAGACCCTGATGATATTTCTGTGATATCCACTATCCCCATGACATTGCAGACTTTTAAGAATTCACTATGCCATTGGTGAGATGAAATGTAGAGAAAAGAGATATATTTCTACATACATTAATCAGAGCCAAAGAGAATGCTAAATGTTGGGATGCTATTTAAATAACTATTATCAAACTATACAGTCATACTGATGTTAATCCTAAATTTAAAATATATGCATAACAACAGATTCAAACTATGAATGTCCATCTCTAAAATCTTCCAGGATTCAAATGGTCTTGAAAATAAGTAAATACACACAAAAAGGTAACTGGGCTTCAATGTATAAAAATGTTCCAGTTTAAACTGGGTTAATTAATCCCGTATCGATAGTTCTCTCGCTAATATTCTGTTTATTTCATGAATTTGGAAATATGTAACGAGGACTTCAACCATAATGTTTTTGTTTTTTAAGCTTAGACAGGTGCTCAAAATGCATAAGAATCATACAGAATTGTAACCCACTTTGTTATCAAATTAGAGGGTTGATCTGAATTATCTTTCTTGTTCACAGATATTTCTGTTAAGTGACCAGATAGCCATGACAAATCTAGTTATTTTAACACTAATATATTAAATGAAATTTTTTTAAACCTGCTTTTCTTGCATTTCTAGTTGCAATTCCTTTTCCTTCCTCTTCAAATCTTCAACAATTCTTGATTTCTCCTCCCTGATTTGTTTTTCTCTAGCAAGCTCTTGGATTATCTCCTCCTGGGCATTATCCTTGTCTTGAAGGAGACGCTGCATCTCAATCAGCTTGTTTTCATACTCCTTGAGTTTGGTATCTGCCTCTTCTTGCTGTTTATGGAGTTTCTCTTGGTACATACGATATGGTGACCAGCAGGGATCAGGCACCCTCTGAGGGTTATGTGATGTCCCTAGCAGACCATCTGCCTGATCATCACCCACTTCAGGTTGGGTGGGGATCCACTCAGAATCCACTTCTGGACTTTCCAACTTCTGCTGAAAGTTAAAACAAAAAATAAATTCTACATACAGCACACACACACAGACCAGGTACAAACCAAATTTTTTTCAAAAAAATGCAGCTATCAAGCCAAGGGTTGACAATTCACTTTATCTCAAATTGACCAATACTTGCCCAGCTAGTCAACAGTGTTTTGAACATGTGCATAGCTGCCAACCCTCGAGTACAAAAATACTGATGGCTTGTGACGAAAATACTGATTTTCAGGAACAAATACAGAATTCTCAAATTTTTGTGCATATATAACTACTTACAACATATACAACCATCAGTAAAGTATGACAGTGCCATACATAATTTTTTAATGTTAAAAATGCATGTCTTGCACACTTGTACCTTCTGAACAGGCACCATGTTCCATTATTTTGGTGCCCATTCAGAAGGTGCAGGAGTGCAACACACTCAGACACAGGCTGTTTATAGGAGCCTTTACCACACCTTGTTTTTTTTCCTAATAAACTGTTTTCATTCAAGCATACAAGTTATCTTTTGCCATTTTACTGTCTGGAAAACATTTCCAAAATAAACTGCCAGCAACACTACGAACTGAAAGAGGAAGGTTCATTTTTAAATGAAATTCAATTTGAATTTTGATCAAATTATATTAACCCTTTGAACCCGACAGGCCGGTTTACCGGCCGGTTGTAACGGTGTATATACCCGAAAGGCCGGTATACCAGCCTAGCTATCTACCGTCATAACCAGACAGGCCGGTATCCCGGCCTGTGTTATGTTATTCGCTAGATGGTCAGTGAAATATAGATCTTGCATGAATGGTACAACATGAACAAAATTTTGAGACAGTTTGTTACATAGTCATAGTAATAAAAAGCATTTTATAAGCATGTTTGAAAAGAGACAATTTGATATTTGCTGTTATATCATAGTGGATTATCATTCTAAGGCAAAATATTACTTTTATTTTGCAAAATTTTACTTTTTATAAAATTGTCAAAAATTGCCGGGGAGGCTCGGGTTAATGTGCCGAAATATGGGGGAGATTAGGGTTCAAAGGGTTAAGGTTCTTTTTGGTATTCATATATGTTTTAAGTTCAGACTGAGTTGTGTGTGATGAAGTAGGAAGCTGATATTTATTAGCTTTTTCATGCCCAATAGTGAAATCACATTACACAATTTTCAAAATGTCAAATTTTCTCCTTTACTATATGGTTTTATGAATCTACACAAGATGGCACAATTGTCCTTCCAGTTGTTTTCTTCTTTTCCTGGAGAAAATTCTGAATATTCTGCTTTCTTATTTAACATGATTAGAAAATGAATATTACATATGAGATACAGCGACAGCGGTAACTGTTTGCAAAATCCAATATGGTGAATAAAGACAGGCATAGTAGAATCAATTTCAAATGAACCAATCATATTGTAGAACTGTATTCCTATTCACATGTGTAAACCATGTGCCTGTTCTAAACTGAAAATTCCAAGAAATTTGTTATTATTATACTGTAGTATCATCAATATTTGTGGGGGGACAAATATGCACGGTTTTTGTTGTTGCCAAGAACTACAAATTTAAATCCAGAACGAAAAGCAAATTTTAAAGTAAATTATGTTTCTCTGAGAATATTTACCCGATCACATTACGTCAGGGATATAAGCCTGCTACCTCATGAATCCAGCCAGTCACATTATGTTAGGAGAATAGGTAATAGGAGAAGGGAATGCTGAGCATCTGACCTCTACCCCGGGTATCCTCTATGGAATGATGTCTGGATTCCCCATGTGAACGATAACCCGTTCTCCTGATATCATCAGCAACACAGCCTAGGGTCACGTGATATATGACCCCTACATACGGTTAAGAAGATAGTTATTGAAATCTTCTTACCTAAAAATTTTTTTTACTGCCGAATCCAGCGAAGCTGATAGGCCTTGCTGCTTGTTTTAAATGGGTCTGATGGTCATATGGGCTGCCGACACAGGACCTACAAGATTCAAGGTCCTGCAAGGTCAAATCTCTCAGATAAAAACTGGAGAAGGTTGACTCTGCATACCAGCCAACAGCTTCTATTATATCTTGGATCAAAACATTGCGTTCAAATGCAAGGCTCGCTGAAATTGCTCTAATCTCATGAGCGGTAATCTTCATGAGGCAACTCTGATCTTGACCTCAGAGTACGCTGAGCGTATAACCCACTACAACCATGAAGCAAGGGCTTGAGGTACATACCATTATCTCTGCTTGGGGCATCTGCAGAGGAATGCCCGTGGACTGCCAACTGGGGTTGTGCCACTGACGCAGGAATGATCGTATCTCAGGCATGATCATTACTGCTTGATTGAGGGGACTTGAAAAAGGGCGCTATTGTGATAGTAACGTCATCTGTAAGGGGTGCATAAACAGATGGCCAAGCAGGATCAAGTCCGCTGCCGCATTGAATAATCAGAGGAGTCGAATGATTTCTATCGCTGAAACCCACATCCTGTTTGAAACGGACTCTATGAGTTTGACGATCTGGAGTACTCGAATGCGAGGAAGCCGTACTAGATTCAGATCGTTGAGAAACTTCATAACCAGATGGACAAAACGCTGAGAGGGACGAAGATCGGACTTTTCACAGTTCACAAGAAAGCCGAGATGATCTAAAAGTGATAGAAGATCGTTTCTGCCTTTGAGCAGAGTAGATATGTTTCTGGAGGATGTCATCCAGGTACACTGCCATCACTGCAGATGAAGTCGAGCGGAACAAAGTGATGATGCAATCCATAACCTTGGTAAAGCCCAAGGGCTGATATTGAGGCCAAAGGGTAGAACCTGGAACTGATAAACCGAGTTGCAGTAAGCAAATTGGAGAAATTTTCCATGATGCGGGGTGGATAAGGACGTGAAAATATGCATCGGCCATATCTAGACTGACGACATACTCGCACCGTCGGATGGAAAGATGGATTGATTTTGCCATCTCCATCTTGAATTTCGGTGGTAAAATGTATTGGTTGCGATGACTCAGGTCGATGATCTGCCTCAACTTGCCATTCGCCTTCTGGATAAGAAACAGCCAGGAATAAAACCCCTACGATTGTGGTTTTTTCACAATCTCCACTGCCCTTTTTTCTATGAGCAACCGTATCTCCTGTTGTAGAAAGGCATCCTTCTCCCGATCTGACGGTACATCTGTGAAGAGGGGAGAGAAGGACAGTGGAGGGGATTGGATAAATGAAATCCGAAGCCCCTCCGAAATGACTTGGATCACCCAATTGTTCTGAGGAATTAAAGTTTTGTTTGTTTTTTATGGTTTAACGCCATTTTTCAGCACAATATATAGGCTATACATGGCGGCCAGTATTAGTGGTGGAGGAAGAAACCGGAAAAACCCCGGAAAGAACCACCGACCCACGAGAAGCTACTGGCAAGCTTTCTCACTTAACTACATTAGCCGAATCTTAGACTCGAACCCACGCAGACAGAGGTGAGATGGCAGTGGTCCGTAACGGACAGCGCTTTAGACCACTCGGCCACTCGGGGCCCCGAGGAATTAAAGTGGTGCAGTGATCCTGAAATTGCAGGAGGCGGCCGCTCACAGGTAGGCTGTCTGCGGGTGGTGGGGAGGGTAAGTCAACGTCTAGAGTTAGGAGGCTTGAAGGCGGAGAAACTTGGTTTCTTGCCGCCCCTGTATGGTTGCCTCCTAGCTTGATTAGACTGTTGTCTCCCGGCATTGTGCATATCTGATTGTAAGGATCTCTTGTCCCTGGTCGGCCTATCATCCCTCCGCTGTGACAGGGGCTGATTGTTTCGAAATGCCTGTGAGGGTTGGGTGGCAAGTTGGAGGGGCAGTTCCAGAGCTGCCTGCCTCCGAATTTCTTCAATTTTTCCTCCAAAGAGTAAAGGTGACCCAAACGGAGTCATCCGTAAAGCCAGACGGGGCTTGAGCGACATGGACCACAGACATGCGCCATGTCGTATCAGGTCTATGTTGGCAGAAGAAGTCAACGCATTCGCCATGGAATAGTGAGCTGCCCTGTTAATAACTTTAGCAATCCGGGCCGTAGATTCCCAAGCAAGGTCATTGCCGGATTTTTCTGCGAGCCAAAAATTGATAGTGAAGCCAAGTCTAACATTTTTGTCCATTTTATAAAACAGCGGAGTGAACTGCTGCCATATTTTTTTCCAGGGCCGGGAGATCGGTACTGAGGACGCCCGAGTGAGATTTGTACCAGTGACCCGAGAACGTTGCTGGTGGCTTTCTGAAAAGAACGCCTTAGCATTCCTCGGATCACCTATTTGTCCTGACAGGCAATCATTAATCTCCTTAATTTTCGATGAATGGGGAAGAAGCCGGAAGGACAGAGTCTCTTCCTCCTCGTCCAGATCTACAGATGCCTTAACTTTGTAGTCTTGAGTGGCGGTAGGAGGTGGAGGGCATTCTTAAGTTGCCAAACACCCAATAAATTTCCTCCACTGCGGCCTTGAAGCTATACTCAGTCCGTTCCATGGTTGGATCTGTGTACTGCTGATTTGCAGGAGTTTCGTCACACTCACTGTGTGCCAAGTAATGTTCTGGTAAAGCTTGCATCTCTGGATAGAGCATACCAGGTGGCATAGATGATGCAATTCCGTCATCCTTGACAATGGCACTAACTCTCCCTTGTGGATAAGCCGTGAACATATGGACAGCCGGCACTGCCGGCTGGTTTGTCTGGCGTGTGGTCAGCCTGAATGTTGGCGACAGTCAGGCTATCACCGGCACCAGCCGCTCCAATGACCTGGCTGGACGGACAGATTTGTCACTAAAATCTCCGTCATAGTACTGGTATGTTGCCGGCGGTACAGACTGATGGACGGATTTGTCACTAAAATCCATGTAAAGCTGGTCGGACCGTTGTATAAATCAGGTCCCCATGCTGGGATGGCTGGACGGCCAATCTCGGCGAGATTGTATAATGAAATGCGTCCTGACTACAGGCCCAAAAGCAATGCTCGGACATGCGGGGGGACTAATGCCCACTGGGCAGGCGAAATTTGGGGGAACACTCCCCAAAGAGTCAGAAACAGCTGTGGAAACGAGCGAGGGAATTAAGGGTAATATCTAGCCTGATGTCAATATCTATTCAAAGGTGGACTGTTGGACCATGTCAACCTTATTTTCCTCCGTTGCCGCTGATGTGACTGTGGCTGACAGTTGCAAACGACAAACTTTAGGGGGGGCAGCATCCCCCACAATACTCGCAATGGAGGCTGACTTCGAACATAAACTGAGGACATCAATGCTATCTTTCTTCGACTTATTCCGTCTATCCCTCCCTTTTGTTGCCTTCTAGACAGCCCACATTTGCTCTGTCCAAGTATTACACTGCATGGCATAGATGATGTACACTTGGTACATACAATACAAGAGTCATGGTTGTCTTCTTTTGCTTTGAACTTTTTGCAAAGTAACTCAAATTTGGAACAAATTGAAAAATAATGTATACAACCTGTAGAAGAAAAATTGCCTAACACAATAAATCCAAATGAAACATCGGATGGACCAATTTAACAAATAGATGTCTTGGATTGTCGGAGGTTATACTGTATGTGTTATATGTACAAGCGAAGCTTAAAAACGAGCAACACCTGGCGGTGCGGTGGCAAGGGGAGGTAAGGGGCAAGAGTTATTGCCCTTTGTCTATATGAGATAGAAAAGACGATTTTTCGTTTTTTAGTAGGGCTGGATTCGCGAGGTAGCAGGCTTATATCCCTAACGTAATGTGATCGGGGAACGTATTTGAAGGAGAAAATGAGTCACTTAGGATGATGACCCCACACCCCCACCCCGTTTTCTTAGTGTTTCATTCCTTGAGATTAACACAGCTACTTGTGTTTGATAAATCAAGCTCAGTACTGTAGTTTGGTAATTAAATATTAGATTTTACATGTATTTGCTTTATTTTTTTAAACCTTTTGAAGCAAGAATTATAAATAATTTTATATTGTTTCAATGTACAAATTCGATAATGTACTGTTTCCGATAGCTGTAATTGTATACTTACTGCCTTAAATCGATATGTGAGGGAAGTAAGGATATAGAAAATATAGAAAAAGCATAAGGTATTCAAACAATAGTAATACTATAAAAAAAGGAAAATACAAAATAACAGTATTTGAAAATTAAATTTAATACTTATTCAAGTTGGGTTCAACTGTGTAAGCAAGGGACTGTGCTGGATTTGCAGCTTCTGATGGGTTAGGAAGTCCATTATCCGATGGGGATCTAAGACGAAATTTACCACTCTTATGCCACTGTGTTAACGCCATGATAGTCAGAAAGTACTGATGGTGCAACTTGATGGACAGTGGTTCAAGTAAGAGATCATTCATATGTATTTTAATAACTGACTGGTCTTGTTTTGTTGGCTGCATTGGCTTCCTTTCATGTTGAACACTCAAACGAAAACATGGCGAACCTGATTAATCTTGACAGGTATTTTATTTGTGCTCATAGAGATGGAAGTATTGTTTTAGTGCTGTTGGTTGCGTCGGGTTTGACTAATGTTATTCACTTGGTCAAAAGCACGGTGTAAGTATTGAACTTGCCAGGTCTTTGATTTGCACTCGTACAGGTGGTAGTATTGTTTTAAACATTAATGTGACCACCATTTGCGTTGGCAAAGTTTTATTCTTTTGTATTCTTTATTTTTGGTATTTGTAGAGGTTAAACCATGAAATTAAATGCCTACTAATATGCAATCTTTGACAGAAATATACACCAATTTAAGTACACAAAAAATGTTTTTTTTTTAATTATACAAAACCACGAAAATTGTGCCCAATGAAAATAAATGATACTACAATATTTTAAATTGAAAAGCATATTTGTTTCCCCAAAAAACGTACACCCATATTAAGGTCCAAAATACAGGACAAATACAGATAAAAGCAGTACAGTTGGCAGCTATGCAAGTGTCTCTTGCACACGAAAGACTTACAACCTGTGGCAAAGCAAAATCATTTAACCAATGAGAGAACTCATACATCAGTTTAATAGTTATTCAAATGATGAGTTCTGTGAAATACATTTATCTTGACATCAACATAAAACCTGTCTATGAATGAATGGAATCTTAAAAATAAAACAATATATTACTGTAACTATGGAAGCTGTTATGATACTCCCAATGAAAATGTAACCTGCAATCTGACTGAACAACAGCATCTTATGCCCTCTTTCTGACTGGAGTATATAATTATTAAAGATGCACATAAATCAAATCAGGCCTGTTTTAAGTAAACTGACATGATCCTCTTCATTTAGTGGTTTAAAGGTTAATATCCCACCAGTGGAGAAATTAACCTAGGATATAACTAGGGGTGGTCTGAAAAACTTGTATCACTTTAGTAAGTCTATAATCACTGGACTGGGTCTAGATCTATGGATACTCCTCAACAGTTGCTCTTTATTGTACTCAACCTGCAATTCTACAAACATTACATATTTTGATGTCCTGCATTGTTGAATGACACAAAATGTGCAGGGAACAGAAAAATGGACAACATCATAACATGATAACACATTACTAGCTATGTCATGCAGAGGAAATGGGATATGAATGCCTTTCACAAAGCTACACTGAAGCACACAAAAAAAAAACATACTGACATGGCCAGGTTTACAAATTTACAACCCTTGAATTATCAGTCCAACACACCATCAACTGAGCCACTCCGACATTAGCTGAATCAATGTTCTAGTTAATGGATAGACAGCTTACAGATGGTACATCGGTCTTTGAAAAGCCTATGAAAATTAAAATCCAGTGTTGGTTCTCAAATACTTTGTTTATTAGTGAGATGAATTCAATTAAGTATATGGAGAAAAGGTGTATGCATTGTTGAAACTATATTAGACTAGCAAGTACTCAGCATGCGTTGCAATGCCACTCAAAGAAAGAAAGTGTTTGTGTTTTAATCATGACATGCGTTGCAATGCCACTGTTTCCAATCTTGCTTCCCGTTGCTCGTCTGTTTCAGATGATCGGGCTTGAGCAGTGTGAACTCGAACGGTTTCCAATCTTGCCTCCCGTTGCTCGTCTGTTTCAGATACAATTCACACCGAACACACGCAAAATTAGGTATTGCTACCGATTATGAATTTCATATATCTATTGATTTACGTCATCATAGTTTCAGCCAATCCAGACCGTGTTCGATCACGTGATGTATTTAAGGCGCCTACTGTTCGATCACATGACGTATCTAAGGCGCCTACAGTTCACAGCGAACACACGGTAAATGTCGCAAAACTATATGAAATACACATATTTTTCAATTGTACAATTTAAATGGTTGTACTAATTCAGAAACCTTCGTAGGCTTGCGCAGAACAACTCACCAAAGTTTTATCACAATCGGATGAACGGTATAGGAACGCATACGACACAAACATTCATTTTTATATATATATATATATATATATATATAGATGAGAATTGCTAATTGGTTTCCATCCACAAAACAATATCAATGGGCACTTTACAACAGGCTGTTTATCCCAGAATATGCATCTTCATAACTGAAATTGCCATCAATGACAGAACTCTTATAATAATGGTTACAAAATATATTCCACACAAGGTTCAGAAAATAAAGTCCTAACAAGATACAGAAAAGAAATTCCACACATGATAAAGAAAATATGTTCCACATATGGTACAGAAAACATTTCCACACAAATAACAAAAAATACTTCCAAAAAAGGTATAAAAAACAGATTCCATATATTGTACGTCCAAGGGTACCATTGTTATTTGCAGAAAAAATGAGATCTTGGGATGAATGTGCATTTAAAGCTTTACAGCAATCCTGGCAGTAGTTCTAGAGAAGCAGCAAAAACAAACTTTTGTTAGCAGGTTGCAATTGATAAACAAAGCACTGGATGAATTTTTTTTTTAACAATCTTGAGTTATATGGTAATTTATGTTACACATCTTTTCTGGCAAACAAAAGGGTACTAACTGTTCTACAACACAGCATGACCTTATCAACATCAAGAATTTCTCATGCAAAAAAATAATACAAATGTGTTTTTGCAAGACATGCTTCACCACTGTGCCTAAAAATTGACCTGAGAGCACAACTCCAATGGATGGGCAGATAGATAAGGTCACATTATGCCCAACAATTGCTATCAACATCTCTATTTATAAAGCAAACACTATACAATTGAGCCTGTATAAATTCTTACCCTTTTGGCTTCACTTTCATTTGAAGTTGTGATACTGTTTGCCTTGACCCTCCTCACCTTTAGGGACTCGTGGAACTTGAAAAGAAACTCTGCTGGCTTATCTGCGGAAGTTCTTACACCAAGTTGAATAATGTCTCCATCTTTCAAAGTGTGTTCAACCAGAGGAACCAGTTTGACATCATTGATATGAATGCCATTCAAACTCTGAAAGAGAATAGGGGTGTAAAAGAAAAGAACACTGGTGAATGTTCCTAGTCCAAAATGTACAAATCACATTATTGCAAAAATTTATATGACTGAAGCCCAGCAAACAAACTTTTAGCAGTCCTGTTTCTCACTATAAAATCCAGATCAGGACACTAGATCTTTTGATGGCTATGATTGCTAATGGGTTTAATTACTATGATGTAAAGTTATTTTAAACCGGAACTCTATGCGTATGTTGGTTGTTATTCATGCCAGGATGTCATGATTACAAAATTTGCAATACCTACTTGGCAGAATCAATCATGGATAATAAAATCCCACTCCCTGCTGACACTCAGTGCTTCAATACAGGCTAATGCCAGGTGTTAAATTCAATGCAAGACACATTTCCCTTCTAAATATGATAAGCATATTCAAAACAACAATTACCCGAAAGACACATGTAATACACCTTTGTTCAAAATAGTCATGTTCTCAGATTGTCATATGCTAAAATTTCAATTGCTTTCAATTGAATCCACATTATGCAAAGCACTTCCATCAAAGTGCTTAGATTTGGGCTGTCCATCCCCTTTGTTGAAAAATCCGAGACAGCCAAGTTAACCTACAGTATACAGAGAGTGTGCCGACCATCATACATTTATACTGGTGTCATCGCTTAATTATAACACAATTCATCACCTGCTGTGAAACTGAACGATGGAATCAAATATGTAACTCAACCCACTAACTGGGCACCAAATAAGTGATGTAGAATTATCACTTAAATTACATCTGCATGACACTGAACTATATACACTCAAGCATAAGTCTGTAACAGCACAAATGTAGAATGGTCAATCCACTTTGCATGCACTTTACAAAAATTGATTCAGAAACTTGAATAATAAAATTTATATACAGTGCAAGAGGAATAAAATCTCCATATATTGAAATAATGTCAAATAATGCACAAAATATGTTGAAATTAGTAAACAAAAAATAAAGCTTCTGCCATGAAGAACAAAAGAAATTTCTTTGGCATAAGGTGAATCTTTATATCAGGAAAAAACTTGTAAACATCTGAAAGTAAAAGATATAAACAAAACTTGTACTATACAATATACAATGAAAGATTGACTACAACACTTGAAAAATGTTACATATACAAATTAAACTTTCTAGATATAGATATCTATATTTGAACTGTAAAATCTACTCTCTTATATTGAAGTCATAGCTTTTTGTTTCAAAAGTATATAGTGAACATTGATAAAATATTCAAATTCTTAGGTTGATTAAATCATAATATTAGTCTATTATTTATAAATAAAGTTAATAGTTTCATGAGATATGCTGATTTACTGCTGATGAATCCTTTTCATTGGGATCACATTAGAGAGTCAGTGTTGCATCAAAGTTACCAAGGCTGGAGATAGATTGTCCCTCATCCTCCAAAATTATGGCGGACACAACATTTTTGACATATAACAGCAAATAGAATATAGTACATAGTGCACTAGTAGTGTTAAAATGAGAGAAATCTTATTTGCAAAGAAACGTTTTGCCACATTAATTTACTTGTTTACACTGTTCTATCATCTTTTCCTTGAATACACAAATATTGTACTAAATGTTTAATCAAGTACTCAAGTAACCCATGAAAACATTAACATTTTTGACTATCTAGTTCACCTAAAATGAGCTGCACTATGCAATTTTCCATTGTGGATCTTGCTCTCATTTAGTTTTGATGATTACATATTATTTACCAGCATTTATATAATAATTTCGGTTGTTAAAATTACTTTTATTTCAAATTAACAATCAACTGATTAAATGACAAATTATGCATTTGCAGAAATTCAGTGTTCCCAAATCAATTATATCAGGTGTGCCATATTATCAAAAATATGTGACACATTGCCACTTGGCAGACTAAAACAAACTCAAATGTTCTGATTGACAAATATGTATAATGACTGCCATCTTAGTTTTTATTTCCTGTAGCAACTTTCTCTATGCTAGAAAGAACATGAACAATGATAAATGTGCACTAAAAAAAAGTAATAGTCACATTATAATTTTTTTTCATGATTAATCAAGGTGCACAGAAGGCACTCAGGTAACTATGTGAGGGACACAGAACAAAAGTTGAACTCCCATGGGGCAACACTGAAGAACTTCTAACTAACAATCAGATGACTTTGCTGGGCTACCTGATTTTTGTCTGATTGTCCTGTAGACAATCATAATTTAAAGTAAAATGCAAACCTTGTGTAAAAAATAATAATAATTCCATATAAACTAATAAAACATATGACCTATGAGTCAAAAGTAAACTTTAGAATTAGGGTGAAAAAGATAACTGGCTGAAAACAAACCGTGATAAGTTTCAAAATATTTCAAAGGGGTAGGGAAAAAAGGGAAAACTACAACCCATATCTAATGTAGCTAGTCTATTCATCTTTGGCAAAATGTTTGACTCATCTAAAGCACATACATGAATCCTTCAGACTTACAAGGAGGCCACCAAACTGTTTCATAAACCTCAACAACAAAAATTAGTACAACTTTAAGAACTCAAATACTTTATTCAATATTGAAAGTAAAATGGGAACAGTTTACTCAAATACTTTATTCAATATTGAAAGTAAAATGGGAACAGTTTACTCAAATACTTTATTCAATATTGAAAGTAAAATGGGAACAGTTTACTCAAATAGTAGCAATGATATTATAAACACATCAACTGAATAAAATAATCATAAAATTTACAAAGAAATTACAAATCGGAGTCATACTGTGTTATCTTTGATGGTCCATATTCCATCACATTTCCTTAGAGTGGCATGACATCTTGAGATCATATTTGACAGCAAACATACCGTTGCATCTTCTGATCGGCCTACTGTCACCTGAAATGGAAAAAGTAATTGCAGTTGTGTTCTTACATGTATATAATTCCCTCCATAAGTACATATACATATATGTAATTCCATCCATAAGTACATATACATATATGTAATTCCATCCATAAGTACATATACATGTAGGTAATTCCATCCATAAGTACATATACATGTATGTAATTCCATCCATAAGTACATATACATGTATGTAATTCCATCCATAAGTACATATACATGTGTGTAATTCCCTCCATAAGTACATATACATGTATGTAATGCCCTCCATAAGTACAAGTATTTGTGTGCTCTTATCAGTATTCAGTCCTGACATAAAAGCCCAGCTTAAAAACTAAAATCAACATTCATCCAAACACAACCTTTATTTAAGTCCTGTCACCCTGCTCTATAAAATCTATCTGATCCATATAATGTATAAATATGTTGTGGTTCTTGTGAATAACATACTAATACTGCCATGCTTCCAAATGATAATGTTAGATACTGCATTAATTAAATTAAATCCAGAATCCTCCACGACTGGTTGGGCTGCAAAAGCATTTAATTCCACTCTCTTCAGTGTTTTGTGTGTGATGGATTTTTAATGTAGCTTTCTTAAAATTCAGTAATATTGCTATGATGTCTACAGTGATGCAGTTTATAGTGATGTTCAGCAATGGGGCATCATGCATCTGACATGTAGCATGGTCATATCACATCCAGCCACATTATTCTGACACCAGACAGACCAGTCCTAACACTAACCTCTTAATGCTGAGCGCCACGAGAGGCACCTGTCAGAACTATTTTTATTAGTCTTTTGGCATGACTTGACCAGGGATCAAACCCACGTCCTCACTCATGTAACCAAACGCTGTAACCACAAAACTACCAGTGGTGCTCACTTCAGTAAATAATAGTATTATTAATAATAAAGGACATGAAATCACAGAATTTAAGACACAAATGCCCCCACAATAGCTACTAAACTAGTAAATTAATATATTACATAATATCTGTTTAATTAGCAAGTAATACATTTATGCACTGCTTTAGATAGATAGATAGATAGATAGATAGATAGATAGATAGATAGATAGATAGATAGATAGATAGACACACAATATTCAATAACCGGTTAAATTACAAAGTAAAAATTCAGCACTTCGGCCTATGCTCATAACATGTATGATGTATAAATGGTAAAAAGCCATTAAAGTCAAAGAGATCAGCTATAAAACAACATATCAGATATTACTTAATTCGCTGACATAGCTAGTGAGATATGTCTGAAGACTGCATTGGGTTAGCCCATTGTAGTATAAACAGGAACAGATCACAAACTTGAACAACCCAATATAGGTAAATCAGAGATGTTTGTGTAGGAGCACAAAGGTTATTACATATCACTGCCTTGAATGAGAATGTTTAAACCATCTGAATTAAACATTACTGAAAAGTTTGTGAATGGCAGAAACATTTCTTTGACAACGAATTAAATGTGTTTAAATTTATTAACTCAACAATTTGACAACTTGACCATGTAATAATGACTATAATATATGTTCCTAATTATGAATCATAAGGTTTCATATTTGTAGTTGTGAAGGGAATTCATAAATTTCAGGTCAGCTTTAGTGGCTGGGAGTTTTACTAACCTTTCTGCTTTGCATACACCTAAAAAGTAATCTCCCTTTACAACAGACAATTATGGAGTTCACCATCGATTATCTTACCGGCTTGCTCAACCGACTGATCTTCGATTATAATCGATAATCGGAACATCACAAGTTGACTGTCTCTTATTTTGCGAAGTAGGCTGCATCAGATACAGTTCTGACAATGTTAACATTATGGTCCTCGATCACAATTTGGCTCTTACCAAAATTTGATCAGAGAATTCAGCAGGAAAGTTTATACACAAGTACTATCAAGTCTCTACAATGTACACAAATGACACTTGCATCACTTTCAAATCCCTTAATGAACCTTATGAAATTTTTATTCTTAGTGTAGGAATTGCAATATTGTGTGAAAAATATCAGAGGCCCTGAGTGTCTGAGTGATCTAAAGCACTCACCATTACAAATCACTGCCATCTCACCTCTGTCTGCATGGGTTTGAGTCTAGGTTCGGAAAGTTTATGTGAGAAACCTTGCCAGTAGCTTCTCATGAGTTGGTGTTGCAAGAGTTTTCCCAGGTTCTTTCTTCCACTATTTATACTGGACAAAATGTATATAGCCCATTTTGTGCTGAAAAATGGCATTAAACCCTACAACAACAAACAATATCAAAAATGGAAAATTTTGGGCGTATGGAAAAGGGTCCCAGGGCATGTGGAATTTGAGCCAGGGATTGTAAAAAATTTTTTGTACATCACCAGCCCTCAGACTGTCTAAAAAAGATTTCTTTGAATACCTTAATAGGTAAACAGTGTTTATTTTACTGACTAAGCATTTTGTTGAACAATACTGTATAAACTACAGACATACCACTGTTTCATTCTTGCAAAAGAAAAACCCAGTCATACAGAAAACAAATTGTGAACAAATCAGCATAGCTTGTATACATTTTTGCATTTATATTTATTGTCTTTCATTCCTTGCATCAGTCTGATCACCCAAGATTATATGTTATTGAGAGAGAGAGAGAGAGAGAACACAAAATATCAATTATTTAAAATAAAGAAATAGTTTTTACCAAACTATTTTCTAAACCAGGATGAATGTATTGCTTCTAATACTGATTATCAGTTAGGCCAAGTAAGCATACTCCCCACGAACCAAACTTGGAAGTTTAAATAATAATTTGTTATAAAATCATGTTTCCAACAATACATGCTGTACATGCGGACATAATGAAACAGCTGAACCAATTCTATAAGAATGAGAAGATACAGCTTCAAAACATCATGTTCTTTTCATTTTACCAATCTGATTTGCAGCATGCATATATTTATGGCAGTTCAAACAATTGTAAAATCTTGAAAATGTTTTCAAATTAACACATGGATCACAAACAACCAGTGTACCAGTGGGGGTCTCAACTTGACATTTGATATGGATAGCAATGAGATAATTGCTGATAAATAGATCCTTGGTTGTGTATACCAACAGTCAAATTGTGTTGTCCATATTCTTCTGTCTACTGTAGCATAACGTGTCCATTTGTTGCTTGCAAAATAATTATATGCCTGTATATCTATAAAACCAAATAAACTTGTGCATTAGATGAAATTAAGAGTTTAGTTTTTCTTTTTCTGTTAGTTTTCCCAAATGTATGCATAATACAGAAACGTGATGAAGCATGCTTAAAAGTATTTTTTGATTATCAATTGTTTTTAGTAAATTCCTCTCACATAAAATATGCAATCCGAATTACTACATAAATCAGCAGCTCCAAAACAAGTCTTACAAATGTTCTGGCCATTAAAAGTTTTTTGTGATTCTGTTTATGCTGTAAAGAATTTTCTACCAATGTGAGTTTTAAAAATACGTTTAATGGCTACTAAATATTTTTCTCAAAGCTTGTTGATATTTTTTTCAGGTAGTCTTCAGAATTACAATATTAAAAATCTAGAGATACTAAATCAACATGAATACAAACTGAAATTAGGAAAAATTCCTAAACAGTGAAAACAAAGAAATACTGTATTCAACATAAGAGCATCATCAAGGAAAAATAAAGAAAATTTCATGCCAGCAGGTGTGAACTCATGATCTTGTGCTCGAAAGTCAAATGTGTGTCTGCCTCCATCACATCAAAATATCACACACATTATTTTCTTAGCCACAGTAATTGTAGCTGTATGGCATATGGCAATTTACCGAAACATGTCCAATAAACAGAGGTCTCGGAAATGCATAATCATGTGTATTTGGTTGCAAATTGTTATCTGGGATGCAGAAAATCACTTATGCAGGAGTCCTCTGCATGTACACAATTGCGTGACAGCAAATTCAAGGGCTTGCCAGCAATGTTCCCTCTAAGCTGCATGCGTGTGCACAGCTGCTCTGAGGCATCCCCACGCAGCTGAATTGTCAATTTTTGCTCAATCCAACGTTAAATTTTGCTTGTCTCCGTAATGCTTGCGCAGTGCAGCGAGCACTGCACGCACATCTACCATTCGCTTAGAGGGAACGTTGCTTGCCAGTCCTGCTTCAAGCACCTGCTAAGTGGGAAATTATGTTGATCGTTTTATTGAACTGATATTTATAATGAGAGAATTCAGTAGCTGAAAGACTCGCCAGATGTACATGTTGTCATTGTACATCAAAAGTACATGACCCAACAGCTTGGCAGCATGTTCAAAGATTTCAACTAGTTGCTGATTTGTGGGAAAATGTGCTGATATTTACAATGACTGAATTCAGAGGCAGATAAACCAAGTGATGTACTTGAGTACTTTTAAGTTTCATTATTGTGCTCGTTTCCAGATGAAGCTGAATCAGTAATGTATGTGACCTCTACATCAAGACACGTTGAGAGATAGACAAAATGTTGTTTGCAAATTTGGACAAATATTTTGGGGTTAAATGGCAAATTGACACAGACTGTAATGAGATTCAGCAGAGTGTTAAAGTTAACAGAACTGATACTTCACATGGAACACTAGGTGTGATGCCTAGCTTAGTGCTTGTTATAAGACCTTTCCATGGCCTGACATACTTCACCCTCACTCTGATGGACAAACAAAAGCAATATGTCAAAAGGGTAAAGAAGTTAGAAAATTAAATTCAGTGGCAACCACTGGTTCTACTCATCTGGAAATTTAGTATTTTTAGGTATACCCAATATACTTTTGGTAGGGTACTGCAACTTTTGCTGGTGGGACTTCTGTTTTTCCCAAAATAGGAGCCTTGACCTCCTAGTTTTAAAATCCTAGCAAGAACTCGGAATATTATTCAAATTATTTTAAAACTGTTACCGGTAAGTCTTAAATGGTTTAAAAAATCATAAACAGGACACTGCATACTTTATTATAATCGTCAAAATAATTATGATACATACATATTGTGATTATGTTATAGATCTATCATTTCCATGATTTACAATTTTTTCTATAATGACAAAAAATAAAAATGTTATAACATTTCTCCATAACTACACATATATAAATACTGTTTCAACATCAGGTTATATTTCATCAGTAGGCTATTGCTTCTATATTCTCTAAATCTGTGATGAATTTCCACTGATTAATCACGGGTGTAACAAAATAATGGTAAAAATAATAATCCCAATCTTCTAAATAATTAAACATGGTAGAATTTTATTTAAATAGAATCGTCTCTCTTGTGCATAAGGGAGATAATATGGGAATGTTGAGTGAGAAAAAAAAAAGAAAACTGAACTTTCACCGAGTAACCTGCAAGAACCTGGAAATCCATAACGGTTTAGTGTAAAAGTTCCATGTGATTAGCGGTTGCAATACCAATGATACAAAGTTAGTTGCAGTAGCCTGTCATAATTTTTAATATTAATAATTAATAATTAATAAGGAAGAACACAAAGTGCAATTTGTTTTAATGCTTTGTTTTTTTAAATTTCTTTCTTCATGTTTTCAAAACATATTTATAAGGGTTTATAAAGAAACATAAGGACGGGCAATGAATAAATGCCTTTATGATAAACATCCCCAATCCCATATGTAAGACCTCAACGCTGATATTTATGTTGAGGGTATCATGGTCTTACAGCTTAACTAACAATGCTGTGTAGTGTGTTTTGATGTCAACTAACATTGTTGCTAAAGTCAAAATTTTAGGAATATTTTATATAAGTGGAAACAAAAATAGACGCTTTTCTACAAAGTAAAGAAGTTTAGTCAGACTTTACTTACTCTGATGACTTTTATCTAATAAATTCAAATTCTTACCAAAGAAATGGACTTGTTATCAAGTTTCTTTGGCCTACATTTTAGTTCCCTGGAAAGTTATAAAATCCAAGAATGCTGAAATCTGCTTAAACTGAAATATTATTCTTTAATGAAATGAATAAAAAATATATTATACCTCTTGAAACTGTAAGCAACATTTTGTTTCTTCAAGAAACATATCCCCAATATGAACCTACTTGAACTTACTCGACCACCATCACATTTCAACAAATTCAAATGTAAATCAATGGAAAATGAAAATGTGTCTCTTTGCTAGTGTCATATTTGGATTCCATCAGGATAAAAACAGTACAATAAGTATATTAATCACATATCAATTGACATAGGAACATGCTATACAAACCTGTTATTTGAATAGTAAAGACATAGCACTAAAACAAAAATAAATTGTCTTACATTCTAGGACTATCACAATCCCACAACTACATCTCTCTCTCATACAATCTGTCAGTCTGTTTTACTTGCCAGTGAATATCAGTTAACAGTGAGCATAGTGGAGTTTTGTCTTGTCATGCGACAATTACTCTGGACCAATGAATGATGGAAAAATGTAGTCACATGAAGCAATGGAAAGGGAAAGAAAGAAATGGAGGAAAGACACAACTGTACTGCATACAAACTATAAGCTTTAATCTAAGTAGCTGTGAAATATCACTTGAAAGTAAAAGTAATCATATATTCCACACTGGATTAGAGCTTATACACACCAATAGCTGGTTTATGTTATACATTCACTAGGGTTATGTCCAATGATAATTATACTCTCAAGGCGGTCTCTCTAAACACCCCAAGATCACCGTAATATTGCGTATATTAACACCAAATCTTGTAAAAACATACCAAGAAAAAGAAATGAAAACACACATACAGATATTGTTACTATTGTTACGGCTATTGGATTTAATTTATTTTTTTATTGTTAAATCCAAATTAGTCATTTGGGGTTTGATATTCCTTAGTTGGGTTTTTTTTTTCTGGAAAATTCAGGTTGACCTAGACTCGTTGTAAACAGGCTGACCTTGGCTTGGTTACCTCTTTATCTGACCTTGATTTAGATTGATAAACAGGTCTTTAATACTATTGGTTAATTTCAAGGACAACTTTTTATTTTTAGTAATTAGTGGCTGATTTTTCTTCTGGTTCATTCTTTCAGTACGTGACTTGGTGAAGGTAGCTTCTTTCTATGACCTTCCAGAATTACATGATTCCTTTTTGTTTACGAGGGAATTACATATATATATAGCTGTGTTTTGGAAGCAAACATTAGTAGAATTTTGTGCTTTAAAATTAACAGTTGTGTAATTCATGTTTGAGTGTTACTATTAATTATTTTGTTCTGGACTTTGTGTCAACTCATTGAAGAAAGAGGATTTATTATCTATTTGGAGGAGAAAACATGTGCTCATAATTCATTTGGATGATAAATTAAACAGGAACTGCATCATGTGACATTGTCAGCCATTTTGGATTACATCATCAAGATTCGAACCTGGAACTATTAGAACATTTATTTATCAGGACTCTTACAATTCCATTAGTGGATTATTTTTGTGAATTCTATATTGGATTAATGTTGGATTTGATTCTCTAAAACTGTAAGGTTATTTATTTTATGAAAATAATTGTACTTAATAAATTCATTGTTCAAGTTATACAAGCTTGTTAGTTTTCACTCTTTCTGTGTTGCTGTTTATTCGAGCCTAAGCACGTAACACTATCAATGATTTATAGTATTGGTTGATGGCCCTATTTCTGATAATCTATGGAAACAATCTATATGCATCAAATATCTTTAATTATATACAATTTACTCATTAAATGGTGATGTTCCATACGGTACTTCTATTTATTTATTTGAATTGTTGAATTGTTTAAGCTCCATGTTAATATTTGACAAAAAAAAAAAGGAATGAAGGAATAGTTAAATTGTTATTGAGATAAACAAATAATTTTATATACAATAAATCTGCCATTTTGTTTAATTTATTTAACGACTTATTTTCTGGTATTGCTAATAATTTATAAATGTTGATTAATATTCACGTTAATGTACTGGAACACTCTTCATCAAAATGGGAGTTGTTTCCCTTGGCAACTCGCGACCTTACTAATTTTACTGTTACACAAAATATCGCTAAATATTCATAGTTTTTATTTGTTTGTTTGTTTTTTATTTTTTGTGCTGTTGTTGAAATTGTAAGTGAGTATTATGTAAGTTTAAGGTGTTCTTGGAGAGTCTTGGGGTGTTCAGAGAGACCCCTCTCAGGGCAGTCTTTACAAGCCTTCCAAGTTGTATTGATGTCTTGTAAAAAGTTGTATTTAATAAATAGAATATAACATCTTCTACAGTTATACTTCAATAACAAAAAAACATTACACATACCAAACATGTTATTTATAATAATAATAATAATAATAATAATAATAATAATAATAATAATAATAATGAGGACTTTGTATAGCGCCTAATCTTTCGAAGCTCTAAACGCTTTACACCATCAATAATGATATGACTACACTACAGAACAACAAATGACAAAAACAATGAAATTGGAAAACATAAAAACATGCTGAAAACATATAAGATACAAAACATGATTAGGTCGCTAAGTTTGTCCCTGCATTCGAAACAGGTGAGTCTTTAGAGCACTCTTAAAAGGAACCACTGTGTCTTTGTGTCTAGGTTCAATGGGCAATTCGTTCCACGCTACCAGACCCTGGTGTGCAAACAAACGTTGTCCATATGACTTTGTTTTCACCTTGGGACCAATGAGTATACGATTATCAGAAGAAGAGCATAAGGGTCTAGCTGGTGTATACACATGGGTGAGGCTGGATAGATATGTTGGACTGGAGTCTGTCATTGAAACATAGCACTGAGAACAAATGTTTTTGATTCTGTATTGAATTCATAGCCAATGTAGGGTACAGAGCAGTGGTGAGGTGTGCTCTGAAAGAGGTACTCTAAAGATGATCCGTGCAGTTGTGCTTTGAACTTTTTTTGAAGTTTCTGGAGTAAATATTGTAACGAACTAGACAGAATTGAGTTACAATAGTCCAGTCTTGAAAGTACTAATGAACACACAAGTGTTTTAGTGGCATTAACTGAAAGATATTTACGAATGGAAGTGATGCATCTCAATTCAAGATATGCAGCCTTGCATATGTTCATGACATGTTGGTGCAATGTGAGAGTACTGTCTAGAGTAATGCCTAGGTTCCATACTGAGTGTGAGAATTTAATGTTGGTGTTGCTGATATTTATTGTCTGAGGTAAAGGATGTGAATGAGAAAGTCTTTGTGTTGTGATCAGAATAGCCTGTTTTATCATCATTCATCTGCAGCTAGTTACATGTCATCCATGATTTATCACATAAAAATACACATAGTTAAGTTGGTTTAAAGAAAGAAAGTTGAACACTACAAACACAGAATGATGAGGCTAAATACTTGCAAATTGAATGCGCTGTATTTCATATACTAGCAATTAACATATTTAAAGGAGTTGGAAATCTAAACGAAGTATATATATATATATATATATATATATATATATATATATATATATATATATATATATATATATATATATATATATATATCCTGGCATTGAATCAATTAGGAAGCCAACAATTTATCGTCTTGTCTAGTCCTACCCGTAAGACGTATCACATGTTGATCTTGATTTTAGTGCTACGACGCGAGCAAACATAAATATCAGCGTTGGGGCTTACATTGTAGGACTACGTCTTGTCTAGCCACGAACTCGAGAGAAAAGATGCTGCAGTTAACAGAAAGTAGTTTTAGAACTTTGCCCACTTAAGATTACACCTCTAAATATCCATACCTCTTCTTTACCACTAAGGTCTATTAGTTTATTTTTCTTAATACTGTCTCCTAGTCTCACTAAACAGGTGATTGTTTTAGACATTTTTCAGCTCTCCAATCATATTCACTTCTTTCACCATCCCGCGTTTACGTTTACGTCATCAGTTTATGTGCTTCTTTCTTACAACAAACTCAAAACACCGTTCCAAGCAGTCAAAGCGGAATTCATCTGCCACACGACCAAGAATGAAACTATATAGCATACTGATATGTTTAAATTTAGTATTAATTAATTTTCTGTCTCTCATTATCCCAGATAATTTATCCAAACTGTTTTGTGATTTTATATTTATGTGATATGTATAATGTACCGATCCTTATCAGCATACATGTAATGAAAGGCTCAGATGCAGGACACGCACAGGCACACATGAATAAAGTCACTGCACATACTTGTATGAGTGTGATGAAGACGGGCCCTATGTTGCACACATGATACGCCTTCCTTTACTATGTAACCATGCAGGTCTAAGTATAAACCAGGTGACTGATTCACTGCGTAAAATTTGGGCAAGAGAGAGAGAGAGAGAGAGAGAGAGAGAGAGAGAGAGAGAGAGAGAGAGAGAGAGAGAGAGAGAGAGAGAGAGAGAGAGAGAGAGAGAGAGAGAGAGAGAGTTATTAAAAAGTTTGATCAAGAACATTAAATTATAGATAGTTTAAAAATGGCTGTTAAGTCATACCTTTTTGTTTTGAAAAGACTGATGAAGAGAGAACAGTTCAATGATATTTATTAAAATTAATTTATTTTTAAAAATATTTTTAAATACTGTTTCTATTTTTGGGGTTTAGACTAATGTATACTTGTAATTTGCACAGCCCCATCCCCTGCCCTCTCTCGCAATCTTTCTCCATCGGGACCCTATTAAAATAAAAGTTTTACAAACTTGTACGAGTTCTTCGTGTATGTTTTTATGCATGTATGTATTGTGTCGATGTTATATGACTTATTTATAATTGTTGTATGAAATACTTTTGGTGTTATATCATGATCATACACACATTATTATTATTATTATTATTATTATTATTATTATTATTATTATTATTATTATTATTATTATTATTATTATTATTTGTTTTTATGCTGCTGCTGTTCATTACATTTAATGTCGAAACAAATTTACCTTTCCTGTATGAAGGCGGACATATGATTTAACGGTGGATGCCACGTATGCTATTCTTGCTTTATTGATCGACATTGTATAAATATTAATATAAACAAAACACACACAGACAGATAGACACGCACACATTGTTTGCGCTTAAGAAAATAGGGTAATTTGCAGGTTGCTCTATATCAGGGTGAACATGTATAACAAAAACAATATTTCCTGTGCGCATGCGCTCTTTCTTTTAAGTGGTGCCATTTCGTATTGCACAAGCACGTGTAAGTTTTGTTTCATTTATACCCAATTTTTGCAATAGATCAGCACATCGCTATTCCGACGGTCATACGAAATTTAACTTAACTGCATTTTAGTTCAATAGACACTAATCCGGGAGTTTCGATCAAATTGGAATTTATTGGCAAGGTAATGGAAAATCTTGCGTTGTTCACGTACGTTGGCCACAGACATTGATGAAATTTGCATGGCTATTTTTCAGAAAATTGGCCAGCTGTCGGCGAAATTAGCGTTAAAAGTATTATAATTGTTTCATAAACTTATTATTTTATTGCCGCAGACGTACACATTGTAAGGTGCATTTCTTAAAATGTAGCTGTATTTCCGCAATGACCCGGTTAACTCTAAAAGTAGTTATAGCCATCGAGTTTTAAATATTGTCACTGATGTAAGAATATTTTGCACATTGAAAGCTTTATCAACGTAGAATGCTATAATTTGTGTAATATGAGTTCTTGATTGATCTTTGGCAAATTTGCAATGGTTCGAATTTTTGTTGTTGACGTTTTTAAAAACCACTTCAAACTTTTGTTCTAACAGTGCAAAATTTCTCCTAAATTTGTTAGATGTTTTCCTTTTCTTCTTTTTTAAACTTTGTATCATTCATTTAGTTATTTAAGTCAAGACATTTTTTGAAGCTACAATTTCTATTCTAATACTTACACCCCACCCACCCTCAGTCACATGCCCTTGAAGAATTTTGGGTAAATTAATGTACACACTCACCATATAACACTAGATACCTAACTCGGATCCGTCACAATCTGACCTCTTGATGGCTCAGATTTAATTTTCTGAATCGATCAGTGCATTCAGTCACTCATAATGTACACCACTGTAAAGAAGATTATCAATCCTTTTTATTGTTTAGAATTTTTTTAATTAATATGTGTCCGTCAATAACGCACGCCTTGTAGTGCGGTCAGTGTTTTTGGATCCCGATGTGTGTGAGTTATCAAGGGAGAGATATGTATCTTATAATAAATTGCTAATCATTTTGATAAATTCAGTATTGCCGATGTTTTATTTTAAAATTGTTTTGTTAATCAATGTGGAGTATGCATTAAACTTATAGCATTTTCTCTTTAACATTGGTGCATTTTGTGACAAGTGGATTGCATTATTTTACATTGGAATTGAGTGCCGATAGGTACAGGATTGGTGTGAAAATAATTATCTGGGATATGAACTAATGCAGCAGCATTTAAACACTTGGCGGCAAGATGAATTTTTACCTTATATTTTCCCAACATGTATATTTAACAAATTTATTCATGTAACAATTAGGAGAAATTTACTAAAAGTGTTCATTAAAGTGTAAAATGCTGTTTTATTCAACCATATTTCTTAAGAATTTTTTGTATAATTGCTTAAGTAGAATGCCTAATTTTAACATCGCTTCAAGAGATTACATTATATAAATTATTGAAGTTAATTCAATAATTGTATGCTCAGAAGTAGTTAAGTTTCCTGTACATTAACTGTCAATATCTGAACTCGGGACAAATCCTGTGCCTGTTACTTCACTGACAAGTGTATTGTTAGTCACTGAACATTTTTGGATTAAAAGTTTATGCCCCATAACGTCTTTTTGCATAACTAGAACTTGCCATGCTCAGATTTTTACTTTGGATGGACAAGCCAGATTTCAACTTAACAAGGTGTATGTAATTGGCATAATTAACTTTCATAAAATGTTTTTCTGAGTCTTTTTTTAAATCGGACTTCAATTTTTTCTTTCTTCAGCAGATCAAGATGCAGATTTTTGTGCGCGGTTTTCAAACCCATGCCCTCCAGTTGACGGGTACAGAAACAGTACACAATGTGAAGGTATAATTATTAACATATTGTCTTCCAAAATGTTGATGATCTGTAACTGTTACATTTCCTTGATATAAAACATGTAGGAATAATTGTGTTTGTAAACAGAAATCACTTCACTCCACCTGTGCTAGTAAACTGTTGATCACAAACAGTTCAAAAGAGCAGTGATAATGATTGTTTAAAATTTTGAAAATTTGGATTTATATTGTCAGATTTATTAAGGGATTCCTTAGCTTGTATCGGTATCCAAAGTATCATCTCCACATGTTTTGACATGCAGCAGTATATATCTGTGTTGTGTACTGTTTTGCATTTCAGTTCACAACTTGCACTTCTAAACAGTGTTTTGCACAGAATCTGTATTTGGAAACCATCGTCTCCAGAGGGCACCTTTACAATGCTTTGAAATTTTGTATGGGCAGACTTTATTTTTGCAATGAAATGTTCAGAATAATATTAGTTTATTACTATTATGTTTTGATTAAATTACATAATTTCAGGAGACATATTTCTGTATAATAAGCTTATTCATTGTAAAACAGCATACAAGACTTTTACTATAAGAAGTACAATTTTGATTTTAACATTCAGGTTGCATGATTGAATTCCATAATTGTCACAGGTATATGTACAATACAATTAGTGGTGCATACATCTACTAAATACATATTTTGAAGTCATTGATATACATTTCTGCTAGATGTTTACTATTCACCAGTCAGTGTTGGAGTCTGTTTAAGGTTTACAGTTATATACAAGTGCTGCAATTAGTTATAACCTCACTGATTAATGGACACTAATTTGCAAGTGATTTAGAATCAAGAAATTTGAAAAGAACAAATCATCAACTACAAAGGCCATTAAGTTTGTGAAGATAATCCTATTAACCAAATGCTGTTTAGTGAGTGCACACAGCAGTGAGCAGTTAAGAAAGCGAAGACCTATTTGATGTATTTTTATGTGGTGTTAATCAGTGGACACAATGAATAGCCATCAGCTTTGGGCACGACTGTATAGACCATTTCATACCGAATTTAACCGAGTTTCTCCGTAATTATCCGAATAACCTCCCGAGTCCCTTTATAATCCAGCCAATCAAACACTGGTAGGTACATGTACATACCAAATTATCGTCCATTGTTGTTTAGAAATATTTCATAGATAAAACAGCAAGAAAAACCCACTTCTTGTATCGTCGGAGGTTGCAAAAGTCGCTCCAATCAAGGATGTGGCATTAAATTCCATTATCTGCCATGGATAGGTGATTTTACTTGTATTAGTATTGCGACTTGATAAATAGTTGTGTACTTGTCTGTGAACGTTATAGAGATCGAATACCGGTGACGCAGATATTATAAATTCACTTATTACAGTGACGTTACAAATGAATATAAATAGTTTGAATAACCTGCTCTTTGAGTGTCAGGATGTAATTTGTTTACTTCGACACCTTTTTCTTACTTTCATATCCAGATGTAAACAACTAAAAACTACTCTCTCGTATGGCTTTGAAATCCGCCCTGGTTCCAGAAAATAAGACAGGATGGATCCAATATTAAATTTCGTCAATATCTGCGGCAGCATCGCTGTTGAATAGGCATCTTACGACTCGATAAACGAGGTTGAAGTAGTTTGAAAACTGATGCTGATTCTGAAGTGTCTGCCATATTTTGCCTACCACCTATCGAGTGGCTATTGCGGTCAGCTGACCAACCGCCACGTGATAAAAAATCCGAGCAAATTACGAAGTTCGCCGAAGTTTCCATGAAATGGTCTATTGCTGCTTACAAATGATATCAAGCATGCAAGTAGCTGTTTTTGTTAGTGAGATACGTGCAGTTAGTTGGAAAGAAAATCAGTTCATATCCACTCGTCCCTACTTCAAATGCTGTTTATTGAGTGGAGAAGTAGTTCAAGCTAATACAGGTATCTGCCAACTTTAGACACTGGCATAATATCAAATGTGCAATTGACCCTTTTTGTTAGCAACACACAAAAGAAGTCATATTGCACCTCATAAAAGGGTAGGTTGTTAGGGAAAAGACATGGAAGGAATAAAACTATGGCAAAACACCTTTTTCCTAAACTGGCTTTTGGGAAACACTAATTGAATGACTAGACACCTGATATATAATGTAGTTCTCAATTATTAAAAAGTAAATTGAATTGAACATGCACCATTCCAGGTTTCAAAAAGTTGGAGAGGTTGCTCTTTGTCAGTTAGAGATCATCAAAAGTACTTTATACCAATCTAAGAAATAGTCTTTCGTCCATTTTTCAGAAGTAGGATGGTGCAGATCATTTTCTTTTTTTTTTAAACCTTGTTATAAAAGTTTTTATATATCAGATTTAGGTGTTCAACAATGTTTTTTTCATTTTTTGAGGTATTGCATAGTGCAGTTTTTTTTATGGATGAAAACAATGGGTAACTTAAGGAGATCATGCACACTTTATTATTTCAGGAACTGATTGCAGAAAGAGAAGGCTTTAGCCTGGAAGATCAATTCATCCTCTACAATGGCAAGCCTCTTCAAGACCAAGATCAGTTGGTTGGGGTCTGCAGTGACCTGAGCACGCTCGATGTAGAGGTTAGAGTGTTGGGAGGTAAGCTGAGCAGGTCACTCGAGAGATGATTAAAGAAATAAATTAAAAAACGGTGAGCTGGAAACAATACAAGACCAATTTAATCCAGACAGTTGGCTGATCAACGCTTTTGACATAGAGCATGAATTATAATTTGAATAATAACTCTTTAGGTTTTGGGCAAAAGAAAGTTTAACAATTTTGAGCTGCAATTTGTATTGTAATGTGGCATTTAGAAAATGTCATCCATTAGTTTTTCTGTTACCTTTAACCTCTTAGAACTGTTTGAGAATAGGTGCAGCAACTCGGAATACATGTTTGTTGTCATTAGCAAGTTCATTTTGTACCACATTGGGGGCTTTCATGGTTAATATCATGATGTTGTAATCATTTGAGATCAATGGATGCAATTTGGTATAACAATATATAATTAAAGTTGTGTTACACACCACATTGGGCCTGACATCTTCAAGGTTGAGGTCACATATCAATAGCTTAAGTTTCAGTCACACTTTCTAACTTTTTAAAAACATTACTTTGGGGATGGGGTGGGAGTCATGTGTTTAATAATTGTATGGTTGGGGTCATTAAATAAGGGTATGTCAGGCTACCAGAACTACCATATTTATCTTTCGACCTTGTATAATCAAAACAAAGTTACAGAGAGGAGTCTCAATAAATATACTTGTGTATGTGTATTTCTGTAGTGTTGTTCTGATTATCGATTATAATCGATCATCAGTTGGTTGAGCAGATAATCAATTGTGAACTCCATAATCGATTGTGTGTAAAGGCAGACTACTTTTTAGGTGTATGCAAAGCACAAAGGTTAGTAAAACTCCCAGTCACTAAAGTTGACTTGAAATTTATTAATTCCCTTCACAAATACAAATATGAAACCTTATGATTCATAATTAGGAAACATATAGTCATTATTACATGGTCAAGTTATGAATTGTAGAGTTAATAAATTTAAACACATTTTGTTGATTTGTTTCAGTTAAATTGAAACATCTTTTGTAGTATTTACAAACAATGACAAACAAGAAAAACATGTCCTTCTATACTTTATATTATAGACACATCACATATGAACAAAATAATTTTGGATGATTGTAGCGGTATTTCAGTTACATTTGCCTGATCAGCCATAAAAAGTTGCATTCATTTAACAAAATTGCAGAACAAATATAACACACAATATAATATTGTCAGATTAAAGTATACGTCATTAATTCAAAAGAGATTACTTCTGTACATTTATAAACATATTGATCAGAGATATAACTGTTTAACAAAAATTAAAATTTGCTCTTGGTAGCCGATTATAATCGATGATCAGTTGGTTAAAGGGAACCAATTATCGATTATGAATTTCTGACCGATTCCCATCACTACATTTCTGTTTGATGGTGTCACATTTATCACAATAAAGACTTTCTCCAGGGTAACTGATAATGTATTTCTTTACTCTTTTGTATTTATGCAGTTTTCTCAGTCTTCAAGGTTTTAGTCTGGTTTCGTGCTAATAGCTTTAAGACCACTCTTTGGTAGGTAGAAGACAAGAATTAATTAGGTTTCAGGTTGCATTTATTAATTTTTTTAATTTTTAAATGTCTTTTATTTTGTTTTGCTGTATTGTCTCTTTGGTCCGCATCAACAATCTGTGCCACATTTTTTATTTTAACATTCTCAACTACCTGTAGTTTAAACAAAGAAAATGCCACTAACGAGAAAGTTTCAGCATATAACTGATGATTAGCACAGCATATTCTGCTGGTCTATAATATTCTGTGGCCATGCCTTAAACAAAACATTTTTTGCTCTGCGCCGTTTGCAACTTAGATTTTCATGGCACATGGAATTAGAAAATCATGCAAAATTGGAATCATTAATGAAACGAAATAGCACAGAATTTGGCACAGGGATGCATCTTGGCAAGTAGTACTCCCTCATATAAACAGTAGGTCACTAAGACTGGTTTGGGTTGGGGTTTTTTTTGTGTGTGTGTGTGTGTGTACTTGACCCATGCAGGGCCTTACAAAATCTAAAACTGTTTGTCCCAAAGGCAAAAGGAAAATTACAATGCAACTGATAAGTTAAAGTTTAAATAAATCTGCTTGAAAATGAGAATAATCTTGATATTGTCAATGAGATAGAAATTACAGATTTTTATATTTCGTCATGACATGAGGGTGAATATATAAAAGTGCAAATATTTATGCAATAGAACATAAAACACATATAAACACTAAATGAGATGCTCATGTATGTAGTGTGGCAAGATTGTAGAGTATATTACTAGAGCAGGTGGAGCTGGAGTTTGTCGAAGAGTAGATTAACCAATATTGACTCCATGCCAGATTAATAAAAAAAAGTGTTTTTGCATTTAATTCATGACCAAATTGGATTTTATCTACTGTATGGAACTGTTGTACCTGGAATCATTTAAGTTTTTCACAAGTATGAAGCTTTGAGTAGTACAGCAACCTCATCTTGAAAGTGGGTCACTGACCCATATTTCACTGATTATTTTGTTTGACTCATCGTCATTCTTTAATTATTGATCTGTAGACTTGCACATATTTCTCTTAGTAATTCACCCATAACAAAAAATCACTGACCTACAATTCGCCTTTTACTGGTTTGGGTAAAGTTTTTGCATTAATCTCTTTCGAATGCTGTGTACATACTATAATATCTAGAATCATAAAACTTGGATTCCTCTTGATAGCACTACTCCCTAGTTTCATTATGACTAAATATTTCACTGACTTCACTTAATGTTTGTGTTCAGTTAATGTGAGAATTTTGAAAATAATTTATGCATCGTGCTTACTACCAGATCCCTTAAACAAAAGTGGTTTTTCAGGACAAATATTTAATCTTTTTTTGTGTGTGTATATTTTGGCATTTAGTTAAAGACCATTTGAGATTTGGTGAATGGATGCATTTTAAAAATTTGTTTGCAGTGTTTTGCAAACTGTGATCTCTCTGACCTATCATACTTCATTGACTTCATTGACATCATGGAACTTGATAATTGGGTGTATCACTGTTACTACTTCTACACCCTTAAAGCTGTTACCTACATTTTATACTTTACAAAGAGAAATTAAGTAATAGTTTCATAATCACATTGATTCATCTGTGCTACAGCTATATACGACCTAGCCCACATGCATGAAGTCCATTCATCTCATTCTTGTATTCATATGACAATACCTTGTTAAAGATGCAATGTGTAGTCACTAATATGGAAAGTTTACCATTTTTTAAATATTTATGGTTGCTTCTAACTGCCATATTTAGACACGAGTTGGAAGTTAGTTTTTAGTTCAGCTAGATTTTTGGTAACAGTAGTTTTCTGATGAAATATTGTTCTCTTTACAGGCAAGGTTCACGGCTCCTTGGCTCGTGCTGGAAAAGTTAAGGGACAGACCCCAAAGGTAAAATATTTTACAGCTGTGTATTCTTTTTATACATATACTGCAAGGTATATCACATTCCTTCCCTCTCCATGAACTGTTTTGTCTGTCACTTTATTTTTGATTCATTTACCAGCACCAAATTTTGCATGTGCATTGCTCAGGAGACAAAATCTTGGGGGGTGGGGGTGGAGGGAGAGTACTAAAATTATGTCAGTGTGACTCGCTAGAGCAGAATGAATGCTGTTCTTGTCCTTTATAACAACCTTATTTTCCTAAATTTCTATGACAGTCAGATAATGGTTTTGTTTATTGACTAAAGTTGAGCTGGACATTTCATTAATTAGAAGAGGGCTTCTCTCTCATTTGTCCGAAAAGAAAGTGTTGCCTTGCAGACATCCAATATGGCTGCTGCAATGCACATGTTGGAAAATCTTGTCACAAATTGATCTGGTTGGATTTGTCTGGTTTTGTCCTCATTTGAAATGGTAACCAATATCGCTAACACAGTGGCCAGTTTGAAGGTTTATCCATTCGGGAATATTAGAGATAGTTTTTTATACTCTGCAGGTAAAAAAAAGAAATTGGTTATTGCCATCATTTTGGCAAAGGCTAGCACCATCATGGTATCATTGTTAAAGGCATGAAATAGCATTCTGTATTATCCAAATCAAAATTACTTGACAACTGCAGTTTTCATAATACGTTTTTCTCTTGCTTTTATCAGGTTGAAAAGCAGGAGAAGAAGAAACGGAGGACAGGACGTTCCAAACGTCGCATGCAGTACAACCGTCGCTTTGTTAGCGTTGTTCCTGGCTTTGGCCGCAGGAAGGGACCTAATGCCAACTCTTAAAGATTCTTTCTAAAATGTACAATTCAAGACAATAAAATCATGCTGGCAACTGTAAAATGGCTCCTTTTTTAAGTATGACGTATAGAATAATTTATTTGCATTTTCAAAAATAACGAGGTTCATCATGTAGTTATGTCTATGTCAAACCTTTAACATATTATGTGTTAAGATCAGTTTTTCATTTAGTAATAAATTTGTGGAATTATCTTGGCATGTGCAAAACTTTACCCAAAAAGTTCACAAGTGTATTTTTTGTATATACTGTGTGTCTGTGTGTGTGTGTGATTTTGGAGAAGTTCTGAATATATGCCTGTTCCCTGCACATTGTTTGCGATAGTATCATACACCTTTGGATACCTTCTGGTGAGCATTCTTTCTGTATGACCTGCATGTGTATATTTTGCTTCAGTTATACAGGGTTCCAGAGTGAAAGAAAAGTTTGTAAATAATTACAGAAAAGTATCTCAAGGACCTTGAAATGTTTTGAAAATTCTCAAAGTTTTGGAAAAATCCTGGAATTTGGTTGTTTCTCATTACTTGGTTGCATTTTTACACTTGAAAGAGAATGGTGTATTTGATATGAAGCATGTCCAAAGCCAGCTGGAAAATGTTTTTCTATTAAATATATGCATTAGGTAAGTATTAGAGGTCATAATTGGTACTCCTGAAATTGGTAAGAATTTTTTGGGGGAAAGACAGGAATTGCATTTTTTTTGGTAAGATTGCAAGTTACAAGTACTTTGGAATGTATAGTACTTTAACGATATCCATACACAGTGTCGACTTTATTTTGGATCTTGATTCTCTCTTTAATAGGTCTTGATTTTAAAAAATTGCACAGACTGTAGCCTGAATGATGAGGTCATTGATAGCAATATCAGCAACTAGTATCAGCTGTATTTTATACATTGATATGAATGCACAATACTTTGGTAAAGTTTTGCATTTGGGTCAGATTCATAACATTTGCAGGGTCGAATAGATTATTTCCCAAAGAACTGGCATAATGATCTCGAAGAATATTAACTAAATTTCTGTATCAACTTTGCTGTGGAAATAAAATCTGGGTTCGTACGGTCTTTGAAGGTCTTTGAAAGTTTGGGAAAAATGAGGTAGCGTTTTCAAGGCCTTGAAAGTTTGGGAAAATCGAGCATATTACCCTGAGGTCTTTGAAAGTCTTTGAAAATTGAAATAAACCCCCCAAAAAATAATTTCTTTCCAGAATCACAAATAAAATTATCCGAGGTTGTTAGATTCAGATGTAATCTAGTTATCCTGGTTTCTTTCTTTTTATGACCCGTTCAGTTTATTGCCGCCGCAATAACAAAAGAGGCTTTGTTTTGTTTGGCCATGCAAAGTATGCCGCGGCGGCGACTTCAATCACACATGCACTCTTCATCAAAGCAATACGGTGCCGCTACACACTTCATCAAAGGAAGTCACCAATAAAATTGCCCAAGGTCGTTGGCTTCGGATGCAGCTGGTTTTCCTGGCTTCTTTCGTTTGACGAATAGTTCAATTTGACTGGACGAGTCCATCAGTTTTAGCCAATCAAAATGTTAATTACACTAATTCTACGTAGAAAGTTCGCTAAAGTTATACGCTCGAGAATTCAAAATTTCTTCATTCGATTTACATCGTCTGCAAGTTCAGTGTTTAAAAATGCCAGGTCTTTGCTCTTTCAACGATATCTGGCTTGAACAAGAGAAGTACAAGGAATGGCTGCAAAAGAATAAGTTATGCAAACGAAAGGCGTTTTGTACGCTGTGTAAAAAGACGATCAACTTGGCTTCAATGGGAGAAGGAGCCCTTACAAGTCATGCCAAAGGTAGGTTGCAAATTAGTAACTACATGTTCATTTAGTGGAACAAAGATGCAGAAGTATAAGCAATTGGTAGTTTTTGGAAAAATAATGGTAATTCATTACTCGTCGGGTATAAAATAAGATCGTTTAGTTTGATGATTTGGGAGATATAGCAAAAGAGAGCCTGTTTAAATTTACTTCTACCGTCGGTTTATTTAACACGTTTGAGGAACAAAAATCATTTTCGAAAAATTTGTTCTACATAACAATATTCCTTGATTTAATACAGAAACATCCATTGTAATAAATTAAATTCACGGATAAACAGTTTCAAAGTGCGCATGCGTACACTATATTAGAGTTAAACACTAGTTCTTGTTCTTGAATTGCGAGTAAAAAAAAAAAAAAAAAAAAAAAATGCCTCAATGAAACAAACAGGTTGCTATATATAGAACCTGTTTTGTCCAGTACTTTGAAGTGCGTGAAATATTACTAAATTTAAAGATGTTTATTACAAAAAATGGGGAAAAACATGTCCTGGGCTGACCCTGGACTTGTGCAATCAGGATCAGACAAGGAAAAGGGAGAAACAAAACTTCGTAGGGTCCTAAAAATTATGTGTGAGGCAGGAAGAGAAGTAGAGTCCCGATGTGATTTAATATTAACTCAGTACGGAAAATTAGTGGATGAAGTTATCCAATCGGACAATCATCCATTGAAAGGCTTCAGTAGAACAGATGACAGACTTGATGAAGTGTTTTATTCTGTCCTTTCCAAAAGAAATGAATATGTTGAACTTTGGAATGTTCTCCAGAAAATGTTGTTGTTATCACATGGGCAGGCAAGAGAGAGGATTTTCTATCAACAAACAGGTATCTGTTGAGAACCTCAGCAGAGAAAGCCTCAGAGCTCAAAGGTTAATCATTGACACAATGAGAAAAGCTGGTGGACCTTTGGAAAGCATCATTAGCAATGAAATGATGACATATGCCTCCTCTGCAAGACATAAGTACCATGCCTATCTGGATAAGAAGAAAGCAGAGGAGAAGGATGAGAAAAAAAAACCAAAAGGAAAGAAACGGGAGTTGGCCTTGGATGAAGTGGAAGAACTTAAAGCCAAAAAGCTGCGTCTTGACGCTGACATTGCCAGCCTACATGCTCCCTCTGTACAGAAAGCAGAAGAGGCAGAATTAAAAGGACTCGTTGTGCTTGTCACAGAGTCAAATGCTCTTAGGAGAAGAGCAGAGGAAAAGATGACAATGGTGGCATCTCTTTCCAAAATGATTGAAGAGAAAAAAAAGCAAATAAAATAATGCATTTAAAGCAGTGCTGATGTCTTTTAAGAGAACAATTTATGTTGTATTAAATCTGACACGTATGTTACATATTTCTGGAGAAAAAAACAACAAATGTTAACCTATTTTCTAGATCATTATAATGCAATTTTAGGCAATTAAGTATAGTTTGACTTTAATCAGTAAAAAATATTGTGGTATTTGGCATTTGTTGTTTTCTCTTATAACCTGTATACACAATGTTAGCAAAAATAGGTCTTGGAAATCTCTGTTTGTGGTCTTTGAAAGTTTGGGAAAAGTCTTTGAATTTGTCAGTCATAGTTGAGTATGAACCCTGAAAATGCCTTGATGCAAAATGCATTATAACACTAATTGTTGAGAATTTTTATACAATATCTTTAGCTTGGTTACGTAACAGCTTTGAAAAACCTGGGTTGCAGTCACCAACAAAAAGTAGAACGAGGATTTGCAAGAAAAAGTAGATGGATGGTGAGCAGTTTTGTTTAAGTAAATATACCCCAGCCTTTCCACCTTTCTTCACCTAAGTAATGGAGATCACTCTACAGTAGAATGCCCAACGAGGCTTTAAGATAGCTCACTAACAGCCAAATCTATGAGCAGTTTGGCAAAGAAATCTAAGATATTTCAGTTTGAATCCTCTGTAATAAGAGGAAGGCATTATAATGTTCACAGTAATTAATTTGGCTCACCACTTGGGCTGTACCGCTTGATTAATAGGCCCAGATCAGCACACGTGGTTAGTATATAGTGTAACCTGTTATGAGAAACCGTCCCATCTGCCAACAAAATATTTTCTTTTTTTTATAGAAGGTTTGCACTAAAATACATTTTCTAGGTCCAGTTTCAGAACAATTTTAAGAAAAATAACCACAATCCACTACATACATTCTATTTTTTATTCATAGTTGTTAATAAAATATTGTATGCATTCATCAAAAAACAAAATTATAAAGCAATATACTATTATCATTAAACATCAAATCACATTTACATTTGAAAATCATGTCGTTTCTAATTTACCCCTTTTTCTTTATAACACCCTAAATTATTTTACCGATGTTTAAACCGCATTTATTGCGAGTGATCTGTTCTTTTTCACTTCTTTCAGTTACAAGACTTATTTTGTCCAGCTTCAAAATTTTTCTCTTTTTAGTTGGATGTTCGTTCATTGTTACTAAGGCTCTAGGTGTTAAAATTGTTAGGGCTTAGTTGTACAGTGGGACCCCGCTATAACACGGTAGTTGGGAGCCATAGAATCCGACCGGGATATGAACCGAACCGTGTTATAAGCAACCATGTACAATACCAACACATTTTTGGATTTAATTGCAGGGGGTGGGGGTGGGGTACATAAAGACGGGTTCGAAAATGCATGGCACAATTACCATTTTTGATCAATATATATTAAATGAGAAAAACATTTCCTGTGGTAACAGAAATTGCAGATTTAATATATTACTTTATTCAGAGAACCATGCATTAGTACATACACGTGTCTAATTTATATATACATGTATAATCTATTGCATGAAAAGAGTATCAACACCGTGTACTCACCAGCGAATCTTGTAACATACACTGAATCGATAATACAAATATTTCCATCGAAAATATCCACACAAGGATGTAAAATATTCAATAATTTTGTCACAGATCATTATGTGACTGAATTCAATGAAAAGAAAATTTAAAAAAAATACGTAACGGGTGTACGTAATGAATGATGAAATAGTACATGTCCGTAGATTCAATAATGGAAGCTAAAGTGTATTCTTATAATAACTACATGCACATCTCAGGATCTTTCTGTCTCTGAATTCAGTCATTGTAAATTTCAGCACATTTTCCAACCCAAGCTGCTACTCAAAGTCCTTTGAACTTGCCGCCCAGCTATTGCGTCATGTTCTTTTGATGTACTCTAATACAGCAGGCAGAACTGGCTGTATTTTAACCACAGAATTATGTCACTGTTTAGCTCGGCAGTTCACTTTGATGATAAACAATGTACTTAAATTGATTGATTTATACATTCTGGTGAGAATCTTTTATCAACCCCCGCATTGGCTATTGCTTAGTTGTGTATGAAATTAAGAGAACATATATCGGAGATTATTAGAGCAACGATTGTATTCAGAATGCATTCAAGACAAACACAAAGTAGTATTGACACTTATGAGCTGTAATTTTTCAACAATAAACAAAGATCAAAGTTCTCAGTAGGCCCAGCAATTGGGTCGTATTTCCGACGTTTATTTTGGCACAAAACTAGAAGAAATTTTGATAATACATTTTCTACACGTTCTTTTTCGCACTGTTTAGACGAATATGAGAATGATAATTAAATTCTTGACTTTTTTTTTTTCATACTTAAAAATTATTTTTTTTTTTTGGTCTTTGAGAAAAATACATGTAATAAATTACCCGAAATTTCGGGAGCCATGCCACGACCGGGTTATATCCGAATTCGGGTTATAGCGGGGTCCCACTGTAATATCAATTGGAAGGAATGTTTAGTCTGGGCTGTGGGAAAATATAAAATCTATATATAATATGCATTGCATATCTATCAATTAATGAAATAAAAAGAAACAATTATCTGATCCAGAAACAGAATCAGATACAAGTCAATGGTGTGATTCAAAGATGACTTACAGGAATTAATTCTATAAGCAAAGCGTGTAACCTTGTTGCACCAAATTGAGTAGATGACAGCTTTGTGATTGGGATGTTTTCACTTAACGTCTGGGCAAAATACAATAAAGTCTTAAACTCGTATCAGTTTAATCCTGCTAACGAATCTCTCTTGCTGGTTTAATAGACAATGACCTTTTTTACCACCTGGCAATATGTATTAACATTTTATTATAATAAATATTTCTTTTACGTTTGTTTTTATTAGAACAATCATTACTAATCGAGCTTTCGTAACAATTGATTACAAATAGGTCTATGGTGTCTGTTCTTGCAATATTCGTTGATAGAGATGCCATATCTTACGATAAGGCCAGAAAGCAGGCCAAGTGCAGGAATAATTAGTCTTGTTCCCTGCTTTTTATCATACCTGCGTTGTTCACCCCTCTGAATAGCGGAGAACAACAATGGGAGCATATGAAGCAGGGAACCAGGCTATGAAATAATCTACATATACTTTAGTTTGTGACAAGCTAAACAAATTAGTAGACATCGGTAGCCAGCTTATTTTATTTTTAAAAAAAATATATAACAGTATGATCAGTCGTTTTTTAACAGGGATTAAATAAAGGTTGGTGGAGCATTTCGGTTTTGCAGTGTGGTCGTTAATAGCAGTCTAAATGCAAATGTTGCCAAGACATCTTGGTCGCTGGTCACATTCAGCAGGTGGTCGCTCATAACAGCATTTATATAATAAAATAAATCCATGCATTACTAGTCGCTCAAAGCAGTTTTTACTTACCTTAACATTCGTCCACAAATGTCACACATATTCATGTCTCAGGATGCCCTGACACCAGCTACTGAAGGCACAATGTTGATTTGGCCAACCACCTGTTTAAAAACAACTAGGCATTATAGAAACTCTTTATCAAAAACCCCATCCTCTATGACCATTTATTCTTTCCAGCAGTGATAACAAAATTTTCAAGAATTAATGGCCATGTTGGATGCAACAGAAGCACCATTATCATTTAGGACCAACTTGACATTGTAAGAAGCCTCCTGGTGACTGTGTTACAAGATTTTTAAAATAGCTGCAGTTGTGGCCATATTGAACATTGGGTCAGCACCATTATCATTTAAGACAAAGCAGACATATTAAGAAATCTTCCAATGACAGCAAATTCGGTCCAGACTCCTTCAAAGAAGAGTAGCAATAAGCTGATTTTCAACAGGGTCCTTCTGATAGACATAATGGATGGCCATGCAGTTTCATTTTAAAAGTTTGGACAAACTAGACCATGGGTTGAATTTGTTTCTAAAGTTTCATGGCAATCCGCCAAGCAGGTAAGGAGTAGCAGTAATAATTATGTGCATACATATAGAAGACAGACAGTAGACCATCCCACAGTTTATGTGCTACAATGTTATGTCTTAGGGTTTATGAACATTGAATGTTTTGGGCAGGAAACTGGTATATACAAGCATCATTAAAAAAAAGTAATGGGATTGGGTAATTTAAAATCTGACATGCGGAGCTGTTTCAAAAGGAAAGTCGCGCATGGCACTAGGCTAGCCTATGGTGCCAACTCCTACAAAGTCAAGAGAAATGCATACATGCAGCTATTTATTCAACTTCTGATATTTTTGCCAAGTAAACATACAACAATTGTTCCACAGACCCAGAAGCCGCACTTGCAACATTGCATTAATGTAACCACGTTTGCACAAATTTTAATAAAATACTGCTGCTGTGGAATTGGTATCTATATCTTGCCATGTGAATACAAGAAGGGTAATAATAACAAAAGAATAATTTCTGTGTAACATTTTATTTTCATAAAAACACATTAATTTTATGAATTTATGTAAATTATCACAGCATATACATTTTTTTAATTAAAACAAAAACAGTAACCAGAAAGGAACTGGAATGTTCAATGGTAAAGGTTACTTACAGTGTGACACTGTTAACTCCTGTATTATATATATGTCAAATTCATGTTCTTGCCTAAAATAATTAATGCATGTCAAGTCACTCGAAACCCTAACATGTGTCAATACTCATGAACCACTGGCCAATACTATCACAGGTGTGAGCATCACATGACTGACATGCATACTAGCAGCTAACACAATGTATCCTAGACAAATTCCAATTATCATCAATTAATTACAACCATTTATCATATTTTCAATATACACTTTTATTGACATGGGATTAGTGTCAACATAAAATACTCTATTTGATATTATGAGCTAATTAGTACAGTATACTCTAATGATAGACCAATTAGTACTAAAACATCATTTTATACCTATTTAAGCATAGTTTAATGCTTTTAGAATTACTTACATATTAATTTACAATTTTAAAAAAATGGGGTTATTATTTTATGACATTTTTGAAGCATTTTCAGTTAACTAACAAAGTTACATTTGACAAAGTTTTTCAAGTAAGAAATCTATTTTAACAAAAATTTCCACTTATGACCCCCAAGAAAAGAAAACTGGCACAAAAAAAATTGATTTAGTACATAAGAACCAACTTTTGTGACATATTTAATAGGTATCTGGTTGATGTTTAGTTTGGCACTGTTTAGTGCCAAATTGAAGTATATGTTTTCGTTTTTAGGGTTTAACACCATTTTTCAGCACATGGCGGCCAGTATTAATGGTAGAGAAAGAACCACCGACCCCTGAGAAGCTACTGGCAAGCTTTCTCACATAACTACATGAGCTGAATCTCAGACTCGAACCCACGCAGAGGTGAGATGGCAGTGATCCGTAACGGACAGCACTTTAGACCACTCGGGGCCCCAAATTGAAGTATATAGTTCTGCCCAGATCTGCACCATAAAAACTGACCAATTTCTGGTCAACAGTAGCTATTCTGTTATCAACTTTCTGATCTGATTCTACGAAAATTGTTGGAGTAATTAAATAAAACGAAATTTCAGATTAATTTGTGCAGTTTAGTAAATCGCTGCTTGACTACCAAATATACTCACTTATAATCGAGTCAAAATGCAATCAACAAAGATCCTTATCTGCTAGAGCATAAAGCATTGCAGATTAGGTCTATGTTGTTTGTTCTACTGATTACTCCTAACAAACTGCACAAACCCGATCTGCCAGCACATTATGTGACAGCAGATCAGGGTCTGTGCAGTTAACATGTATAAGCAAGTATGTGATGTGTGTGTACTAGTTCTATATGCTGTATGTACATAACAGTTATACATGTGTAATTCTAGTTCTATATGTAATAGTTTATGCTATATATATATATATATATATATATATATATATATATATATATATATATATATATATATATATATATATATATATATATACATACATACATATATATATATATATACATACATACATACATATATATATATATATATATATATATATATATATATATATATATATATATACATATATACACACACATAACAGCACTTAATATAGCATCTTAACAGAAAAGTTCCAACATAAAATGCATATTACTGTAACTATATTTCATATGTAATACATTCATAGGCTTTTTCTTATTCTTCAAGAAAACACAACAAACATCTTGTCACATATCATTCCAAAAAAATGAGCATTCAATAATACTGGTACAATCTGAAGATAATCTCATGTAACACAAATAACTTGTGCACAAAAACAATGTAATGCCAACATTCTAGAACAATTAATTTCAAATAAAATGTATTTTGCAAATAACTAACAAATGCCATCTATATTCACTTATAAGTGGAACTAAATTACAAATGGCACAGACAGATCTGCCATTGCATAATGTACTGGCAGAGCTAGGTCTATGTTGTTTAAGAGTAAACAGTAAAACAAACAAGATAAACTCAAATCTGCTGACACATTATGCAACATCATATCAGACTGCTGTCGGCACTATACTTACAAGTATATAAAATACAACAGTGTTTTACATGAATCAAAACAGTTCTACATTATAGTGCTAAATTAATTGTACTTTATGGTGCTAAACTAATTGATGATCATATCATCTTGTAAAAAAAGGCTAGGAAATTTGATTCAAAGAAAAGAACATGCAAACATTTAACTCGAGAATTATGGAATATAGTAAAAACTGTCCTGCGAAGTCCATTAATAACGGAATCTCATCAAATTAATAATGGAATCTCATCAAATTTTTTGGTGAATGGAAGCACATTAGAAATAAAACATCATAAAAATAGGAATACACCTTTTTGGAAAATTTAATGGCAATACAAAAGGAATACACATTTGCTGGTAGGGTATGTAATCACAACACTTTTAAAAAATGATACAGCTCCTTCTAAAACAATACAATTATAACTGAAAATCTTTCAACTAACACTTTGTTGGAGTCATGCTAATATTTTTGCTGTAAAAGCTTTCTTTGAAAAATGTGATTTATAAAACTGTACTAGGTCTCTTCCCAGTAGATAAATGATAGGATCTGAATGAAAATAGCTGTTGTCCAATTGTTTTTCAAAAGCTTGCATTACAAAATACACTACAATCATCTGTTTTCTTATCATTCCACATTATATTTTAGAAATAATGAACACAAACAAGAATAATAACTGAGATATACAACAAAATGTCACTGGAAAGATAACTCAATTCACACCGTTACAGAAAACAAATCTGAATATTTTTTTCCTTCATTTAACAGCATTTACTGTAACTACTCACTTGTAAGTTAAGTAAAACTGCCAATAACAAAGACTGACCTGTCATAGCATAATACCCAACAAATCAATGTCTCTCTTGTTTGATCTGCTGTAAATTTCTAACAAACTGCAGTTTGCAGCTGGACTGAAATTTACAAGTGAGTATATGCAGTACAAGAGCATTTGTTGGACATATGATTAGCTCAGTGGTGTAAAGATAAATGAACCCAAGTTACAGTTTATTATCATTGATCCAGATTTATGTTTACATGTTTCTGGTTGGACTTTACTGTAAAATAAAAAGGAAAACAAAATAACAATAAACATGAAAAAATGTGCTTTGCCTTTCCCTTTGTTTATTCCTAATGGTAAAAATTTAAAACTGTGCTATCTGGCGTTAAATTTTACTACAGTAAAAACAGTTGTGAGCAACCTCTGCTATGAGCAACCACCTGTCATTTCTGATGAAAATTGTAATGTATGGATCAGTTTTATTATATAAACACTGTTATAAGCGACAACCTGCTGAAAGGGACCAGCGACCATCATGATGTCTTGGAAAAATATGTATTTTGACACTGCTTTGAATTACCGCATCACAAAAAAAAAAAATCAAAACCACTGACCTTGACTTGATCCTTTGTAAACACGAGACCTTGGGATACATGTAGTATGCAAACAAAGTGCACATTATATAACACTACAATTATACATATAACACCACTATCATTTAATCCTTTGTAACAACAACTGCATAAATAGTAAAGATTGTTCTAATAAGTTTTTGTTTTTTTTTAAATCTGGCTAGCATCCAGTTTTGTTAAATTTACAAGTCCAGTGTATGGTGTCATTTGTAAACTGCAGTAAACCAGATTAATGTACATGACACTAACCACCAATGTAGTGCCGAAGTCATGTTAATAGCCAGTAAGATTAAACATTTCTTCATCAAAGGGATTAACGATGGACGTATGCAACCAATTTAGAGGTTTGTATTTTTTCAACACCATTAGTCCTAATGTCCCAATGAAAAATCTTTTGAAAGGGCTTCAGTGTAGGGGTTCAGTACATCGTTTGTTTTTCCAATTATTCTATAGTACAAATGTCTGAGAGGTGGGGTGAATGAGCTCTTTTGCTTTAATACTGGCAAGTGAGAATCATTTCAGGATTCTCTTTTATTATTTCTTTTGTTACAGTATTTCACCAAGCCACCATCTGTTTACCAGCGTGCAGATGGTTGCAACCTTTGTTTATTGAGCTATAACACTGGTGATTTAAACTTTGTCTCAGAATGAATGTATTGTTTCTTGATGAGTTAATTATGTCTTGTGGTTTCATTCATTGGTACATAATATATATTTAATCCACATTTATCCATAACCTGATAAAAATCGAAATATATTCTAGCCATTATTACATCAACACTATTAATAATGGCAAAAGCTCTAATGAAAAAAAGAAAAATTCTAACTCTGGAAGAAAGAATAATTGAAAGAAAAGAAAAAGGCGAGACCACTCGCAAAATAGCAGCCAGCTTAAAAATTCATTAATTCACATTCTACAGTCATAGAACATTTTAATGAGATTAAAGACTATGCTTTACAACACAACAATCCGAAACATCTGCTTTTTTGCTGAGAGATACATATACAGACCAAACAGCCAAGTAAAAGATGCCAACAAAAAAGAATAATGGATTACTTAAAGAAAAGTGATTAAGTGCATAGAGTAAGATTTATACGTCATAGCTAAACAGTGCAGTTTTTGTTAAGATTTGAAACAACTCTAAAATTTATGGCCATGTGATGTTACCTCATAGATATTATAAATATTACCTTTGTTTATTTCACAAATCATATACATGTACTAATATTATGTAACTATTCAAGTACATGTTCAAATATAAATTTGATTCATTTGTTTGATAGATGTATACCTGCGTTATATTTTGAGAGAAATGCATGCAATATTTAACAAGATTTATGAATAAAGGATATGATACATGTACAATGAGTATGGGTATTTTTTTCTTCTTCAACAAGGCTAACTATTGACCCTGGAAACCAGTCCATTTTCACACACCTGTCATGAGAGACTGATTTTGGTTGGCAGAAGGGGCGTTCTCTCATAACAGAAAGTTTCACGATACTGTCTTCGATATAATCTTACCATGGACAACAGAATTTGGGTTGGAGTACTTCAAACTCAAATGCCAGGTCAATATAATGATTTGCCATCTATATGTTTTTTCCTGAACACCACTTAAACCCAAGAAACTACAATGACCATTTGGCATATAACCTGTAGTTGTCACATAAAGAGTTTTCACGGGCTTCTCAAATTTTCAGGAAGTATCTGTTGATAGCAACTGACCTTCTTCCTGAAGTTATTTTGTTTATCACTGCACTGCAAAAATAAGTACAAAAGTATAAGATAAAATCTAGTTTGCACTTGCTACATCAAAAGGACACTGTACCATCTGTTAGCTGTTGTGTCATCTCATCCAACCAATTTCATCCCATTTAATTTATTTATTCATGCTTTTCCCGAATCTAAAACTTTAAAAAATGTATTAGCTTCTAATTTGCATTATTCCTTCAAAAAGTAAATTCACATAATTATGGAAACGATTTTTTTCAACAAATATTCTGTGATCTCTCTATTTCCCTAATTAGATGAGGATAATGCCCACATTTATGGGTACAAAAATAACATTTTATTCATGCCATGTGATCTGTTTATAATATGAATGAGATATTATCATAGGAAACAGAATTACTACTGTGCATTGTGTCTGCTTATACTGCCTTTCTTGTTTTCATCGTCTTCTTTATGAAGTGTCCATACAATGGTGGATCCAATCCCAGTTGAACTTAACACCCTATACCCCCTTTTCTCCAATTTATCCAGCACTAGTCTGGGTGGGTCATTAGTCCTGTACTCCATGCTGAAATACAGACAATATATATATATATATATATATATATATATATATATATATATATATACATATATATATATATACATACATGTTAAACTGTTAAAGTATTTATCTTGTTACATGATTGCTACCATAATGACTGAAAGCCTTGGGACACTAAGTCTTGGGATATTCTTAATTATTTGCACGAATAATATTTTTTTTATAAAAATTACAGTAATCTTTTCATGTACTGTAACTCTTGGGATACAGATAAAAAAGAAAAATTCTGATCAATCGGTAAAATTTATTGATCACATTATATCAGCTGCCAATCCATTGAAATGATAGAAAATAGCAATCTTTTGGAATAGAAAAATAATGCTAATTAAGCTTTCATAATGCCATGCACAAGGCCGTAACTTTAACTCTTATTACATGTATTAAAGTTGCAATACTTGTTGGCTTTTCTAAATTATTATATGTTATGAACATCTATATTTCATATCCTACTTTGTCCAAATTCCAGGTCATGGTCTACCTGACCAGTAGAATTTATAATACGTAGGTAATATGTTTCTAAGATTATATATTAAAAATTCAAATCATTATCAATAAAAGTAAAAATGCTTAATTCCATCTGAATGTATAATATTAGTGTTTCACTTGGAAATTCCCAACATTGTTGACAACTCTGAATGTTTTATAGAGACTGACCTACATCCTGGCTGTATTATTGTGTCTAAGCTTTTAAAATAACATTGTTTAATTTAATAAATACTCATTCTTGCCTTAACATCTAAGTCAGAATCAGTATTATTTTTGAATAAGCTTTTAATTTGGATGAATTTATTAATTCAAAACATTTTTCATGGGAATTACAAAGTGCTCAATAATATTCTTGGACTGGAACAATAATTTTGAATAAACTGGAATTAAAGTGAATTCAGACAAGGACATTCTGGAATATATTATTGTGATACCTCAAATGACTTGGTACATCATCACACCTTATGCCACTGTTGCATTAGCATGTTTGAGACTATGGGCACATCAACACAATCAATATCAGAATCTACTGGAATTTCATACATTTGGACTTGTGATAGAACTTTTACAACTACTTGGGATTTAATTCACAATAATGTTAAATTCTCTTTTCAAATTTTTTATTTGTATTACAGGAAAATAAATTATTTGTTGAATTTTACAAAACTTGTTGGGTTTTGCTCTTTTCCGTTACTTAAAGTAAACTATTAAGACCATAGAGTTGTAACATTATTCAATCAAAACCCTTTCCTCGGTCATTCCTACAAGAACGTCTCATGAAATACTAATACGCTTTCTAGTCTTATTCAACATAAAAGAAACAACAGTTCTAAGCGTTCTTAAATTACAAGACCCACTCAATAAAGAACTTATGCCCAGCCGGCTAACAAGAATTTAGTAACAATTCAAGATAAGACCATGTTTGTTCTTTTTTCATTTATTATTTTCTTGGAAAACTGCACCAAAAAATACTACACAAAAAAACAAATCCTACATACCAAAATATTTCCCAAAATTTCAGAGTCATAATGTTCACAAGATAACTGTAAGGGAAGTACACTTACAATTCTTTGTCATGGCCTCTGATATCTTGTTTATCAAGCTATACCACACAGGTTTTGCTAAATCTCTACCATTGTTTTGCTTATTTTTTGTAAGTGACATGATTTAAGATGCTCATCAGATATCCCTTATCTTAGTTTCATAAAAATACATTCATATTTTTTTGGTAATATCATGCTCACAAGCCAGTGCAGCTAGAAACTGGAGTCAAGATATCTGACCTTGAAATCAATGTCGGAAAACTGAGTATACACTGGATCACTAGAATGCAACTACATTGTATATGCAAAATCCGATTAAAACTCACTTGCATCTGTACAAGTTATTGTGTTCATAAATTCAGTGAAGTACAAAAATGCAAGCAATGCCCTTTGACTCAACCGTAAATGTTAATTTAGTCTGGTTTTCAAAGTTCATTCAGCAGTGTAGATGCAATAAATGTTGGTGGTTAGATCAGCACCATTTCCATTCATAAATTATTGGAAATATTGTTAGAAGCATTGTTGTGGTCACTCCATGTCAACAACACTATAATATTAATGCATCTGTGTCTGTGTGTGTGATTTGCATTTTAATGAAGCTTTATAAAAAATTCAGTCATATCACTAAAATGTATGTAGTTGGACAGTTTAAAGTGATGTCTAGCACTGAGGCATCATGCCGCATACATGTAGCATGATGTCCCCACCCAGTCACAGTATCCTGACATCATGCAGACCAATCCTAACAATAACCTCTTAAAGCTGAGCGCCAATTGTGGCAGCTGTTAGTACCATTTTTAAAGTCTTTTCCTGGGGTTCTAACCCACAGCATTCTATATTCAAAGCAGACGCTCTAACCATCAGGCCACAGGAGCAGCGTATTAATGCAAGTGTGGTGATATGATTTCAATATGGTGATGCCATTGTGGTGGTGAGATGAACACCACTTTTCTGAAAAAAAAACAGATGCGTATTGCTATAAGTGAAAACGTAATGTCAAGATGTCCATCTATTCATCAGTAACCATTTCAAGATTTCATGATGACCATCAAGGCATTTATTTAGAAGATGCATCAGATTCTATTTAATGTAAGATGAATTATATATTGCAAGAAACCAGTGGATCTTGTTGTTTTTTTCCTTAAATGTCATTATAGCCATACATTTAAAAGTATCTTTTGCAAGACTTTGCAAATTTCTGGAGGTCAGATCAACATCATATTCATCTTGGGCCAACTAAACACAGTGTATAGTAAGAAGTGAATTAGTGATGCTCACAAATGCTTCAGGTTGGCAATAATGATAAATGGATGCTGTACACAGAGGCAGACCAACTTTTCTAAGCACACATGCATTGAACACTTAAGACTTTTAAAAACTATTTTTCAACTGTTCAGCATCTAATTTCCAAAATGATAATTCTTCATCTTGGACCCAGTTCTGAATAAATGACATCATTTTGTTGTCAGGGATGGTCTTCATGCACTAGATGCTCAACTATCAATCAGTCTGATGTCAAACCCCTTAACAGCTGTTAGTGAGCTGTTAGGTATTTACCATTCTCCTGCAGCATTTCAGCATAGAGTGAGCATTAAGTGCCCAATGCAATAAGTGGGAAATGAAAAATCACATAAGCTGTACATTAAAATGATTAATTCACACACAGCGACATTAATGCAAGGTAACATATACATTTACTTACAAAGAAAGGATAAGGATTTACCTGCACAAAACTAGAAAGATTCCTTGTCAATTACCTGGGATTTAATATTTTAAAGAATGTTAATCAAATTTCTCCAAATCAAAGAAATCATAACAAATCAGTATTTTTTTCTGGTAGTCCAAAGAGTAGTATAACACAAATGATAGTCATATCAATCTTCACGTACATACACTTACAAATTATTTCCAAGAGCCGTTATGGAGATGGCTCCTAGATATTGCATTAACTCCAAGTCACTGTATACATCACCAACTATCGTTGGGCCACATTCCTGAAGAAAAAAAAACCAAATAAATATCCTTGACACAGGATGTTGGTGAAGCTACAATGATTTAAGGTGTTGAGGAAATACTTTTTGCATGATAAAACACAAAGCTGACAATTTATGCATTGTTCAAAGGTTAGTTTAAAGGAAAAAAACACATTCAGAAATAACAAACACCAATACAGCCTTTTCTTTGGTAAACAAACATCAAACAGATTGGCTGCTACTTCCATCATGACATAGTGTGGAAGGGTAAAATCGGAGGTTGCACCAAATGTCACTTTGTGCTAGACTAATGGCAACTCATGATCATGTATCTAGTTAAATATCAATGTGTAGAAAGACTAAGATAAAATAATATGCAGTATCAAACCAAATTTTAGTAATGTTGTTTGTCCATCGATTAGACGAGGAACTCTCTAGTGATTTGAGGGTTGGAGGGGCTGGTTCTGTTCTGTGCGTGCGCAGGTGGCTGATGAGGCCAACCCTTGCATGGAGTGTTCATTTGCATATGGGACAAGGGTTGAGTGTGACATCTCCAGAGTGTTGATGGCACATGCTTTTCTGGCTTGCCTCTTCAGCTTTTAGCTGCTGTCCTGCTAGATTTGCATTTGCTATTTGATCACACAAATCAGGGTTTATGTTGAACGCTTTTAATGCAGCTTTCAGACTGTCTTTGAAGTGTTTCTTCAGACCTACATGGGAATACTGTTGCTGTGTGGTCTGGCATGCATACAACATGTCCAGCCCAGGGTAGCTGGCACTGCATCATGATGGTGTGGATGCTGAAGAGACCTGCTTGGGCAAGTACCTCAGTGTCTTGAACCGAGTACCTCAGTGTCTGTCTCCACATTTAATAATTAACCTTATTACAATTCTGACACTGCTAACATTATGGTTATCATGTACAATTCAGCTCCGACCAGGATTTCAAGAATCCAGGACACTAGCATTACCTTCAAACCTAATACTGAATAATTGAGAGCAACAAAGAGTACATCAAATTAATTCTATGAAGAAGATTAAAATTATGAATCAGAATGTGATATTGTGCTCAAAATTCTATGTGATACTGGAAAATTCGAGTTACTGCACAAAATGCCCTCATGGCATGCTTCAAACATTGATGCCATCTAAGATCATCTATGTGGATAAATCAATTGCCAAAATATGGGTTAGAATTAGAATTTTATATATATATATATATATATATATATATATATATATATATATATATATAATTCTAGCCCATATATGTGTGAAATAATAAAGAGTTAATTAAATAATGTAGCATACTATGACATCCTATCATGTCAGGCAAATTACCACTGTACTTGATCATACAGAGAACTGCTGTCTGACTGACCACTGTACTTGATCATATAGAGAACTGCTGTCTTTCCATGTCCTGTCTGACTGACCATTTGTAAACATATATGATCTGTACTTACTAATAATAAGTTTAGCCAAACTGCAAACAACAAAGATTCTGATCTGCTGTAGCATAATGTAACTGCAGAATAGGGTTGATGCTGTTTTTGTTACTAATTACTCCTCAGAAACTGCAAATATCCAGACCTGCCAGCACATTATGCCATGGCAGATCTAGGTCTTTGCAGTTATAGGCAAATCTTATAAGGAAGCATATATTGTACTTTAAAAATTGACATAACTGTCAAGTTTAACAGTTTTTACATAGCAAAAAAACTCTTTGATTCTCCTTACAAGTTCACATTAGAGTAAGTGATAAAATCCCATTCATACCACATCCAGTCCAATCCCTCTATTGTGCTTTCTTTCATAAACTTTTACCTAACAAAACTTCAACAAAGAACACACTTAAGTTAATGAACCCACTCAATCCATCAAATTCATTAAAGGTGCAATCAAGACAGGGGGCATACAATTTAAGGTTCTTGTGGTTGACTTAAACTACAATATTTCATTGAATATACTTTATGAATATAATAAATCATTATTTTTCAATAGACATTTATTTATTTATTTTATAGTTTAACGCCATTTTTTCAGCACAATATAGGCTATACATGGCGGCCAGTATTAATGGTGGAGGAAGAACCCGGACAAACCCCGGAAAGAACCACCGACCCACGAGAAGCTACTGGCAAGCTTTCTCACATAACTACATTAGCCGAATCTTAGACTCGAACACACGCAGACAGAGGTGAGATGGCAGTGGTCCGTAACGGACAGCGCTTTAGACCACTCGGCCACTCGGGGCCCTCAATAGACATACTACTGCTCATGTGTATAAAGATCATTAAATTTATGAAGTTCAAAAATATTTAAAACTGTTGCCTTCATTTAAAATTTCCTGATTTTATATTCTTTTTTAAAATTACTCATAGTATACTACCAATGGTCACTGTATTTCTCCACTGCCATAGTAATACTGTAGGATGTCCTCATTATGGCACCTCCCATCAGAGCTCACTTCCAAATACCTAGCACTTTAGCAGACCCATCGATTTGAAATGAAAAGCTAGCACAGTGATGTCTCACACTTTCATTACTGATACAATTAAATAAAAATGAATATGTATGTATACTGAGACTTTTGGGAGCATTTTCTCTAAGTACTAACAGGGTAACTGTACATGATGAACAATAACATTAACTAATACAAGACAATTAAATCAATTTCAGAATCAATGCTGGATACTTTGTTCGGTATTTTTGGGAAGCATCTTATTCATATGGCCACCATGCCCCAACTTTAGCAAGAATTATTTGCACTATTGTCATGTACCCACAATAGAACAGACCCCAGACAATCTGCAGTGACCTGTCAATGCACGATGAGGGATGAACCCAAAATATTCTGTAAAGTCAGCTAAACATGACATATAGACATATCTGTTCTGGGGTGGCCAATTACAGTAAGGTGATTCAGAGGCGTAGCGAGGGGGGCGGGGGGGGGGGGGGGGGGCGGGGGTACATATGTCCCCGGGCGCCAAGGTACAGGGGCGCCAAAATGAGGCTTGCAACGTTACATTATAATAAGAAAACAAGGGTAATAAATCTGTCACAAGATCGCTGGGGCGCCAATTTTATAGTTTGTCCCCGGGCGCAAAATATCATCGCTACGCCTCTGAGGTGATTAAGCTCGCGTCCAGCAACTGTGACAAACAACGTAGTAATGGTCTTCCACAAATCATGTACACAGCGAAACAGGAAGGTCTTTTTCAACTTAAGTGCATAGCGGCCGTGGGAATATTCTAGGTCTTGATTTTTTTATTTTTAGAGATGAAGGTACATATTAACTGAATGATACATGAAAAATGTGCATAAGTCTTACAAGACGTATCTGGGTACTTATCAAGACGTATGGCATTTTCATGAAGTGTTGTCCACTTGGGCAATTTACGTGACTGTCTTCGACTTTCAACTAAAAAGTATAACCCTTACCCGTACCCGTACCAAAATTCCAAATAGCCAGAACATACCATCTTGGAAGAAATCTTGCAATTAATCATAAAATGTTTTATATATTAGGATTACCGTAAATATTGTAATATTTAATTTAATGGATATTTTATTTGTGGGGGATGTTTTTGTATTTTACTTTGAATAATGTGTTTTATGACACTAAAATGCGTAACCTTTTCAACGCAGTCATGGTAGTAAGAAAACTTCAGCACTTCCGAGAAGAAAAAAAAGAAAAAGAAAATGTAAAAAGACATTCCAGTACTTTTTTACCGTTTCATTTCTTATCAGATATTCTGATATATTCTTCCAACAATGACAGAAAATAAATGATAACAAAAATAGCTCTACATAGAAATAATTGTTCTTCTTTTTTCCCCTCTGATATATTTTGATATTTTCCATCTACAGACTACAGACAGGTAAATAGCTGCAATAGAAACGCACCTGCGTACAATAATTTAATGATTAGTCGCTACGCAACGAGGAGAATCTATACTTATGCATGACAAAATTTTTAATAAAGAAAAAAATAATTAAAAAATTAAATAAAATTTTTTTAAAAGAACCTCTAGCTACGCGCCTGGCAGTTACATACGTTTCAAAGGTCCGTGTGGGAAATACAAGATATAAGAAAATTTGTATAATGTGGGTAGTCTTTTTTAACACAAAACACCGACTTGTGACGAACTCTTTTGCCAACGCGTTATTAAACAAGTAGTACATATTTCAACGAACAGTTAGACAGATTGTTCATATTTACAAATACATTAAACAGATCAGAAGTATAACAATGACAACAGTAACAGTACATTACAGCACAAAACAACAATAATGCAGTATACATATATTATTATTATTATTATTATTATTATTATTATTATTATTATTATTATTATTTAAATATAAAACATACGTATTTATGACATATCATGGAAGACCCATTCGGAAAATCTTCAAAGAAACATGACAAATATGTGATTAAAGATATGCACGCATCTAATTTATCAAGTAAAATATTAGAAAATGAGAACAATCAGTTTAAATTTGACCTACAAACCGAAGCAAGTATATTACTAAATAAGCACCAATTTCTTGTGCTCGATTTTATTTTTAAAAACTCGGTAAAACAATGTAATGTTTGGACGACGATTGCCGTTGACCTCTAAATAAAAGGACATAAAACATGTCCGAATCAGCCTGCTCGTACAAATGTAATTCGTCTATTCCATTATTGTGCCGTCATAAAGGGCGGGAATCTTAATTTCGGTTGAGAACAACTTTACCTTAAAAAGTTGCTACATCATTCCCCCGAGCTAGCTTCTTACATATACGTTACATAATGTTTGCATATGTATAAAAATCAAACATTATGCAAATTATGTAACACTATAACACAGGATGTAAGAGAAACAAGAAGGGACTAATAAATCATGGGTATGTGCTATTTTGTATTTTTATGAATGTCTCAGTTTATTGATGTTTTTGTTTCATGGATATCGCAGTTGAAAAGATTTCTCAAACCGAGTAATTCATTTTTTTAAAATCCTTGAAACAGACGAAGGTGCTACTGCATATGGAAGGGGGGCATATTAGTTAAAACACGTACGTCATAATTTACAGTATTCCCGGGACATTGTGACAGCATAAATTAGTTTCGTAAAATTGACCCTCCCTAATTTCTTAGCATGAAGAATTCACCAGATAACTTTATGTATACGTGTTTAGAAATTTGAATTCTTTGTGTTATGTGATTGAAGAAATCCTGTTGGCTGCTTATTCCGTTTTTATTCTTCCCGATTCACTAGGAAATAAATAACCAGTTTCCGATCTAATAAGGTAATACTTTAATAAGTAACGAAATACTTATTCTCGATTTAAGCATTTTGATTAAGTTGGTTATTTATTCCTTACGTTCAAGATTCAGTAAGGAATCCTCATCATCAATCTCTTGACCCAGTGTGGTCGTTGAGGCACTGTGCTGCTGAACATCTGACCAGTTCCCTTCACTTGTCTCAATCATGTGCCAATGCATGTGTCTCCACAAAACTTTTCCTGCTCCATTCTGTGATGTTGTCAGTCCACTTTTTCTCTGTCTACCTCTCCTTCTGCCACCCCAGACGTTGCCCTGCAGTACTGTTGTGGATAGACTGTTGGCTTTAGTGACACAGCCATACCATTTCAGCTTGCGCTTTTTGACAGTGGTGAGGTCTTCATAATGGCCTACTTTGAGACTGATGGTGTTACGCACTTCTTCATTTATGATGTGGTCCATGTAAGAGATGCCAAGGATGGTTCTGTAGCAGCTCGTGTCCAGTGCCTGGATTCTTCGTTGTAATTCTGCTGTCAGGGTCCAAGCCTCACATGAATACAAAAAGATTGAGATGACTAGTGCTTTGAATAGTCTGATTTTAGTTTTCAGACAGATATTTTTGTCTCTCCAGATGGGTCTTAGCTTTGACATAGCTGCCGTTGTTTGTGCTGCTATGGACAAAATTTCTGCTCTTGATCCCACTTCGGTGATTATGGAACCAATAGCGATTATTTCTTCTGCTTGTGGGATCAGTCTATTCAAAATGATCTTCAGCATCACCTTACTAGCATTGCAGATCAAACTGATAGTTCTGTAAACTTGGTACATCTGGAGATTGCCATTTTTGGGGAGTGTTATAACCAGCGACTGGGTCAGTTGTGTTAGTCATTCGCCTGTCTGCCAGATTTTGTTACAGATTTTTGTTAGTAGTTTTATCACTGATTCTCCACTATTCTTTATACGTTCAGCTGGGATGTTGTCTACTCCAGCTGCCTTCCCGTTATTCAGTGCTCTTATTGATGACTCCACCTCTTCTTTGTTAATGGGGAAATCATCATTTGTGGAGTCTGGACCTTCAAGCAAGCACCTCTGGGTATCGTGTGGACGGATGGTTGTAGAGTTCTTTATAATACTCAGAACATCTTTATGCAATGTTCTGCGAGACATTTTCCATTTTCGTCTTGAATGGAACTGACTCTTGGTTGTTTTTCTCTGGTAAGGTCTTTCACAATTTGGAATGCCTTTTTGCTGTAATTCTGTATCAGATTGTTCTCTATTTCTGTGCACTTTTGTCCAATCCAATCTTCTTTTGCTTTTTTCATTTTTTTCCTCTCCTGATATTCTTGTTCATTTCTCGGTACTCCATTCCCCCTGTTGTGTATCTGGTGTTTTTGAGGTCTCTTAGGGCATCATACCGATTCAGAATCTCTTCTGTAGTTCATGGTATTTTCTTTGGGCGATGGAGCAAGGAGTGGAGGAAATTTTCCTCCAATTGTGGCTTGGAAAGACTTGCAGATGTTAGGGTCCTTCAGCTGTTCAAGGTTGAATTTGAGCTAATTTTCTTTGGCTTGGTAATTTTCTCCAGCCTCACTTGGAAGTTCATAATGACGAGGTCTTGATCACTCCCATCATCAGTACCCAGGAACGTTCTTGTTTTTGCTGTATTGATGCCAGATCGGTAACGGTTTTGAACCAGTATGTAGTCGATATGGTTATGATGGGTTCCATTTGGTGCATTCCATGTTCAGCATCGTGAAGCTTTATGTTGACCCAGGGTGTTGGCTAGTACCAAGTTGTTGTAGCTTGCGAACTCGAGTAGCCGTCTCCCTCTTTCACTGGCATGCTCATTGCAAGAAGGTCCACAATGATCATCCCAGTCTTTTAGAACATATTTGCCAACGTTGGCATTTCAGTCTCATTGGATGATGAGGGTCTTTTTTACTTACCATGTTGATAATACCCTGGTGTTTGTTGTAAAACTCATCTATTTCTTCATCATCATAATCAGTAGTTGGTGCATATACTTGGATAATTGTGATGCTAAAAGGAGTTGCTTTCAGACGAATGGAGATGATTCTTCTAGATATGGGGCGACGTTCAAGCACAGATTCCTTGATGGCTTTGTTTACAAGGAAGCCTACTTTATTTATGGACTTGCCCAAGTATTCACTATAGTAGAATATATGCCCATCCTCAGTTTGGTGTTCTCATTGGGCTTTCCATCTTACTTCACAGAGTCCAAGAATGTGCATGTGTAGTGTTCCGTGTCAATTCTTGGAGTCTTTCAATTTGCGCCAGAGTTCTAATGTTCCAGGTGGCAATGGCGATGCTGTTTCTCGCTCTGATTTTATGCAAAATACCAATAGCACACTTTTCTCCTCCGTCCTCGTGGACAACGGCAGGCGCGGTCCTTGTTGACCCGAGCGACGACCGATCCAGAATGGTAACTTCAGATTTGTCCTGTATTATCAGTGTGTCTTGGGCAAAAGTCGTCGCTATCCAGACACAAGGAGTTGCCAGAAGGGGATGTAGCACATCGTCCAACTGCCGTATGGTCTCCACTCCCGATTTTCTTTTAGGGTTTACTCCCTTAGCCTTTGGCTAACCAAAGCCGACTTGCAAAGCAGCAGGAGACTAGTGTATGGGTGGGTGCGTTCATTTCCCAAGCAGATAAAGCATCTGCCACTGCCTAGCAATAAAAATGGGTTTCCACTTACTGCCGATTGAAAAATGCTTCAAATTTGAACGGTCATGAAAGGATTTGTAGCTAATGGCTAACGTCGATCCTGTATGTTGAGACGAAACAATAAGTCTACATCAATTAGATAAATCTGCCAATAAGCATCAGAAGTAGCGATAATAAGGGGGTGTTTAAAAAAGATATTAATTAAAACAATTTAAAAATAAACTTGAATTTGAAAATAAACCTGCATTGTTTATACTCATTATGCAGATTTCTCCAGTGATTTAGAAATTAGATTTTGAGGGCCCATTGTCCTCATTCTGCACCTGGCTCGCATATCCCTCAATCTGATTAAAATCAGCTGTTACGTACTACGACACTAACATCTGAACTAACTCAATACGGGTCATGTCCAGGCGACCTTTGCATGATACATACTAATTAAAATTTCCACCAATCGGATTGGACCTTTCATACATCAGTTCGATAGCGAAGCAAACTGGACTTCTGAGCATCCTTTTGTGATGGATTTTCGTTTCGGCGAAGGCAGATTTAAGAGTAAAGTTTTTTAAACAGTTTCTGCGGATTCTTTTAGCCTTTTCTTTACCTCTAAAACTTCCTTTTCTGACCTCAACACTTTTTCAACTGATCTGTAACATTTTAGGCACACTCCACTTTCGTCATCTGCAGCGATTCTTACTTCAGTAACTTTGCGATGTTTTCCACTAGTTCCGAATTTAACTTAAGTTTTCTGTCCAGAAATTTCTTTTCAGTCTCGCTGCCGTCTTCAAGCCTTTCTATCTGGATGAACGAAAACCCGCACAAAACACAAATATTTCCAAGAAAATACGTTTTTATTGGTGTTATGATTTGCACCGAGGGGGTTTCCATTTTCTATTGTCTTTCGATATCTCTCGGTTTCTTTCTATCCGACACGATGTCTGCGAAATGCTGTTACTGGTTTGCCAGTCGCGTTTTGATTGGTCAATGCAAAGGTCGCCTGGACATGACCCCGTATCGAGTTAGTTCAGATGTTAGTGTCGTAGTACGTAACAGCTGATTTTAATCAGATTGGCATAGCCCTAAACCGCTGCTGCTACCAGCTGTATAAAGCTGAATACAAAGAGATGACCAGTTATGTTTAATTTTCAACGACGTGAACCCTTCCTTTAAATTTTGTTATCTCATTCCCTCATTGACTGTTTGTAGTTAGAAATCTGATCCAAAAGAAGGAAATGCTACGACAAAATTCGTCAAACCGATTGCAAATTATAACTCTCAGTTCCACATTTAAAACATCCCATCATTAAATACTCTTGACATGTACCCCTTTTCGAGGATTATATCTCAAGGATTATTTTCGACCACAAAACAATTGAAAAACAAGTCTTTACGTAATTCGTAGAGACTAATCAAATACATAGGCGGGTCCTAATACAAGCTGATTATGTGATGAACTTGCATAGTATCCCGATTCTATCAGCAACAAAAATTTACAATGTCTTTAGAAAATAAGCGAAACAAATAGTTAAAGGGGGGAAATTGTATTAATCTGACAACCCATGATCTGTATATAAAAGCAGATGACTGTTTTTCTTTAATAAAACTTTAGAAACATTTCATTGCAAATTATAATCCGGGATCTGGACCACAGTTGATGTTGCATGAGCCGGGATGCACTTTTCAAAACAATAAAGGGCAAATTAGAATGATTGACATTGATATTGATGTGCATATAATCATGTAAATATGTATGGTGGTATATCAATGCCCAGACGAAAAGTCGCAAAGTCAGATAACCCACATGGTATCAATTCCAACTCGGATAATGGAAAAATAATTGGTCTTGTATCTTGGTGCGAACGCTCTATTTATTGTTCATCGGTATGATGTGTCCATATTTATTTGGGGAGAAACATATGAAACATTGACAACAGTTAATATTGTATCTCTTTCATCCCACTGTGAGCAAGGTTACTTATTTGAATGCGATTTAGATTATTTAAAGGAGCTGCCGGACTCATACTTTTTATCCATTGGCAACTACCAGTAAAAAAAAATGCGTCTGGTCGAGATCCTAAAAAATATGCTGAAACAAAACTATAATCAATCCATTTAACTGTACAAACATTTATTCCAAACCTTATACCTAAGACAAATTGTATTGTACAATACAGAAATGTACAGTTAAATTAACAACTTGGAAAAGAGTGTTTTTAAAAAATGCAAAACTTTTGTTTATGAAAACCAAATAGAACAGTCAAGAAAAGGAATAAATATTGATGTAGTAAGAACCAGCAAAACTGATGTAAATTAAAACATGATTGCTGATCCTAGAGTTATCACACGTAAAATCTTTAACGATGATGCTGTTGGAATCCATTGCGATTTTTTAAATTTTAGTATTTACAAGAATCTGCATCATGGATTTGAGTCAATACCTCGTGTAATTTTTAGTTAATTTTTTCAAAACATTTACGTACAAGATATTGAATTTTTTGCTGCACCGACACTGATAGTTTTTTGTGTGTGTTGGCATTAATTAAAATTAATAAAATCAATGATGATATGAAACAAGCAATCAATTGTCGGATACTTCGAATTATTCTGAAGACAATACAGAGAGAAAAATAAAAACGTTTGTGGTAAATTTAAGGATAAAAATAATGGAGAAAATCCGTACGAACATGTTAGTTTATGATCAATAATGAACTCATAACCTTTGCTAGATCCAAACAATCTAATAAAGTAAAAGCATTGCAAAAATCTGTTCTTTACAATAAAATATATCATGAATCATATTTAAAAATATTGTTCCACATTTAATCGTATGATGTATCATATCCATGTTAAAACCTTGACATGGCAATATACCAAATCAAACAAAATTGTCTCCACGGAATACAAAACGATAATGGCATAAACACACATATCGCAATAAAGCAATTACAAGCACAATTAAAAAACTAATCATTTTTGTTTTTCCATATTTTAATATATTTGATGTGCATCAATCTTACACATTTTTATTTATGAAATATTTATGAAATTGGATTTAACATTTTATCTGCATAAATTTATGGGATTGGTATTAAAGTTTCATGTGCATCAATCTTACACACTTTTATTTATGAAATTGGGTTTAATATTTTATCTCCATTTATTTATGGGATTGGTTTTCTAGTTTCATGTGCATCAATTTACTTATAAGAATGACCTTGGTTCACATTTTTGTGTGGACCAAACGGAGAGTGTCATTTGTATCATTTAGTCAACATTAAAACTGTTCTATAAAAATAGTCTTTAATTTATATGACACAAAAATGCATTCAAAAAAGCATTACTAAATCTTTTATACTAGTTCTCAAAACGATTCTTTACTTTCAGCCCACAATACACCGCATCATTTTTAATTGACATGAAAATATTATAGTCGGTTACTGTTCTAGTGATATGTCATATTTTTAAAAAAAATAATTCATCTGCATTGTTATTAAATCAAAATCTTTTTTTTTTTAACCAGAGTTTAATTTTAATCTTATAGTCAATTAAATTCCCAGTTGTTATTCATCAAATTGTCAGACATATCTAAATTTGCAACATTTTCTTAATATTTTATTGGGTTGATTTTTTGTTTCTTTTCCGATGTACAATTTAAACATCTTAAATTTAACAGCAACTACATTTCCTATGGTATAATGATACTTTGAGACTGTCAGTAAATGTTGTGTCTATATTATACAGCTCTTTTATATCCTGAACATAGTCTATATAATTATGTAGCTTAGTTAATTTTATATATATATATATATATATATATATATATATATATATATATATATATATATATATATATATATATATAACCAAGATTATACACTAATAGAAAACAATTTATATTTCTGATAATCCGAACTTAAATATATAATGTTATTTCTAAGAACCATACTTCAAATAAGAATGGAAAAGTTACATAGTGCGTCTGGATACAAGATATTTTAGATGTGCATGGTATTAACTAACAGAAAATAATTTTAAAAAATGATATCCGTAAGTAAAAGTATATTAATAGAAAATTAAACTTTTCGGTAATCCGGAAATAATGGCATATTACGGTTTCTGAGCCATTATAATCTTGAAATCAATTACATCACAGTAATATGTTGTATAAACAGCACGATGGGACAAATCCGGAAATAAATAAAATCATAGTGTACAGTATATAATATATTGTGCAAGCATCGAAGGGACATATGAGTTTTATGAGGCACTGGCAAGTGGTCCAGAAGCTCCATATTCCCTCCTGCTTGTACATGCATTTTATTTGCACATATGATCTTATTACTGCATTCTACAGTTCTATAGTTTACCAAATATATACTCGTGTTATGATATTTATTTGTATATATTAACTTTATGTGCCATTGAAGTGGTATTCGAACACGATATGGGATCAATTCATAGATAATGATCCTGAAAATCGATTTTGCATCTTTTATGGCATCAGACGTTTTTTAAACTCGTTGAACCTTTGATAAACAACTCTGTCGATAGACTCTTTTCACAGGAAGACAGACGGCGTTACCTCCCCTTTGCTGCAGCGACCAACCGGAATCGAAGAAAAAGATCTAAAATAACCAATGAATTAATTCATAAAGATATTTTTTTTTTTTTACTGCTACTCATATATTTACAAATTTTAATCTTATGGACAAGTTTAGATTATGGTATTTCTCTTGTCGCCTTTTGTTGATGGCTTGATGCATTGCTGCAAAAGAATATTTGGTCATAAATTCTTTGACTTCCCAAGAATAAGAATTATAATTTAATTTGATTTTAATTCGTTAGGGATGCTAAGTGATTTACATATGAAGTATGTAACCAAAGTAATCTCAGATAATATTTGTTCAGTATCCATAATAATAAAGAATTTCATAAACTTACCAAATAAAAATCACTTCATTTGAATTCCAGACATAGATCATCTGTCGATTAGCCCAGATTTAACGCATATACAATACGTACACATTATTTAATATGATGAATTTATTTGATGGAATGTGTTCGAGTATGTAGGGTTTCGTGCTAAACGAAACACAATAATGTTTTTGTTGGCTTTGTTTTTTTTTTTTGTTTGTTTGTTTTAACTGTAGTAACGGTCATTAAATCCCGAAGTCATATTTTTTATATTAAACTTTATTGGGGCAGTTCAAATAAAACTTAAATCATCACAAACCTGGCATTATCTAATTGTTTCTTATTTCTTATCTATTTAAATCTGGGTTAGATTAATGTGTGTGTGTCTAGACAATATCCTGATTTTTGCCAAAGGCACGTTATTCCAATTGTCACAGCACTAAATAACCTGCTAATGGTGCTGTGTTCTAAAACACTACATCAAACCAAACCTAGTAGGGCATAAATGAAATTGAAATTGAGATAGCGTCATGCATATCGACATATTGTGCGAGTAAAATATCCCGAAGAGTATATCGTGAACGTTTTGTTATACATCCATATTGGTATTTTTGCGTTCATGGACTAATTTATGAAACATACACCCTTTTATGGTATTACGTACTAATTTATGGTCATATACTTGGAAACAGGAAAGACCGAAAACCATCATGTTTTTGTTCAATAGGAAGTGCAAATTATAATTTACTGTAGTTTTAAGAAAATCCCAAATAGTCACAAAGGTTCTATCGGAAGTCCAAATATTTGTTGTTCCATTTGAGTTCCAGAAGTATTCCAAATAAATTCTGATATAAGATGTTAATGTGCCTGTAATCTCGGACATGCTGCTGTAAATATGGCCTGAATTCCAGCGAATAAACATTTGAGTAAATAATTCCAACCAAATGAAAAAGTTGAGATAACAATAAGACTGATTCAGCTACAGATGTTAAGGCAAGAACAAATAAGTCTTAGGTAAACCCGATTATATACCCAACTACTTGTCCTAAGTCATAGTTACCACTTTCTGTAATTATTCTTTTAACTTAGTAGGAAATGTCCATTCTGTAAGTTTGTAAGGTGAGAATCAAGATTATCTTTAACTCAAATTGAAGTAAACATATTTACTGCTACTAATGAGCTGAATATTTAACCTACAATAATAGAGAAATATTAGATATTTGTATCTGTCGTTTACAAAATAAATTTCACTGGTCAGGTTTATCATTAACTTGATTTTTGACTAAGTCAAGTACAAAATACAGGTATACATAACATATAATCCTTGAAACAGACCCCAAAACAATACAAATTAAACTCATTACAATGGCAGGAAGCTAGTCTTTCTTTCTGATTAAATGAATAGTGACCATATATTATTCTAGAGCAGACGTATTCTTTATTCTAAATGCATGTTTCTTCATTTTCGAAGTTAATTTAGTTTATCATTGCCATATCACGTACGAAAATCTTGAGTATATTTGTTAAATACGGGCGACCACTTATAATAAGTACCACTATGCTTCCTCCCGCTTCATTCATTTGTTACGTATTTGGGGATATTTAGGAGACAATTTAACTAAGAGTCGACAAGAGCAACCTTTAGACACCACAATTAAAAGTCTCCAAAAACTTGTGTTTGGCTGTATAAATATCAGACCTAAATAAATTCATTGTTTTACCTCTATTCCATGTATTCCAAACGATGTCCTTTTTACAGGTTTCTTTATTAAGTGCTTCTAAAATTGTCCTGATGCAGAAGAAAACAAAATCGATTGAATATTGAGAAAATAATGATACCGAAGAAACCCAAAAGGGTATTGTCAGTGGGTTCAATTCTAATTACGGTAATATTACTAGTAGAGTTTCTTTCAGCTCACAAAAGTTTACCACCTGATCGTTAGTTCAGTGTCAGTTTTTTGACTTTGCACATGGTATGAATATCGTCCCGTTGGTCCCGGTATTGGTATCCGTAATATTTAGGATCAGCACTAGCAAAACTCAGAATCTTGTCTTCTGCGTGTCTTCCGTCTGTCCATGTACCTAAACGGTCCCACTTGGATTTCTGGGTGAGGGCTATAACGGTGATGAATGTAGATCCAAATAAATGTGTTAAGGCTGCTTAGAATTTCAGACTCTGGAATTTTCTCGGGCTACGTTGATAAATTTATGCAACTAAAACAATCAACAGCCATCCCATTGGTGTCAGATTCATCAGAACAAACGACATCTCAAACCGGTACCGGTTCAGCGAAGGCATCACTTTAGACCACGTGAAAAAAGAATGAAAGAAGACGCTCATTTGCGACAGTTATCATCAGCTGCTTGTGGGGAAAACTAACACAATGTTGGAGCTTACTAAGACGGAGTGCTTGGCAAATCTGAGCTGTTACTTTGAACTGGTGGCGACAAAGGAAAAGGAATGAAACATGTGTACCGGTAAGTCGTTCGTAGAGACTTGATCTTGGTCAATTACGATGAAGAGTCAGAGTCTGCACTTCCCGACAAGCTTGCAAACGTCAACATTGCTGGATACGTTGCAGCTTATGCTCGCTTAAAATTCTAAGCAGCCTTAGCACATTTTGGAGATCGCGTCCTGTATTTGAAACGGTTTAAAGTGCTATTGCGAAGAGATTATGTGGAAAGACAAGGGTGTCTCAAGAATGTCTTCCCTTAATACTTAACTAAAGAGGCACTTAATTAGGTCAGCTCTAACACTGTTACTATATGACCCCCATTGATGTCGATCACTTTTGACACTGTTACTGTTGGTTCTAAAATACACTTTCGTCCCAATAAATTCATTCCCATATTTAAACCTATGGATACATTTAACTTAGCTCGATTTTGATTGGTTAATAGTGATGTCTTTTTTGACTCCATAAATACGTTATAAACTAAGTGGACAAAATATGCAATGAAGTCCATCTTGATTGGTCCTCATTAGAAAAAAAATATTCAGCAAAATTAATCTTGATTGGCCTTTTAAAATATCCTTAACTTGTCAACATTTTGACAACAGTTTGATATCGTAGAGATCATGTCTGCAAACCTTACCTCTTGTAGGACTTACCAAAATTCCACATAACTCTGCAACCTGGCTTCGTTGATGATCTCATCCACAGATTATCGAGATATCCGAATACACTAATATGGGTCAATTATGTTCTACTTAATGGTGTCCACTATCTAGTACTAACCAGACCCTACTGCTTAACACATATGGATAAGGTACTATAATAATGTACAATACAATAACTCTATGCACAGGCCTGTAAGCAAAGAGAGTTATGTAAGAATAAAATGTTGAGGATCGATCACGATTAATAAATTTTCCTCTAATTTGAACAATATTCTTTGCTCATAAAGATTAATTTAAATCCTACTTAATACCGGTTAATTTTTTTAATTTAGGTATTCAAGAGTTAACAGTTGTTAAATACCGAAACAAACTAAGCTATACTTTATATCTATTTCCTCTATAATTGCTTCAACTGACGATATGTCTCTAGATATGTCTAGTTGCATGATAAGTATTGTGGTATTTATTCATTAAGTCTTGTAAAACATCTATTCACTTTTTTAGTTTCCTCTTCTGTAAAATTCTTTCACATTCGAGTTTCTAGTTGTACTTTTTAATCTCTGTAAAAAAATCTTCTCTTAAAAGTAAAAAGGTTTTGAGTATCTTCCTTTTTAATATTTTAGCCTGCTACATCTTTGTTATCTAATTATCTTCCCTAGTCATATTTCGATTTATCTGGCTTTCTTTCTCTAACAAAACTGTTTAGTGCCTAAAATAAAAATTTGTTTCCATTGTTTTCTTCTTTTTTCAACATTAATAGCTGCCAACAATATATTAATATGTGTGTGTGCGTGCGTCTGTGTGTAACATTAGCATTTCTTAACTGAAATTTCTTTCTTGCATATTTATGTTGTGTGCCACATGATCAGTTAGCGATTTATTTAATTCATTATATTTTATTTTTAATCCATTTTTGAAATCGGAATTCATACTTGTTTGCTCTTTGTTTATGGAACTGGACTATTTGGATCATAATACAAAACTCGTAAGTTAATCGAAATCTATTTAATTAAAACTTTTGCTATATTAAACAAGAGAGATATGTACTAAAATCTAAAATATTGTAAAAATCCAAATTCTGCTTGAATTCACTTATTTCCCACTTATTTCCTAGGACTTTTCGACAACAACTGTTGTCTACTGATAAATTAACAACACGCCCAGCCTTTACCTAAATTTCCTTTAATCAGTGAATGGACAGAAATATCACAACGTCATGCGGATCTGATCTGAACTCACTACGAATTTTAACTATGCCATAATGAAATCTCATAAATACTGCACACTCGTTGAATCTACCTCACCAGCATTTAGCCGTTCATTATCGAGAGAAAAATTGGCTCAGAATGTTAAAAATATAGACATATTTTCCGAGCATAGAGTCTCAACTAAACGTTGCATTAAGTGTCTGAGATATTAGTGGTTACTATGGTACTGTTATGAATGTTTTTGCTTGTTATGTGTTGTGATTAGCTTTTCATAACCTTCTTCTCATTTCTTGCTATGAGAAGGAATTACTCGTAAGTTGGGGAACGTCTATATCCATGGTAAGAGAGAGAGAAAGAAGAAAGAAGTCAGGCTCTCTTAAAGAGAGCGCCACGATGATAAAACAGCTACATCTGTAATTGAAGAGTCAACGTCAGTTTTCTGCTGATGCGTTATAACTTTATTTAAATAATCAACACACATATATATTACTACATTCTAGAAACACTTCTAAAACTTTATAATAAAATTCATAAAATACATATTACATTTTCCATCTTTAAGCTTTCCAACTTCATTAACTTCTGCACCTTAGAATATTATTTACTAGTTAATTCTCAATCAATTTCAAGATAGCAAAAGCCTTAAATGTAATAACAGTTAATGCATTTTACTCATTTTAAAACAGAATATTAAGAATATTGATTTAGAATATATTGCTAGAAATTACTCTTTCTTACTTAAGAAATACTTTATTTCAACATTAAGTCAAGTATGAAGTTGGTAGCTAATTCAACTAATTCAAACCTTTATAATTAAAGTTACATAAATATAAATTCTTTAGAACATTTAAGCATTCCATTACAATGTATTATAAATGAAGAATTCAATAGTAATGTTGCACACAAAACAATTTTACCATTAAAAATCTCAATCATTAAAAACACTTATTTCTTACAAGAAATTATAACTTGTACAGATGCCTACCTGTAATTGAAGAGTCAACGTCAGTTTTCTGCTGATGCGTTATAACTGATCTGACCTGATTCGCGCATTTCTATTTATACGTTCGCGGCCAGACTCAGGGTTAGACAAGGTCATACCCTTCTACGCATCAGTCAGAAAACTACGAACTCCACCACCAGGTCGAGACCAGTTCTGACAGGTAAAAACTACTTTACTTACGTCATAAGACTCAATTCTGTAATCATCTACACCGGCCTTAACGACGTCAGACCAAATATGGATATCCGTTAGTTGGAAGCCATCTTGTTTCTGTATCGTCTAGAGAAATCTTACTTCAGCTTCATTAACTGAATTGAACTCATGCCAACACTAGGTCAGAAACATATTCTTACTAATGTAGCTTAGAACTATAGCTGAGCAGACAAAATTCATGTATAATGTTTTTCGTATACAATCTCACACAACATTGTATATTGGCAATGTTCTTAGCTACTTTTACTTGAGTTATAGTGTGGTTATATACATTGCCCTTTTTTACCTGCTCAACAACCATTTCTATTCTATATAGTTGTGTTACAAAAACAAATGAAATTACCTTTAATATCTTTTATAATATAAACAAATAAAACATTACTTTAATTCAATTCAAAAGAAAATATCAATCTTATTAATTTTACTAAAACTTTAATCCTAACAATACCCTCTAGTTAATTTGAGCCGAGTCCTCGAGGCTCGAAAAGAAAAAATCAATTTTATTCATCAAACAAGATGAAAGGTCAAAAATACAATGATAAAAAAAACATTGCGAGACATTTTCGCAAAGTTTAAAAATACAAAGTTTAAAAATGCAATGTAAACACTGCAAATATATTGCAAAATACCAAGTAAAATCCAAAAAATACAATGAGAAGGTACATTGCAAAATACTCAATTCAAATTCAAAAAGTACAATGAGGAGTACAATGCAAAATATTTGATAAAATTCCCAAACACAATGGGAAGTGTTTTGCACAATACTCAGTCAAATTCCAAAAAATACAATAAAATATAATGCAAAATTCGTGATAAAATTCCCCCAAAAAATACAATGGGAATAAAACTTCACAGCATTGAATACTTTGATAAGATATATATATTTATTAAACACATAATTCTACAAAACCTTCCTCTAAACTAGGCTTATCAGACGATTATGAAACAAAATAATAGCATACAATTCTTGTTATCTTTATTTGTATTTTTCTGTTTTAGTTTACTCTTCCTTTGTGTCCTTTTTCTGCATTTCTTTTTCTCTTTTATATGTTATTCGTATAACATTAGCAGAACATTTTTATGGGTGAATACTTATTATATCGAGAGTTTGGAACTGACAATTTAATGTTGCACTAGCCTTAATAACCATGACGTATGTTCACTTGCAATCAACTTTGACCTGTGCGTGTATGAATATGTAACGCCTTTGAATTAACCTAAGAACAATGAGTGAGTCTAGTGCAGCTTGAAATGTACGTGTTTTATCAACGTTATATTTGACGCGTGAAAGAGAATGTACTGCCATTATCTTTTCAAATGAATTTTTCTCAGAAGCTGGCTGTATATAGACCAATAGCTGCTCATGTCTTGAGAGCTATGCATTACGTGATCTCTGTGTCGAGTAATTATAATCGCGCGGACATTTTGACGAGTTTATCATTTATGGCGAATGCGCCAAGACACCGTACCATAAGGTACATACTTTCATACTAATGGTATGAAATCGTGAGGGATAAACCTCTAAACATTGTCAAACCCATGCATTAATGAGATTGCTGTATTATACCGCGTATTCGTTTTAAGACGTATTATAACTGTGAAAAAAAATATGAATTTGTAGCTACATTTGACATCCTTGTAACAATATTCGATACGTTCAATTCAACAAGTCCGTGTAAGCCTGATTTAAACTGTGAATCCACTTATAAGCTGAACTATACAAAAGTGGGGGATGCTGAAGATAACCCATGTTTCAAATTGTTTTGTTTTTATGTTGTTGTTTGTTCTGATACTATGTACTCTGAATTCAGAGTTAAAAAGAAACATATACCTACGAACCAATCCAAATTTCATCCATACCTTAAGAGAAAGAAAGAGAACTGAGAGATTTGGCGCCAGAAAGAAGAAAAGAGAAATAGAAGGTATGAGAAAAAATAATGGAATGGACGATAGGACTATAATTTTCTCTTCCAAATACGAAGGAATTTGTTCTTTTTTTATGTTTTCAGAATTTCGTATTGAATTCAATTACGAAATATTCGACTTCGTCGTTTGCGACGTGTGTTTGATTGTGTGCGTGTTCTGTGAAATGCTTCTTTTAATGCCTGAGAAACATTCTCCGTTGGCTGCCATGATGGTGTGGATCCATCTGACCACTTAACCAAATAATGCTTCTTTCCAGAAATCCATTTGGATTTCAATAGTTTATCAACTAAGTACCATTCGGTACCATTGTTGGTTGGTGATTGTTCATTGCTCGTTTGATCATTTGATGTTTGTGTTGACTGTGGAGGTGTACTACTTGTGTCCGGTGTCGGAGGTCTATAATCCCTAGGATCTTTATAGTGCTTAAGCCTGTTTGCGTGTACAAGTGATTTCATTTCTTTATTGTCTGAACAACGACGTAATCTGTAGGTGCTATTCGGACCTACTTGAGTGATGTAATATGGACCTTCCCAACGAGGATAAAGCTTTTTTGATAACCCTACAGGTATATGTGAGATTTGTAAATGTACATAATCTCCAACGCGAAAGGATGGTTCTTTTGTTTTCTGGTCAAACCTCTGTTTGCTTGTGCTTTGTGCTTCACGTGTATTTGCTTTAGCTATTTCTTGAACTATTTTCAATCTTTGAATCAATTGATCTATGTACTGTTGTGTTTGTGTTTGTACAGTTTCTTTAGGCGTAAGAGATACATCTAAGGGTAAAGTCATTTCTTTCCCAAAGACTATGTAATAAGGTGAGTATCCAGTAGAATTAACTGCTGGACTCATCCGGAATGCCATCATTACGCTGGGTAATATGGACGGCCAATCATCTTGATGTTTGCTACAGTAAGCACGTAGGGCCTGACTAATGGTACTATTTTTTCTCTCACAGAGACTGTTAGTTTGAGGGTGGTATGAACTAGTATGGTGACGTGTTACTTGAAATAATTCACAAAGTGCGAGTACAATTTGAGACATAAAATTTCGTCCACGATCACTGACAAGTGTTCGCGGTGCACCATAACGTGTAAATATCTCATTGTACAAAACACTGGCGATTTCTGTTGCTGTTTGAGAACGTAAGGGCAAGGCTTCACACAAATGTGACAAACTATCTGTCACCAATAAGATGTATTGATAACCTTCCTTACTTTTTGGCATGCACAAAATGTCCATGTGCCACCTAGAGAATACGTCTTCTGGGGGCAATGGGTGTAATGGAGCTTTTCGTGCGTTTGTGTCCCGTTTAATGAGCTGACATTTAGAGCATGATGTAATGTAGTCATACACATTTTGATACATTTTAGGCCAATAATATTTCTGTTTGATAGCTTGATATGTTCTTTGAACACCAAAATGACAGCCACCTGCTTTTGAATCGTGATAAGATAGAAGGACATCAAGTCTCAAATTTGTGGGTAAAGCAACTTGTTTTATGAGTTGATCTGAAGACGTTTTATGTTTTGTGCGAGGCTGGAAAAAATGATGTAAGACACCATTGATTAGTTCATATTGATTTGCTTCATATGGAATAGCTGTTGCACGACGAGTGTTTTCTGGTAATATTCCTTGTTCTAAGTAAACATACATGTCCTTAAAATCAGGGCACTCGCGCTGATATTGGGCGATATCCGGTAATTCTTCAGAACTACTGCTAGGTATGTTATCATTAGTCTGTAGTGAAAATAGGTTAGTAGTATTGTCCTTATCGTAAAAGAATGTAACTTCTGTCATTTCTTCTTGAATGGAGTGTACTGATGATTCTAACTGAGCCTGAGTGTTAGTGTATGCTGGAGATTTCTCTAATTGGCTGTCAGTCTTAGCAGTTTGGTCGTAGTTTCGACGTGAGAGTGCATCTGCATTTGTGTTTTTATGGCCTGGAGTGTATACGATATCAAAATCGTATTCCTGTAAGCGAAGTGACCAACGAATTAGTCTATTCGAAGTGTGTTTAACTGTCTTTAGCCAAACTAATGCCTTGTGATCTGTAATGACAGTAAATTTCTGATGTGATAGGTAAACATGATATGTTCGGATACCTTCCAATACCGCTAAACACTCCTGTTCAGTTACTGACCATTGTCTTTCAGCATTTGTTAATGTTCGTCCACCATAAGCAATGACATGCTCTTTGTCGTCTGTCCCTAACTGAGACAAAATATAACCTAGAGCTGTACCACTGGCATCACATGTGAGTCTAAATGGTTTATTAAAATCAGGATAAGCCAAGATAGGAGCTGTGGTCAAGGCTGTCTTAAGAGTTTCAAATGCTTTTTGACACTTGTCTGTCCAAAGAAATGAACTGTCTTTTGTCAATAATTTATTTAAAGGTGTTGCTATTGTAGAATATCCTTGGACAAATTTTCTGTAATAATTGCACAACCCTAGAAAACTCCTAACATCTTTTTGTGTTTTTGGAACAGGAAACTGTGTAACTGTGTCAATTTTGGACTCATCTACTTTAATTCCTTTTGTTGAGAATTTATGACCAAGATAAATAACTTCAGATGCTGCGAATACACATTTTGATGGTTTGAGTGTCAAGTTTGCCTGACGTAATCGATCAAAAATAAGTTCAAGGTGTGCTAAGTGTTCTTCAAATGAATTGGAAAAAATAATAATGTCATCTATGTATGCAAGACATGTTGACCATGGTATACCTCTAAGTACATGACCTAAAAGAATGCAATATGTGGCGGGCGCGTTTCTGAGACCATACGGCATTACATTCCATTGGTAAAGACCACGTGATGTTATGAAAGAGCTCTTATGTTTTGTCTCTGGATCCATTTTAATTTGCCAAAATGCTGAATTTAAATCTAATGTACTGAAAAGACATGGTTTAGTTTGTCCAACTGCATCAATTACATCTTCTAATCTTGGAAGAGGGAATGTCATTGGTTGTGTCACTTGATTAAGTTTCCGATAGTCAATGGCAAAACGATATTCCCCATTTTTCTTTTTGATTAAAACAACTGGAGATGCATAGCTAGAAGAACTGGGTTCAATTAGTTGGTGTTCTAATAATTCATCTACCTGTCTATCAATTTCTTTATTGATGTGCGGAGACGCACGATAAGGTTGACAACGAATTGGCATGGAATCACCTGTCTCTATTCGATGAGTAAATACCGTAGTACTTCCTAATTCATCTAAGTTCAAGGCAAACACATCCCTATGTTTATTCAAAAATAATTGAAGTTCTTGTTTTTGATTTTCTGACAAATCTGAAGAGTGTAAATCAAAATTAATTGGTTCTTGTGATTTACTAGTTTGTGTGGCCACAATGTCAGGTGTATCAGATGTGATATTCTTGTCATAAGTGTCCTCACTAACAGTAAATATGGTCTGTGGGTGGAGTACGTCTACATAAGCTAGTACGGTATTTGCCTGTATGTCTATAGCTTGTGAAGTAGGATTCAAGATCTGAACAAAGTTATTTTTCGAAACCGTTACAATTGTTCTAGCTGTCAAAAATGTGGAGTTTGACATATTATGAGATGGTTCTAGTAAAACAGGTGTCCCTTTTTTGATTTTACTGATATGAATAGGAATGGAACAACAAGAGTTTGGTGGAACCGTAGTGCTTCTGTTTACACGTGCTAATCCTGACTCAGTACGTATCAGATTGATAATTACCGTATCGTCTAGCAAAGAGAGCGTTTGTGTATCTAGATTCACTACTGCCTTGTATTTACTCAAGAAATCTAGTCCAAGAATGACCGAATGACGAAGGGCCGGAATAATGTACAGTGTATGAGAAAAACTTACACCTCCAATTTTCAAATTAAGTGGAATCATTCCAAAAATTTCGTGACTTTCGCCCCCTGCTGCGATAATATTATTGAGATTTGAAGGTTGAATTTGACGTGAATTGAATCCTGCGCGAGAAAGAAATTTTAAGTTGATGGCCGAAATAGACGCGCCTGTGTCAGCTAATGCATTCGTGATTTTGTTTTTAACATAAAGAGGAACAAGATTTTTGTGAATAGGTGTGACTAATGTGATTTGTGGTTCTCGAGTTTGTTTGTGGCAAGGTTGTAACCTTTGATTTGGCGCGAGTTTATATTGTTGTTGTGGGGTAAAGCATACTCGTGCAAAATGACCTGTTTTGTGACACAAGTAACACTTTCTATCGAGCGCAGGACATAATCTTCCGTGTGATTGAAAACAAATACCACATCTGAGACAAAATGGCTTACGACTATGTAGTTGTGGCTGGTAGCGCGCAGCCCGAGTAGGTAACTGATATGTATTGTTATCGCTAGATTTATGTACTGAACTGGAGAAATAGTTTGGAAAATTAGCTGTCTGAGAAGACGATGTATAATGATGAGAATTATTGCAATGCAGCCGAAATGGTTTGTTTTTGGCACGTACGAAGGGTTGAGATAATACATGTACATTGTTTTCTGTGTTCTGTTCTGAGCTGACTGCTTTAATTTCATCTTTAAGATGTTTAAGTTCTTCTAAAATTGTGTTAAGTGTTGACCAATCATCATTCTCAGTTGCGACAAGAGATTTCTCTGCTAGACTTGCGGCTTGTCGTAAATCATCCATATTTGTTGGATTTTTATTCATTACGATTTGTTTAATAGCTGGTTTTAAACCTTGTAATGCAACTGCTAACAATATTTCCAAAACTGTTTCAAACGATTCTTGTCGAGTTTGTAAAATTGATAGATCTAAAATGATATCGTCAGTGTGAAACCTAGATGTAAAGGCAGTTACTAGACTTGACCAGTTATTCCTAACGTTATCAGGTAGCGATTCATACCATACTTTAGCATGTTGTTGGAGGTGAAAAGGAAAAGCATTCAGAATCTTAGCTTCTGATAAATCATAAAAATTAGCCCATTGTAAAAAATGATTTAGCCATTTAACAGGATTTTGTGATTGATCACCTTTAAAAATATCTAATGTGATAAGAGACATACCTGTACTTGAGAATCTGGTGTTTCCAGAGAAAAATTGCACTCCTAGAAATAATGTCAATAGTAATAAGTCACATTAACGGCTTAACTCACAATGTTCTGGGCGTTGATAGTAAATGTATACACAGTTACTTTGCCGTGTTAAAGTACTTTTGAGGAATCTTTGAGCTGACAAAGGTTACTGAAGTGCTGCTGCTGACGTGGTTTTGTGGGATGAGTTGATAGTCGTCTGCGTAAGAACTTGATTTGGTTTCCAATCGTTGTCTACGTAGGATCAAGGAACCATAGTCGAATGGAGTGTGCGTCACTAGAACTGGATAGCGCGTAGATACTGGTATATACATTGCTAGGAATCTGTGAAGCCATTCCAGCAAGTAGAATCACGAATCAGTCACGTGAACAGCTATCTGTATGATACAGGCAAGAAAATGCGAACATAGGCGGTATGAAGTCTGACGATCGTAAATATGTTAGTGCCAATCTCTCACATGAATCGTAATTATAAACACTCCTTCAAAGAAATAATCACTCCGCTGGCTTTGCGAGAGGGTACAGAGATCTGTAACATTCTCCACTCACTTGTTATGAATGTTTTTGCTTGTTATGTGTTGTGATTAGCTTTTCATAACCTTCTTCTCATTTCTTGCTATGAGAAGGAATTACTCGTAAGTTGGGGAACGTCTATATCCATGGTAAGAGAGAGAGAAAGAAGAAAGAAGTCAGGCTCTCTTAAAGAGAGCGCCACGATGATAAAACAGCTACATCTGTAATTGAAGAGTCAACGTCAGTTTTCTGCTGATGCGTTATAACTTTATTTAAATAATCAACACACATATATATTACTACATTCTAGAAACACTTCTAAAACTTTATAATAAAATTCATAAAATACATATTACATTTTCCATCTTTAAGCTTTCCAACTTCATTAACTTCTGCACCTTAGAATATTATTTACTAGTTAATTCTCAATCAATTTCAAGATAGCAAAAGCCTTAAATGTAATAACAGTTAATGCATTTTACTCATTTTAAAACAGAATATTAAGAATATTGATTTAGAATATATTGCTAGAAATTACTCTTTCTTACTTAAGAAATACTTTATTTCAACATTAAGTCAAGTATGAAGTTGGTAGCTAATTCAACTAATTCAAACCTTTATAATTAAAGTTACATAAATATAAATTCTTTAGAACATTTAAGCATTCCATTACAATGTATTATAAATGAAGAATTCAATAGTAATGTTGCACACAAAACAATTTTACCATTAAAAATCTCAATCATTAAAAACACTTATTTCTTACAAGAAATTATAACTTGTACAGATGCCTACCTGTAATTGAAGAGTCAACGTCAGTTTTCTGCTGATGCGTTATAACTGATCTGACCTGATTCGCGCATTTCTATTTATACGTTCGCGGCCAGACTCAGGGTTAGACAAGGTCATACCCTTCTACGCATCAGTCAGAAAACTACGAACTCCACAACCCGGTCGAGACCAGTTCTGACAGGTAAAAACTACTTTACTTACGTCATAAGACTCAATTCTGTAATCATCTACACCGGCCTTAACGACGTCAGACCAAATATGGATATCTGTTAGTTGGAAGCCATCTTGTTTCTGTATCGTCTAGAGAAATCTTACTTCAGCTTCATTAACTGAATTGAACTCATGCCAACACTAGGTCAGAAACATATTCTTACTAATGTAGCTTAGAACTATAGCTGAGCAGACAAAATTCATGTATAATGTTTTTCGTATACAATCTCACACAACATTGTATATTGGCAATGTTCTTAGCTACTTTTACTTGAGTTATAGTGTGGTTATATACATTGCCCTTTTTTACCTACTCAACAACCATTTCTATTCTATATAGTTGTGTTACAAAAACAAATGAAATTACCTTTAATATCTTTTATAACATAAACAAATAAAACATTACTTTAATTCAATTCAAAAGAAAATATCAATCTTATTAATTTTACTAAAACTTTAATCCTAACAGTACATCAAAAACTATGAGAGAGAGAGAGAGAGAGAGAGAGAGAGAGAGAGAGAGAGAGAGAGAGAGAGAGAGAGAGAGAGAGAGAGAGAGAGATTGGGGGGTGCATTGGACAAGTTTACATATGCATGAGTAATTCATAAATTGGCCGAGTTTACCTTGTAAAAAATAAAACACCTTTTGTGTTTCCCTTTAATTATACGTTTCCTCAAAGAGCTACATGCAATTATTATAATTGAACGTCCGTGGCAACCAGTCTATTAATAAGGATAACATTCCTTTAAACGATTTTCTTCACATCTCTGCACCACCTTTTATTGAAAACGAAACCTATATTTTGCTATGAATTGACACATTATTGTAACAATATCCCAGCTCTAATGTCTATATGTTTTCTATTACTCTAGACCTGCAAGTAAAAGCGTTATTAAGCTGTATGGAATTATTTGAACAAAAAGGAGTGATGTGTGTGGGCCATTGATCGTCACTTTTGCCATATGGTCCTCAGACAGAGCAAAGGAATCTGGAGTCCCTATGGTTCATTTTCTGATTTAGAAGATTTTTTTTTCTCTCTATCAGCTGTTAAATGGGATATTTGATTCGGTGACAATGCGCTCAGCTGCACGCCACTAAGCGGCGAGATTGGTGTTTCGATTTTGTCTCATTCTGAATAATAACAGTATGATCAAGGATGGGATTATTTGGACTCGCAGCTTTCTTCATTGCTATATGTAAGTACGAATTTCTACACTAACCATTTCTCAAAATTAATATTTTTTCACAGTATTCTCTTTAAAAGTCGCAATCCATATAAAAACATATAAATTAAATCTGTCAGGTTTTTTGTTGTAAGTTTCCATTCATATCTTCTTTTTTTTCGTCTTCTACAACCTGATTTGTAACATTATTTTTGTTGCAGAGCAATACTCAAGTAACTCAACCATTTAGATAAAATTACAATATTGTATACGTGTTTCAATGTATTGCGAAGAAAGATACGACGAGGATTCCGAGAAATGTACTGCCATAACTAATAGTTTATATATGTGAGTTGACAGGAAACCTGGTAATTTTGTTTATCTAATACAATTGTCTTCTCTACAAAATCTTCATATACGTCTGGAATGAGTGTGAATGCTTCATGTTTTACAGATTTAAATTAAATTTGATAAGGATTAGAATGCATTGATCTTTGTCTTCGCTTTTCTCAGTATCGAGTTCAAGCAGAGTAAAACGAGTCATTTTAGTGTAAAAAAATATTTTGTGTCTTGAATCGCAAAAGATTTCCAACTGTATGGTCCCTCTTAAAATACCATGTATCCCACGATACGGGTACATAACAATAGCGACGTTCGTCTGCCCGTCTATCCATCCTTCCTTCCGTCAGCCTGTCCGTTGACTAGGTAGTTTCCACAATATAACTTTGTTTGCTGGGGAGTTTTTTCTCAGACAAGATTTGTAACTTACCCGTGGTTATTGGAATAAACACATTGATTTTGCAGCTGCTAGGTACAAAGTAGAGGTTGTTGTCTTCAAGCATGTGAATGATTTTTTTTCTTTTTGCATAGTTAGACAAGTTTCATCAGTTTAATTTTCATCAGACTTCAACGGTAGATTATACTTGAGCAATGCCTGATGATGATGCCGAATGGTGAAAGGTCAGTGTCACTAGAGTCGACATTGTATTTTATGCTTCAATACAGTCAATCATGTCATCTGGATCTAAATGTGATACACGTGATGTGGAGTCTGTACGTAGATATAAGCACGTCAAGTTCAATTTTCAGTCCCTCAAGTGAAAGTTCAAGGTCACTGGAACACACATTTTATGTTGGTTTCGACATGTTAATTTCTATATTCATCACGTTTTCGAGCATCCTATTTTTATCAACTACTCTGTTGTCTTGCTCTTTAGAAAGGGCAGTTCAAAGATCATAGTCAATGGACAAATGTACTTACATCATCGGAAAATTTTTATTTAATTGTCCTGTTGAGCTAAACAGCATCGCCTTTTATCAATATATATCAAAGCTGTAGACAAGAAAGTGTCTTCATTCAAAAGTTGATTACTTTATATTATTTTATCAATATTGCTGTATTGTGTGGCTACCTTCTCATTACTCCTTAGATATCTATATCTCCCAAAGAGATTACACGGGATGTGAAATATTCGTCTTTAATTTACTTTGAGGCGTAATGATACTAGAATTAAATAGTGCCTATAACAATATCATAAATTCATGAAGAAGCAGACAGAATATAGAATTAAACTTTAACACAAAATTCAGTTCAAATTTTCTAACAAAAGTCGAGTTCAAGGAAGCAGTTTTCATTATTTTTTTGTTCATGTTTTGTTGCCACATTATTTTAGTTTCCTCTTTTTTCTGAGCACGCAAGCTATTTAATTAGGCGTAACCCTTACATATAATTTTAATGCTTGATTTGGAAGAAAAAGAAAAATAAACGAAACAGTTTAACTGCACTAAAATTGAACAATATTTAATCAATAAGTTAGTATTCTCTAATATTAAGAGTTACAAAAGATTTTAAAAGAATGTTACGCGGAATAAACATATTTCCTATGTACGGTCTAATTTTTCATACAAAAAGACTTATACGAAACACATGTCATCTCAAGCAAAAGGAGAACATCTGTCGGTTATAAGGTTTAATGGACTGTAACAAAAATGGATTTATCAATTTTCTGACATTTATTGCAGGACAATGCCTTTTTATCATTTTGACGAATTATCTGTTTAATCGATCAAACTCATAAAGAAGGATGTCTCCAGACTCCAGTAATTCTTTGAGAGCGCAGTAAAAACCAGATTTAACGGAACTGCTGTACAAACAGACAAAGACTGTTTACTTTATATCATTTTGTAAAGGATTTCATAATCCTAAGTGGTATTGTTCTATTTTTAAATATATTTTAAAGAAAGAAAAAACACTACTGAAAGGAGTTAATGGGAAAGAACTTTTAATTTAATAACAAAATATAGTTGCTCATGAAAAAGAAAGAGAAAGTACGCACACTGTAATAATGATGATTTTCGACCAGCATAACTAAACAAAATCGAACTCATTTTATTAAATAAACAACTCACTGATGTATAAATTCTAAAGAAGCTCTTTGCCGTTTTGTATATTTCACAGTTTCACTAATAAGATCAACATTAAAACAATAAATGTATGTTTTATATACCTTAAGACATAATTATTTGTTGTTTTTTTTTTTGTGTTAGATATAACTGAATGCTCTGATTGATAAGTTGGCCTGTCACAAGACTGGACTAAAACCTGCTTCACGATAGTAAATACTTTTGTCGCTAACTATTTTTAGTATACTCCGAACCAGAGGTAGTGTTTTCTCCGGGTTGACCAAGAGGATATTCTTAGATAATATGAACAATAGCGTTCGGAAAAATATATAATTTACTTGGAAAACTTTTTTTTCTTTCTTCATTATGTTTCTATTATGTTCACATAATTACATTGATTACTTAGTTTTATCTCGTTGTGTGCTTACAGACGGAATATCATTTCTTAATGACTGTTACACTGATCCCTGCTAATATACGTTGCATATACACTTATGAAACCACAAATTAAAAGCAACACCTTTTAAAAGTCTACACTTGTAATTCATAACTAATGTTTACATAACGCTAATTGCATATTAAATATACTGTCATTTGAAACTCTGTCTTACAATTTGTACAATACATTAATTTAATTTAATAACATTTTTTGTTCAATGATGACTTTAACACATGTATGAGTAAGAACAAAGGGAAGAAAAAGCAGCCAAAGATGCTTTTCAATCACCAGCTTCCGAACGGAAGGTTTCATATGCTGACCAAATATTGCATAAATAGGTACTTTGTGTATACCTGGCACCGTTCTAGAATAAAAATTCCAGAAAGATACATGCATACTTGATGAAGGTTGAAATTCGACTAGAGTGCATACCTTATTAGTGTAGTAAATTTTCTTGTCGAATATCATGCTGCAATCAAACTTTCAAATTACATCAGCGTACGTAGAATAGTATCTGCATGTAACAGTAGAAAGTTCAGGAATATATATCAAGATGTAAATCATTCTAAATCATTAGGTAAATCTTTCAGATCAGAAGAGTAACCACTCTCAATCAAGAGCTGAATCATTCCAGATATATTGATTAACCTTCCAAATCAATAGGTAAATCATTTGCATTAAATAGTATCAATAGGTAAATCATTCAAATCATTTTTCTTTCTTTCTAAACGTTTCAGCTTTTGATTTGGAATTTACTGATTTTTGGGCACAGTTAAAATGAGCCATAATCAAAATGGGTATAAATAAAAAGAGTCACAATTAAAATGAGTCATATTTAAAATGGGCACAATTAAAATGAGTCATATTTAAAATGGGGATAAATAAAAAGAGCCATTATAAAAAAATGAGCCATAGTTACAATGACCACAATTAAAATTAGTCATATTTAAAATGGGTATAAATAAAAAGAGTCACAATTAAAATGAGTCATCTTTAAAATTAGCACAATTCAAATGAGCCATATTTAAAATGGGTATAAATAAAAGAGTCACAATTTAAATGAGTCATATTTAAAATGGGTATAAATAAAAAGAGTCACAATTAAAATGAGTCATATTTAAAATGAGCCATATTTAAAATGGGTATAAATAAAAAGAGTCACAATTAAAAAGAGTCATATTTAAAATGGGCACAATTAAAATGAGTCATATTTAAAATGGGCACAATTAAAATAAGTCATAATTTTAATAGCACAATTAATAAGTGTCATAGATAAAATGGGTACAATTAACACGATTAATATTTTTATGCGAGTCACATTTGAAAATGAGCACAACTAAAATGAGTCATGTCATAATTATACATAGGCACAATTAAAATGAGTCATAATAGAATAAGTCACAATTAAAATGGGTACAAATAAAATTAGTCTTAATCAAACTGACTCAAATCTCAGCTGTCCTACGTCAAGTTCATGTTCTGATGATCTTTGAATTAGCCAATATAAATGCAGCTTTAAAAAAATATGAAAGTGAATCCAATCGTTTAGTACTTGAAAGACAAGGATATCAGATAAGGAAAATGGGCATATAAACATCTGAGCTGGAAACGATTTTGATTGAACAAAAAACAAAAGTCGTATAAGCGCAACTCTCTCTCTCTCTCTCTCTCTCTCTCTCTCTCTCTCTCTCTCTCTCTCTCTCTCTCTCTCTCTCTCTCTCTCTCTCTCTCTCTCTCTCTCTGTTTGAGAGAACTGAACCCAAACTATCAGTGCAAGTTGATGTGCCTTCAACGGAAAGATTGATAAATACTGGTACAGTTAGATGGTTCTTTCCAGCTGGTCAGAAATTAGCTACAGTGTTCCCAGTCTTTTAAACAATGTGATGGATCATAAACATGCAATCGTCCTCTATTTTTAATAGAATTATGATCTTCTGCTTCTGGTTTAAGAAACAAATATAACTGTGATTCGTGACACACGTCGCTAGCAGAAAACTAAAAGAATCAATTTATTTAGATTTTGAAATATTAATGACAAAAACGAAATGCATTCGAAATCAGTAATAATTTGTTTCTTACATAGCTAAGAGGAATGCATCAGTAAATTGCAACATCTTTTTTTACAATAC